>CM060913.1:12600000-13200000 GCA_030737875.1 Allium sativum
TTTTATATTTTTAAAGTATTAAAAATATAATCTTTACTATATAGAAGTGGTAAAAATATGATTTTTATATTTTTAAAGTATTAAAAATATAATCTTTACTATATAGAAGTGGTAAAAATATGATTTTTGGTTATGTAGAGAATTAAAAATATCACCTTTGTATATGTAGCAAAATAAAAATCTGATTTTTATTTTATATACGTTGAAATGAAGTAGATATTTTTATAAAGGAGAAATCTATATTTTTGAAATGAGATTTTTATATATTGAATAGCATAGTAAAAATTCGATTTTTATATATTGAATAGCGAAATAAAAATGTGATTTTTACATATGTAGTGAATACGGGCAACTAAAGTGAAGAAGGGCGAGAACGACGAAGATTTCTACTTTAGAAGTGCCGTGGAGTTAGGATAGCTATCGGTGAGAACTTCTCACTCTTCAATTCTCTTTTTTCTAGTTATATATATATATACTAGGATGCAGACGGTGTTTAGTAGCACCCGACACCCGTCATCCACAGACCATGGATGGCTTGTTTGTTAAATTGTTTGGTTGTGTAGTTGGTTAGTCTATTTGGTTGGAATTGAATTGTTTGGTGAAATGGAATGGATTTGATTGATGTGTGAATGGCGTGGACCTTCACTAGACCGGGGATAAGGCTAGGCCTCGTCCCGTTTCTAGTATCGTGCCGTTATGCCGCCGAAATTTTCTAAAATATGTTAGAAAAATAAAAATATCATTTTATTGAATAAATGAACTGAATAGAAATTCATATGTTGAAATAAAATGTTTTTATCGTTAAAAATATAATTTTTAACGTGAATATGAATATAGTGAAAGTGAATAAATAAATATTCATTTACAAACCGGACGGTTAGTTTATGTACACTGATTTGACTGACATTGATTGGGTCGATAAATTTTACACATCGCCCAACTGCACGAATAAAAATCTGTGTTTGATTGTTTGAAACCCCACACGGGTGTTGGGATGAAATATGAAGTTCACTCATCCTGATTGATTAAATATGTCGATCGATTGATTGACAGGCTGTTGTAAGCGTTAGATATCTATATTTGATGCTTATACAGTGTAGTGCACTTTGATTGATGGTTGATTATTCTTCAATGCTATTATATACGTGTGATGTATGGAAATCCATATAATTAACTTTATATGGTGATTGATTGGGCCTCATTCCAATTTAGAAAATAAAGGATATTATAATATAAATGTTCATGTGTTGACTGTACTCATCCGTTGAGATTGGTCATGTGTTGAACGAAATATTTTAAAAATAAAATTTACTTCTTTATCAATATAAAATAAAGGTTCATGTGTTGACTGTACTCATCCGTTGAGATTAGTCATGTGTTGAACGAAATATTTTGATATTAACGAATATTTTGGTAATAGGAATATTTGAAAACGAAATATTTGAAAATAGAAATATATGAAGTCGTGTTGATTAGATTGACGCCATTTTGACGTGAACGATATTTATATCGATTTTACTCATTTTAAAACGAATATTGAAAAGTGATTTCGAAATCGCATATTTTGAAATGAAATTTGAATTAAATTGAATAGGAAACGAATTCGAATTGAATATATAACGAATTTGATTTCAATTGAATATATAATGAATTTGATTCAAATAGAAAACCAATTTGAATTGAATCGAATAGAAAACCAATTTGAATTGAATCGAATAGAAAACCAATTTGAATTGAATCGAATAGAAAACGACTTTGGAATTGAATTAAATTGAAAACGAATTCAAATTGAATTGAAAGTGAATTGAAATGAATTCAAATTGAATTGAAATTTGAATTGAATAGAAATGAATTTTAAAACGAATTTATAAAGAAGAATTCAATTTTGATTTGAATTGAAATGGAAGTTGAAATTGCTTTTGAAACGAATTTAAAACTATTTATATAATTCGTTTTAAATAGAAATCGACGAAATATATATTATATATATTATATATATAATATAATGGCCTGAATAGAACGCGCCGCGCCGTGGCAGTTCGTGAATTTCGACCATTTATTTCAAACGGACATTACGGGAGATCCGACCGTCGGATTCTCCTAAAACCGGAACCGTTGGGTTCGTATCGAAAAGAGCTTTCTAACGAATATTAGAAATTTGAAATCTAACGGTTGGATTTGGAATTATGTCCAAATCAAATTTGAAAAAGGTCGCTGTAAGTGCAGTTCGATGGCCGTTGATGGAAATCGACTGTACGGGCCTTGATAAAAATTATTAAAAATAGTAACAATTTGTGTAAAATCATAAGAAATGATTTGGGAAAATTTGGGATGAAAAACTCCATATTTGAAAAGATAAAAATAGATTTTTATCGAAATGAACTAGTTTTGAACTAGAATTATAATTCTATTTATTTTTAAATAAATAAATTGAATTTTGAAATGGTTTTGAAAATAACCAGAATTTCCAATGATTGCATTGGAATGGATTTGAATCGAAATTGTCTTCGGAATATTTCGAGGTCGGAATTCGTGATTATACGGATGTTGTTATGGAAATTTGAAAGATATATATTTATATCGTTATTTCCAATACGACATTTGTTAATCGTAGAATTTGATATTGAATATAAGACGATATATTTTCTATTCAGAGCCTTGTATTGAATATCAAATGTGATTTGGGTTTGTCGTGAGTGGTGTCTTCATTAACACTGTTCTTGAACCCAGTTGAGAAAAGATTAAATCTTTTTATTTAGATTTAATGAAGTGTACCAATTAGATAATATTTAATTGGAATTGAATTGATATTGATTTTTGGGTTTATCGTGAACAGTGTTTTAAATAACACTTGTTCTTTAACCCGATAATTAATGAAGGTGATTTTGGGTTTACCGTGAACCGTGTTTTAAATGACACTGATTCTTTAACCCAGTCAAAGATTAAAACTAAGTGGAGTTTTAATGAATCTTTAATTAGATTGAAATGATCGAGAATGGAGTATCACCAGTTTTGCTCCAGGCGTTAGTTAAATCTTTAATTAGATTTGAACGTGAAATGGTAATTGAATTTACCGATAACACCGTAGTGTTAGATATGAAGTATTACCAGTTTTACTTCATGGGATGAATAGGTTGAGATTGGGAAATTAAAACAAATGATTACTTCGGTAAAGTTCGTTAATCCCGACTAGTTTGAATTGATACTCAAAAGTAGATTAAAGAATAAATTCAAGGAATTTATCTTGGATAAAATTAATGGGAACTTTTCCCTATGAATGTGAAATTTAGAAACTAACTGTCGGTTAGCCAAGCAGAATGGTTTTCTGGATATTGATCTGATGTTGGTTTCGGCCTTCGGGGTTAATATTTGGGGAATTATTCTCTTGATTAATTTACGGTTAGCGACTGATGAATTGGAATGAGGCGTATGTTGTGTTTGCGTAACACTTATTTAAAATATACGCGAGTTATTCAGAAAGACCGGGTTTATCCCATTCTGAATAACTGATACGACGATTAGTCGAAGATGAAGACGATGGTCGAAGACCGGAAGTCTTCACGTCGTTTGGGTGATTACTGATGATCTTGATTGGACTGTACACCCAAGAAGATGGAAACAGTTGGTGATCGTCCAGATGTGCTTGGAGATCGATGGATATGCGGGGTACTAGGTGCCTCCGGTTTCGTTCAGACCTAGAACGGACTTGTAAATGGACTGTGTGTCTGACATTGGATTTTAGTCCGTGTGATTGATCTCTATTAAATATATATCTGTTTGGCGGTGGAGAATTTATTCTCTTGCTTAACGCCCTTCTCTGAGACGTACGAGCTCAGGGGTTATATATTGATGGATATCAAACGCATGGAGTGAATTGCCTTTGTGGCATGCCTAAGTGGCAATTGATCGAGGCTTCTGTTGAAAAGCAAAGTCTTGTGGTGATGATCAAAGCACAGCCTGTGTGGCACAGCTTTGTGTAACGTGAACTCGCGAGCCTCACACCCCGGTTGTGAACCAGAAACGGGAGAGGACATCAGGGAGGGCATGCGTTTCCTTCTAGCTAGGGTGGTGTCAGTGACCTACCAGCCCTGACATTTATATACTTTTCACCTGTGTGGTTGTTGCTGTTGCGAGGCGCCTCGGTTTGATCGGACGATCCGGGTCCGATGGAGTCATTCGTTAGCTCATTTACGCCCCAAAGGGCGGGGAAACGTAGTGTTCAGGAATAATAATCCGCATCGGTGGACCGGCCCTGACGATCTAAGGGGCAGTTGCGGCTGTTCTTAGACATGGGCTAGATTGTCTAAAATCGGTTGAGGACGATCCCTGGCCTCGGTTCATAGAAGGAAACCCAATTTCCAAATACGTACCATTTGCGGTTTTATTTGTAAACCTATATATGGCGACATAGTGGCATGGGACGCTCATGACGCCTATGATTGATACTTATGATTTGAAGTTGTTTTATACACTATACACTTATAATAGTATCAAATGATTTGTTTTAAAACGTATCAAGCATTCTTTGGCTGTTATAAGGGAAAACCCTATCCCCCGGCTTGCGTTGCATTGTGTGATAGGACCTGGGTCTTATAACAGCTTCATTTTTCTTTATTTAGTATTGCGTTGTTTGTTTTATGCACTGGTATTCTTGGGAGGAAACCCGTTCCGTGTTATACGGCGTGGTCCCTTGATTTACCGAACTTTGAAAATAAAGATAATAACTGTTTTCGTTCTCACACCAGTCACATGACTGACCTGGAGTTTATTGCTTTAACCTAAACTCTGGGTGCCCTTATTTTGACACGGGCAGCTAGTAGTTTTGGTTTTGCAGATTTATATTCACAGGATCCTGGTTTACAGCTGGAACGGTATCCAGAAAGCTTTGTATCCGTATATCTCTTCTAGTTGTGTATTGTATTATTTTCCGTTGCTATGTATTTAAATGTAATTTAAATCTCTGATATTTTTGTGTAATATTTATTTGTTTATCCTCTGCATATTCTTGTAATCTGTTGCATTGTTGTAATATACAATGAAATGTTCTTTTGTATGAGTTCTGATTTGTCGTGTTCTCAAACGATACGGCGTTTCGAACGGTCTGGGTCGGTTTAGCGACTGGTTCGGACCGAGCGAAATTCCTTCTCGTCACAGTGATCGAAGTTGTGAATATCGTATGCTTTGTGCACTGAGTGAGAGATGTGAGGATGGTTGCTATGTTTGATTGTTTGCCATCACTATGACATGCACACCCCCACCCCCGTTATCTTTACACCATTTGAAATGGCACCTTAGAGTGTTGTACAGTATGTAGTGCTAACTCTTTGGTTGCAGGTCCAGGTTCAGGTATGTTTTAGTCTACCTGTTATTGTTCTGTTTAGATGCTTATCGCTCATACCAGGATTTATGTCTGACCCAGAGTTTTATGTCTCCTCTTATTACTCTGGGTGCTCACATGAGCAGACTAGAGACAGGTTAGCTGGTGATGCGCGAGTAGCTGATTCGGAGGCGAGCAGGAGGCTTCCACTTATGATATATAGATATTCTCCATGTGTCGTTGGTGGTCGCTACTTGGGCATTAGTAGTGTACCTCCTTTATCTTGCTTTTGCTTTTGAGACAGTTTGAAAAGTTGTAATAATGTTAACTTTAGATCATAAGCTGTACTTGAATTTTCCGCTGCTATGTTAGTTGTTTCAATTTATGCATTGTCTCACCTGTTTTATGTCAAGTATGTTATTATTATATTTTGTTCCATGCGCTGTGAGACATTTTACAGGTTCCTTGTTAGTTCATTTCCTTCTTCCCTTTCCTTCTGACGACCCGTTCCATGCTAACTGGACATGTGTACAACGCACCTTTGGAGTAAATGTCGGTTGGTGCGGGGCGGGCCGTCACATTTGGTATCAGAGCTCTAGGTTGTGTAGTTAACCTAGGGAAAGACACTAGGGAGAGATAGTACGTATATGAGAGCATGTATTTGTGATTACTTTGGTTTTCAAAAGTTATATATATGTATATACTATTAGTAGTATAAAGATGAAGTTGCACTGCACCAGCACCACTATGAGGTCGTTAATCGTTTTCTCTTTACAGATTGAACGATGAGTCGAGACACGAGGGGTTCTGGAAGAGGGACCAACCAAGGGAATTCTCCTGACATGAGGACAATGTTCACCAACTTCATGAGGGAGATGCTTAGGGATGTTCAAGGGGCAGTTCCCAATCCCTGAAATGGTGGTGGTCCAGTAGTGCAGGCGCCTAGGGTCGACTTCGCCAAGTTGTGCAAAGATTACACTAACCTTGGTGGGAAGCCGTTCCACGGGACGGAGTCGGCCACAGATGTTCAAGATTGGATGGATAGCTGTGATCGTATCTTCGACGACTTGGGTCTTGAAGATGCGATGAAGAGAAGGCTAGCGTCTCGTCAGCTGCAAGGGCGAGCGATGAATTGGTGGAATGCCATTAGAACAGCTACTCCAGAAGATCAGGTTACTTGGGATCAGTTCAAGGCTCGCTTTAGCGAGAAGTTTATTCCAGCTGCCCAGAAGTCAGTGCTGTTTAAGAGATTCTTGGAACTCAAGCAGAATGGTAGGGCGGTCTCGGACTATATTGCTGAGTTCGACACTTTGTCGAAATATGGACTATCTCTTATCGATACTCCTGAGAAGAAGAATGAGAAGTTCATTACTGGTTTGGATGGATACTTAGGGGAAAGGCTTATCAACCACATCGATGAGACTTTTGAATCGATTGTGGGGAAAGCTTTGAGATCAGAGAGCCTTTACCCTAAGTCAAAGACTGAGGCTGCATCTGCAGAAGGGCTGAAACCGCAAGCAGGCGGTGGAGGCAAGAATAACTCTCAGAATAAGAGGAAGCAGGACCAATCTAAGGGTGGCCAGAAAAAGAACAAGAAAGATGTTGAGTGCTTCAGCTGTGGTAAGAAGGGCCATTATGCCAAAGATTGTCGGGCCAAGCCAGCGGATAAGAAGTGCTTCAACTGTGGTCAAGTGGGACATTTCAAGGATAAGTGTCCGCAACTTCTTAAGGAGAAGCAGATTGTGAAAGCATATGCTATTGATGCTGTTCCTTCTTCATCGAATGCCCCAACTGCGGCGGAGAAAGGAAAGAATGTTGTTATTCAAGGTATGCTTTCTATTTATGATGTACCAGTTCAAATTTTTTTTGATACTGGGGCTTCCCGTTCCTTCATATCTAGTGACCTAGTAGATATGTTGGGACTGGAACCCGAGATAGTCGATAGACCATTGGTTGTGACGAACCCGATTGGTGGTTCGACTAGCCTTAGTATGATTTGCAGGAATTTGGTCTTATCGAGTCATGGATGTATGTTTGTTTGTGATTGCTTTGTTTTTGGCTTTACTGGGTATGGCATTATATTGGGAGTCGATTGGTTCCAAAGATACGGGGTGGTGGTAGACTGTGAGGGCTTTTTGGTGACAGTTAGGGTGGATGATGGGCGGAGGGTAGTGTTTGGTAGTCTACCTAGTGATGGGGTTATGGCTAGTTTTGTAAATTCCCTCGACATCTCGCAGGATGAGCTGTCAGATGTGCCCGTGGTTGGCCAGTATCTGGACGTCTTCGAGGAGGTGACCGGGCTTCCACCATACCGAGAGATTGAGTTCCGTATTGATTTAGTGAAAGATGCCAGACCTATAGTGATGCCACTTCGTTGTATGGCACCAAGGGAGCAGCGAGAGCTTGGGGTGCAAGTCAGCAATCTTTTGAAGAAGGGATTTATTAGAAGGAGTGTCTCCGAGTGGGGAGCACCAGTTGTGTTTGCCACTAAGGCAGATGGTTCCCTTCGTTTGTGTGTGGACTATCGCGAGTTGAATAAGGTAACGAGGAAGAATAAGTATCCTCTACCGCGGATAGATGATTTGTTTGATCAACTGGAAGGAGCAAGAGTGTTCTCCCAGTTGGACCTCGCGACAGGATTTCATCAGCTTCGAGTAGCGGATGAGAGTGTTCCGAAAATGGCATTTAGGACGCCGTCTGGATTCTATGAGTGGTTGGTCATGCCATTTGGGTTGACCAATGCACCAGCCTACTTTGTGGATCTTATGAATCGAGTATTCATAAATCAGTTGAATAAGTTTGTTCTTGTGTTCGTAGACGATATCCTTGTTTACTCAAGGACGGAAGAGGAACACAAGGGACACTTGAGGATAGTGATGGAGGTGTTGAGGAAACACCAATTGAAAGCGAAATTCTCTAAGTGTCACTTTTGGAGAAGGGAAGTGAGATTCTTGGGCCATGTTGTTTCAGAGAATGGTATTGCCGTGGACCCTGCGAAGGTGGCTACGGTACAGGATTGGCCTACGCCCAAGAATGCAACAGATGTAAGAATTTTCTTGGGGTTAGCTGGGTATTATCGTAAGTTTATCAAGGACTTCTCCAAGATAGCTGCACCGTTGACTCAGTTGACTAAGAAGAATCAGTCCTTCGTCTGGGACGGAGTGTGTGAGAATGCATTCATGAGTCTAAAGGAAAGGTTGACGCGTGCACCAGTATTAGTCATTCCTAAAGGGAATGAAGAGATGACGGTATACACGGATGCTTGTGGTACCGGACTAGGTGCAATATTGATGCAGGGAGGTAGGGTTGTAGCTTATGCTAGTCGGCAACTAAAGCCGCATGAAAAGAAGTATCCTACCCATGATTTGGAATTAGCAGCGATCGTGTTTGCGCTGAAGATGTGGAGACATTATCTCTTGGGAGAAAGATTTGAGTTGTTCACCGATCATAAATCGTTAAAATATCTCTTCTCCCAGAAAGATCTGAATCTCCGTCAGCAGAGATGGTTAGAATTCTTGGCTTCGTATGATTTTGATATCGCATACACACCTGGGAAGGGTAATGCGGTAGCCGATGCCTTGAGTAGGAGACATGCCAGTTTGGGGGCTATGTTTCTTGAAAGGAAGCAACTGGAGTATATCGCGGGGTTTGATTTCAGACCAAAGTGCGAGTTGGATCCAGAAGTGCTAGCTAGTTTGGCGATCAGACCCACTTTGATAGAGCGGATTGGTTTCAGCCAGAGGGACAATCCTAATCTATTGGAAATCATCTCCAGGTTAGAGATGAACATCGTCGGTGAGGAGATGAATATGTATGGGCTTGATCGAGATGGATGGCTTAGAAAGAATGGAAGACTAGTTGTACCCAACATGAATGGTTTGAGAGATGAAGTGCTTAGAGAATGTCATCACTCAAAACTAACCATACATCCTGGTGGTAATAAGATGTATCGAGACATGAGACAGACTTACTACTGGGAAGGGATGAAAAGAGACGTTGGGAAGTTTATATCCAAATGCATAAATTGCCAGCTAGTTAAAGCCGAGCAAAAGAAGCCTAGTGGGTTGTTGCAACCATTAGAAATTCCCGAATGGAAATGGGAGCAAGTCTCAATGGATTTCATCGATGGTTTACCAAGGACTAGATCGGGACATGATATCATTTGGGTAATTATGGATTGATTGACTAAGAGCGCTAGATTTATACCAGTCAAATCGACCAGAACGGCAGCTAAATTAGCAGAATTGTATATGAAGTGGGTAGTGAGATTTCATGGAGTACCTAAAAGCATTGTGAGTGACCGAGACCCGTTGTTCACTAGTGGGTTTTGGAAGAGCTTACAAGAGGCTCTAGGGTCAGGATTACATCTCAATACCGCATATCATCCTCAGACCGACGGTCAGACGGAGAGGGTGAATCGTATATTGGAAGATCTCTTGAGAGCATGTATATTGGATTTTGGTGGATCATGGGATGACCATTTGCATCTAGTAGAGTTTGCATATAATAATAGCTACCAATCCAGTATCGGTATGGCTCCATATGAAGCTTTGTACGGAAGACCATGCAACTCACCATCATGTTGGATAGAGACTGGCGAGAAGTTTATGCTTGGACCAGATGTGGTGAGGGAAACTTCGGATAAGATTAAGACCATTCAACAACGAATGAAGGCTGCCCAAGATAGGCAGAAGAGTTATGCTGATAAGAGGAGAAGAGACTTAAAATTTTCCGTTGGTGACTTGGTGTTTGTCAAGATTTCTCCATTGAAGAGCGTGATACGACTTGGCAGGAGAGGCAAGTTGGCACCAAGATTTGTTGGCCCATTCCCAGTTCTTGAACAAGTTGGGAATTTGGCATATAGAGTTGACTTACCAGAGAAGATGGCGGGAGTTCACAATGTATTTCATGTTTCCCAACTAAGGAAGTTCGTTCACGACTCAGATATGACTATTTCACCTGATCAGTTAGAGGACTTCGAAGTAGAACCCGAGGCGGTTGGGAACCGCAAGCCGATTCATATTGTGGGGCACGATACGAAGCAACTTCGAAGGAAGGCGGTGAAGCTAGTCAAGGTTCAGTGGGGCGAGAACGAGAATGACTGTACTTGGGAGACAGAGGAGAGCATTAGGAAAGCGTATCCAGAACTCTTTGCCTGGTAAGATCTACTTCGTAATTTAGTTATTCCGCATGCTAGGATAGACTTATCTTGCTTGTTTTGCATGTTTGATTGTTGTTTTATGGTTGATAGGCATGCAGGACCCTTTGTGTGTTTTGATTAGGGAATTTCGGGGGCGAAATTTCTTAAGGGGGGGGGGGAGGGGGGAGAATGTAACAACCCGCATTCTACGCATCAGAGGATCGTAGAATATTTATTTCTTTCCCATATGAAGTCGTATGGTCATGTAACTTTGCGAAACATCTATTAGAGTCATTTCCCATGTTCATGATTTTTGTCGATTTTTAAATGATCATTTTGCCCCTAGCTGATCTTGTTTTGGCCATAACTTTTGATTGGAAAGGAATTTTGACCTGAAACCACTTCCATTAGATTCGTTTGATGGTTTACCTTTCCGTAGAGTGGTCATAATAGCCAAATGGACTTACCGTTTGGGAGATATGGCTGAATTAAGGTTTGGAAGGTGAAAAACTGCTTAACCGGGCCAAATAGGGTGATTAGTGAATGGGCCCATAACCCATTTCGGGATTAGGATTATGGGGAGGCTGAAAAGGGGTAGAGAATCATTCCATTTCAGTTTTCTAGCCTTCACTTATCTCCAAAAAACCCTAAAAATGGTCTCCAACCTCTAAATCACCTCCAAATCATCTTTTGATCAAGGATTAAGCTTAGCAACATCAAATCGAGGAAGATCTACACCAAATCAACATTGGAGCTGCTGTTTAGCATTGGGATTTGCATCAAATCAGAGATTTATTTCAGATCTTAGATTATTTGTGGCTAAGGTGAGTGATTTGCATAGTTCCTCACTAATTATGGCTAATTAAGGGTAATTAGTGTTAATTAGCGAACTTAAACATGATAAAATTCTGGAAAAATGTTCATAAATTCTTAAATGATGTTTTAGACCTCTGATATGAATTTGGGTTAATTTGGTTAAGTTTTGCTAATCCTATCATTAGTTTCACCTAAATATGCTTAAGGGGAAATATGAGGTTTTGGGTATGTTTGATCCATTTTAACCTATCATATTGATGTTTTGATATTAGTGGTTGATTATGCATGTTGCTATGACTGTATGATATGCTTTGTGATTGATTTCAATAGTTAGAATGGTCGAAAAAGTCGTCGAATGGCGTAAACACTTGCTGGAAAAGTTTCAGGAAACAGTGCAGGTTTTCGGATCGGATATGGTGGCTCGGATCGGATAAGTGAACTGGGCAAGGGATTCGATCGGATCGGAACTTGACACTTGAGAAATCTGGCAAAAAGGAAGGCCATGCTAGCAATATTGGGATCGGATCGGATAAAGGAGGGGGATCGGAGCGGCTAAAGGAGGAGGATCGGATCGTAACAAATGAGGGGCGAGGGAGCCGACCGGAGCGGGAGCAAGAACTGGAGGGGAGATGGCAACCCGACCCGACCTGAAGTGGGACACCCGACCCGAACCGACGCGATGGAGTGAACCCGAACCGAACCATTACCAGAGGAAGACCATGAACCGACGCAACGTAGGGGACCCGACCCGAACCGATGGCTAGCATCGAAACCCGACCCGACCCAGTATTGACCAATAACCCGAGATGCAAAGGTAGTCCAATATGGGAAGTTAGAGCTCAGGATCCAGTTGGGTACTGATGAGTTCACTTCATGGTTGGGCTTTGCTGCGGGACGTGTGCTAAAGAGTTGTCGACGTTCATAACTTCGATTCACCACTAAAAATGGATGATGGGCTACTTATCAGTGCAGCAGAGTCATTATGACTCGAGGGGCAAGGTGATGGTAGCAAGACTACGTTATCAGTGCAGTAAAGTCATTATGACTTGAGGGGCAAAGTGATGCGTAGTGAGACTATGAGCCAGCGCAGATGGGGTGAATAACTCCATGGGGCAAGTGGACATAGTAAAGGATTGGTAAGGCTTTGAGCCAGCGCAGATGGGGTGAATAACTCCATGGGGCAAGTGGACATAGCGAAGGATTAGTGGCTACGTTATCAGTGCAGTGAAGCCATGTATGACTTCATGGGGCAAAGTGATCGTAGCAAGGTATGTTGGTTGGTCGAAGTGGTGAATATCGTATGCTTTGTGCACTGAGTGAGAGATGTGAGGATGGTTGCTATGTTTGATTGTTTGCCATCACTATGACATGCACACCCCCACCCCCGTTATCTTTACACCATTTGAAATGGCACCTTAGAGTGTTGTATAGTATGTAGTGCTAACTCTTTGGTTGCAGGTCCAGGTTCAGGTATGTTTTAGTCTACCTGTTATTGTTCTGTTTAGATGCTTATCGCTCATACCAGGCTTTATGTCTGACCCAGAGTTTTATGTCTCCTCTTATTACTCTGGGTGCTCACACGAGCAGACTAGAGACAAGTTAGCTGGTGATGCGCGAGTAGCTGATTTGGAGGCGAGCAGGAGGCTTCCACGTATGATATATAGATATTCTCCCTGTGTCGTTGGTGGTCGCTACTTGGGCATTAGTAGTGTACCTCCTTTATCTTGCTTTTGCTTTTGAGACAGTCTGAAAAATTGTAATAATGTTAACTTTGGATCATAAGCTGTACTTGAATTTTTCGCTGCTATGTTAGTTGTTTCAGCTTATGCACTGTCTCACCTGTTTTATGTCAAGTATGTTATTATTATATTTTGTTCCATGCGCTGTGAGACATTTTACAGGTTCCTTGTTAGTTCATTTCCTTCTTCCCTTTCCTTCTGACGGCCCGTTCCGTGCTAACTGGACATGTGTACAGCGCACCTTTGGAGTAAATGTCGGTTGGTGCGGGGCGGCCGTCACATTTGGTATCAGAGCTCTAGGTTGCGTAGTTAACTTAGGGAAAGACACTAGGGAGAGATAGTACGTATAATGAGAGCGCGTATTTGTGATTACTTTGATTTTCAAAATTTATATATATGTATATACTATTAGTAGTATAAAGATGAAGTTGCACTGCACCAGCACCACTATGAGGTCATTAATCGTTTTCTCTTTACAGATTGAACGATGAGTCGAGACACGAGGGGTGCTGGAAGAGGGACCAACCAAGGTAATGCTCCTGACATGAGGACAATGTTCACCAACTTCATGAGGGAGATGCTTAGGGATGTTCAAGGGGCAGTTCCCAATCCCGGAAATGGTGGTGGTCCAGTAGTGCAGGCGCCTAGGGTCGACTTCGCCAAGTTGTGCAAGGATTACACTAACCTTGGTGGGAAGCCGTTCCACGGGACGGAGTCGGCCACAGATGTTCAAGATTGGATGGATAGCTGTGATCGTATCTTCGACGACTTGGGTCTTGAGGATGCGATGAAGAGAAGGCTAGCGTCTCGTCAGCTGCAAGGGCGAGCGATGAATTGGTGGAATGCCATTAGAATAGCTGTGATCGTATGGGACGACAGACGTCTGTCACTACCGGGTGGTTTTCCTGAGAGTTCCCACAAACGTTTGTCAGTCCCACGACAGACGTCTGAGTGGGACAGACGTCTGTCATAGGAGGGACAGACGTCTGAGCTGAAGCAGAATAATTTTCTGGAATGCGACAGACATCTGTCACCTCCCACGACAGACGTCTGACGCGGGTAATGGGCTATTTTCGGGCCAGAAACCTTGTAATTGATTTGTGAAGATACGGGGGCAATTTGGGTAATTGGCCTACCACTATATAAGCTATTTTCTGAGGTGTTAGTGGGAAGAGCTTGGATACTTGATTTGGCATCAAGGGTTTATTCTCAAGGGAGAATTAGGGTTTATAACCTAATTCAAATTCTTCAATTCTATTCTCCTCAAACTCTTTTCTATATTGAAATATAGTGATTATTGGATCAATCTCTTGTATTCCTTTCATCGTGGTAATAAAATACTCTCTCCAAAGTGGATGTTTACTAACAAGATGTAACGACCCGTACTCTACGCATCATAGGATCGTAGAATATTTGTTTCTTTCACATGCAAAGTCGTATGGTCATGTAACTTTGGGAGACGACTATTGGGGTCATTTCCCATGTTCATGATTTTTCCCGATTTTTAAATGATCATTTTACCCCTAGTTGGCACTGTTTTGGCCATAACTTTTGACTGGAAAGGGATTTTGACTTGAAACCACTTCCATTGGCTCCGGATGATGGTTTCTCTTTCCGTAGAGTGGTCACATTAGCCAAACGGACTCACCGTTTGGGAGATATGGCTGAAACAAGTTTCAGATGGTGAAAAACAGCTTAATTGGGCTTAAACGGGTGATTAGCAGCTAGGCCCAAGGGGAATTTCGGGTTTAGGGAGATATAGGTGCTGATTAGGGTTAGAAAACATTTCTTTAGACATTTTCCAGCCGCCACTTTCATTCCTCTTAACCTAGTCATGGCCTCCACTCTCTAAATCTCTCTAAAACACCCAAAAATCACCTTCTAATTGAAGATTAGGCTTAGCAAACATTAAATTAAGAAGAAAAAGCACCAAAGCAAGGTTGGAGCTGCTGTATAAGATTGGGAACATCGCCAAATCAGAGCATATTTCAGTTTTGGGGTTCTAGTTGTGGCAAAGGTGAGTGATTTGCATAGTTTTTGCACTAATTACGGTGATTAAGGGTAATTAGTGAAGGTTAGCGAATTTATACGTAAATAAATTCTGGAAAAATTCTTAAAATTTTAAAATAATGTTTTAAGGCTCTGTTAGAAATTTGGGTTAATTTCGATGTGTTTTGCTAATCGTATGCTTAAATATGATTAAGAGGGATTATAAGAAAATGTGAGGTTTTAGCCACTTTTGATCCATTTTGATTCGTTTAAATTGTTGTTTGTTGCTTGTGGTTGCTGTTATATGTTGCTATGACTCTTTGGTATGTTTTACGATTGATTAGAATAGTTAGGTTGGTCAAAAACGCCGTCGAATGGCGAGAAAACTGTCGCTGGAAGTCGCAGGAAGTAGTGCAGGAAATCGGATCGGATCGCCCCTACCCGACCCGAACCGCCCATTTCCCTCCACCACGAACCGACCTGCCTGAAGTGATGGCACCACGACCGAGCTCTCGCGTGCGAACTGACCTGGCATGAAGAAGGTTCCGACCCGATCCGAGGAGTCGCGATTCAAGGCTTGGTGATTGAAGACTCCGACCCGATCCGCCTGGAGGGATAACGACACGATCCGATCTGATCACCTTGAGGACAACGAACCAGAGACTCGAAGGAGGGCGAAGGACTTGGAGCTATGACCAGGAGGCGTGACCCGAGCCGTGGCGTGGTGGAGAACCCGATCCGATCCAGATGGGACTGGAAGCCACGAACCGATCCAGTGTATCATGAAGGACTCCGATCCGACCTGGAGTACCAGTCACGAACCTAGACGATGAAGACCACGATCCGACCCGAGCGTGAAGGATGATCCGAACCGACCCGAGGTTGATGGCTACGAACTGAATGAAGACCGATCCGGAAGTGAAGACTATAACCCGAGATGCAAAGGAAGCCCAAATGAGAAGTTAGAGCTCAAGATTCAGGTGGGAATCAACGAGTTCGCTTCATGGTTGGGTTTTGCTGCGGGACGCGTGCCAAGGGGTTATCGACGTCTATAACTTTGGACCACTATGGTAGGAGGTACGAAGGCGGATTCAGGGCCATTATGGCATTGGTAGAACCAAGGGCTACGACCAATGGAGTGGGTCATTGAAATGTTTGGTCATGACTCCAAGTGTTTGGCTTGGTCACAACAGGGTTTCTACAAGTCGGGATTCGTCGTTACCTCAGTTTGTCTAGTATTCCAAAGTGGTAGATGTCGTACGCTTTACGCACTGAGTGAGAGATGTGAGGATGGTTGCTATGGATGATTTGTTTGCTATCATTGTGACATGCACACCCCACCCCCGTATTCTTACACTATCTATTATGGCACCTTGGAGCATGGTACGGTATGTGGTACTAACTCTTTGGTTGCAGGTCCAGGTTCAGGTATGGTTTAGTATACCTGTTATTACTCTGTTTAGATGCTTATCGCTCATACCAGGCTTTATGTCTGACCCAGAGTTTTATGTCTCTTCTTATTACTCTGGGTGCTCACACGAGCAGACTAGAGACAGGTTAGCTGGTGATGCACGGGTAGATGATCCGGAGACGAGCAGGAGGCTTCCACGTAATATATATAGTATTCTCCCTGTATTGTTGAAGATCACTGCTTGGGCATTGGTGGTGTATCTTCTACTTTAGTTTTCTTTTGATTGGAGACAGTAAATTTGGAAAGTTGTAATAAGCTGTATTTGGATTTCCGCTGCTCTGATGTTGACATTGATTGTTAGTTATCAGCTTATGCACTGTCTCACCTGTTTTATGTCAAGTATGTTATTATTATATTTTATTCCATGCGCTGTGAGACATTCTACAGGTTCCTTGATTAGTTCATTCCCTTCTTTCCTTCCTTTGGCAACCGTTCCGTGCTAGTCGGGACATGTGTACAGCGCACTTTCGGAGGTAATGCAGGCTGGTGCGGAACGGGCCGTCACACAAGATGTTAGTGGAACCACTATAAATCCTTGTGTGATTTATTTTTGCTACTTTGTCATTAGTTTCTTGCTTGTGATTGAGATTTGGATTGTTCGTGATTGGTTGATTTTGGTTTTGTGACTAGAGTTATTGCTTTGGTTGTTTTTGCAAGTCTAACAACGATCTAGTCTTCCGCTAGCGCATTATGGTTTAGATATCGGATTCGAGTGGTCTTGAATCGGATTAATCACAACGGTTACAACAAAATCTGCAGCATGAGCAAGTTTACCCAAGGTAAATGCTAATATTGATTTCAACCAAAAACAGTAAACTGAACTTTGACCTAAAAATCAGTGTCTGTAGCTCAAGATTAGAATTAAAACTAGCAGAATCATTTAGCAATTTTCTTTCTAAGAACCTCTATGAGATTTATTTTAAATTTGAGGATTACTTGCTCATAGTTGTGGCCACCGACATGAATGCCACACGAGAAGAAAGCGGTACCACCCCAAAATTCAGTATCAAAATTCAATATGCTGACAGGAATCTAAAAACAAAAACCATGAATGCCACACGAGTGGATTGTTCAATAAATCATATATTGGTGGATCCATGCACGTAGAATACGAACCATCAAAACGTATGAAACATATGGCTTATTTCGCTAAGCTCTTAAATTAACTGATCACTCGACCAAAGTTAATAAAATTTTGTTATAGAAAATGGCAGAAATAGTGATATCTAATTACAGCTGGTGAAAAAAGGGGGAATTGCCATTTTAAGGGGATTTCTAACCAAGTTACATGACAGAAGAATCAGTCTGAATCAGTACACAATTCAGTTTCTCGGTCCCAGCGCAGCTATGATTCATTTCATTACCCGTATACCACTTGCTACAGTTCATCGCATCCAATTGGAATTTTATTTTATAAATTTACCTTTTGATATTCTTATTGACAACGAGTTTAGTAACTCTAGGATTTCCTACAACTCTATAATTAGATACAATCATTGTAATAATATGAAATATATTTGTGTAAACAGAATATACATGAGTGAAAATGGGTAGATATAGTTTTGTAATAAACTTGGTTATATGTTGGATTATAAGAAATATCAAGGAAAAAACAGAGGAAAAACAAACCACAAAAGAGTGAATGTAACCAATATATATGTATAATGTGACAAACTACGATTAACTTGAGCAGAAGATGAGATTGGAAACAATATTTAGATTGTGTAATATAAGAAAAATCAGAAAATCCAGTTGGTTAAAAAGAGAAGATACCTCATTCAAACATGGAAGTTTACGCATGACTTCCAGTCCTTTACTATCGATTCTTATATTAGATCCAACTACATCAGTAAACGTGGAAGTATACTCTATTTGTCGGTCCTCATGTCGATAATTAGTCTCCATTCTGAAGCATATCCGAATTCCAATTTTATTTTGCTAACTACTGAAGTAAAAATAAACAAATATACATTAGACTAATAGACTCAAGTGCCATATTCTCAAGTTAAAAATGCAACAGACTCAAAAGTCAGGAAACTGTGATTGTAACAACCCGTATTTTCAATAACCTGTAATAATGAAAATTGAGGCAGAATTAAATTATAAAATGTGAATCAAGGGAAACGGGCTATGCCATTTCGTTCGTCTCGGAAAAATACGCGAAATAGAGTCCGAGTTTTCGAAAATCGGAGTCCGTATGACCCAGTTAAGGCCCATTGAAGTTTGCAGAAAATTACTAAGTAAAAATCAGATTCAAATTTGAAGAATTGGGCCAGCTGGGCCAAGGCGGGAAAATTCCCTCCAGGGGCCCCATGTCGACAGGCCTGTCGACAGGGTCCCCAGGGAGTCGACTGCCCTGTCGACAGCCCTGTCGACAGGGGGTGCCCGGCTGATTAGCCTGGTGCACCATTTCTGATTGGGGTTGGGTCTTGTGGCTGGTTTCTAGAGAGTTCCGGGATCTGATGGCCCTAATTCAATCTAGGGTTAATCCTATGGTTCAAATCACTAACCTAGTCTATAAATAAGACCCTAACCTACCCTAAATCATTCATTATTCATCCTAGTAACTAAACTATGCCAAAATCAAAACTCTCATGGCCTCCACCCTCTTCATGCAATTCCTAATCAAATCCCTAAGAGATTTCCATGCATACAAGGGTATTTAGGCTTGTATGATTCTCCTTAGCTTGCATTAAAGGCTTGTTTTTCAATTGGCATCATAAAGGAGGAGTCTTGATCAAGTTTGCTTGCATTTGGGGGCTTTAATTAGTTGCATAAGGGGTTTCTTGCATTTGTTGTACTCATTTGAGTCCGCATAAGCATTGTAAGCCCTCTTACCCTCATTTTAGAAACTATAAAGTTAATGTGTGATGAAAGTTGGGGTTTATGTATGTTTATTGAGTTGTGCATGTTATGCAAGGGTACTAAGCCATGATTTGCAAATCTATTAAGTTATGCATGTATACTAAGCCATGATTTGCAAGATTTATAAGTTATGCATATTTATGCAAGTTTGTTAAGCCATGGTTTGTATGTTTATTAAGTTATGCATGTTTATGCAAGTTTGCTAAGCCATGATTTGTGTGTTTATTGAGTTATGCATATTTATGCAAGTTTAAAATGACAAGTTGTGCATGTTTTGACAAGTTGTGCATGTTTTGGCAAGTTGGGCATGTTTATGCAAGTTTAAAATGACAAGTTGTGCATGTTTTGACAAGTTGTGCATGTTTTGACAAGTTGTGCATGTTTATGCAAGTTTAAAATGACAAGTTGTGCATGTTTGACAAGTTATGCATGATTATGGTAATATGCAAGTTCATTATGCTAAGTTATGCAAGTTTAACATGTTATGCAGGTTTTATGGTAATATGCAAGTTCACTACGCTAAGTTGGGCAAGTCTAACATGTTATGCATGACTGTTGTGCAAGTTTATGTTGTGCCAAGTTCCCTCTTCCTATCCTTTATGCGTTACTACGAATATGTAAGCGATAGAATGACGTTGGGGGTTTTGGGGTAAACTTAAAATACATAAAAATATAAGATTGGGAATTTACCTATTAAGTTAGGTCTACCCCTTGGGAATTTACCTATTAAGTTAGGTCTACCCAAGTAATTGTTTGACTTGTGATTATGTTTTGAAATAAAGTGGACATGACACTTAGAAAACATAAGTGTGGCCAACTCGAGGTTGGGTTGAGTTTGTAGCGTAATTCTACCCGGAACCGACCGGCTTAACTAGTGGCTACAAACAATAGGACCCAATGTGAGAAGTTGGTCATGGGATGCCAAGACCCGAGGTTAGACCAAGTTGTGGTGTAAAGCTACCCGGACCCGCCCGGCCTAACTAGTAACCACAAAAAGGTCTAATGTGAGAGGTTGAGGTGCATTAAGTTAATTAATGCCTCATAATTAGGGTTAAGTCAGGGTCCTCTAATACTTAACCAATTTGGGGATTCAAGGGATGAAAATGGGGTTAAGTTACACTTAACCAATTTAATCAATTTGGGAGTTCAAGGGATTAGAATGGGGTTAAGCCACACTTAACCAGTTTAATCCAGGATTAGTGAAGGGTTAAATCACACTTAACCCTCTTAGAAACCCTAGCAACGTGGTCTGTTCCAGCAGTAATCCCAGTTTGGTATCATTCACAACCCTAGAGGCTAGGCTAGGGCGGGGCACGATTACTGGACTGATGTAAGCGACCAAAGCGACGGCTGAGTGGTACAGCGGTGCGGGTCCGGCGGGCTACGGACGTGCACGTAGTCCGATGTTGGACAAACTCGAGGCACGGGTACCAGTAGGTTAGGGCTGTGCATTATTGCTTAAGTGTCCGGGGTCGACAACCGAGGGCTTGATACACCCAAAGGTGGGCCCAGCACAGACTACCTACATCCATATGTGGGCCGTATGGACATCAACACTTGACGTGTTAGGCTTATAGGGAGCCGATCGACTAGACCGTTGGGTTGGACCTTATACTAAGGTCACTTCATGTTATTGGGCCAAAGTTTGGGCTAAGGGACCAATACCTGTTATGTTGGTTTGCTAGTACACCGTGGTACAAAACTTAACCTTGTTTTATGCGATGACACCTCTATCTATCTTGTAGTTAATTTACCATGCCAGTATGTTGTTATCTATGATCATCTCAGTTCCCATCATGATGTTAACTTTATTAGTTTATGGACTGATCGTAGCAGGGCTTACTCAGTCTTTTTGACTGACCCGTTTTGTTTCGCCTCTTCTCTTCCGTTTCCCCCCCCCCCCAGGTTCTTAGGGAGGGAATACAGGAGCCTAGCTTGGATCTTAGCTGCTTTCTTGGATAGCTCATGGATGCTTTGGACTTAGGCTCGCTATGGTTTCTTCCACTTTGGGGATAGCCACTATTATGTTTTCTTTTTCAGTTTCAGATGATGTTATTTCATGTACTAGACTTGTTTATTTGGGAAATTGACATTTTGATGTACCAGACTTGTTTTTGAAATAGTTTAAAAGTCTTCCGCTGTTTTATTTACTTACTCTGTTTATTTACATATATTTATATGTCATGTCCTGCCTTGCTATATCATTATGCATGTTTACCAATAATACCCCTCCAAAGCTAGCGCATTCCTTTGCGAGTGACCCTGGCAGAGGTGGGGTGTTACATTTGGTATCAGAGCGAGGTTTACGAGAAGGGATAAAAAGGTTTTAAAAACTTTTGAAAAACTATTTTCAAAACCAAGTATAAAGTATTTTCCAAAGAAAAGTCTAGTTGTTTTTAAAAGGCTATTCCCCAAGAGCCATTAGCACTATCCTTTGACTCCTCGTTTGAACTCTTTTCTTTTCGTTTCCAGCATGTCTGATAATCTCATCTTGCCCGAAGGAGTAACGGTACCCGATTGGTTTCGTCGGTACTTGGAAGTCACGGCACCGGTCCCGGGTGTCTCTAATGTTGTCTTCCCAGTCGAGGCCGCTGTTCCTCCCCCTCCTCCTGTAGCTGATGTTCCTCTTCCCCCTCAGCCTCCACAAGCGGATTTCGCGGAAACTTGCAAGAACTTTAAGAGGATAGGTGGCAAGAATTTTAATGGAACAGAAACTTTTGTAAAAGCAGGGAATTGGTTGAAAGAGACCGAAGATCTTTTAGCCACCTTGGATATAGGTGACCGCAGGAAGGTTTTGTTAGCAGTATGGTTGCTAAAGGAAGAAGCTGCACGTTGGTGGGTAGTCACCACCGCGACCAGGCCAATTGAGACTTGGGATGACTTTAGAGGAAGGTTTGGACTAAGATTCTTATCACTGAAGCAAGGGGACATGACTATTAGGGAATACATAGATAAGTTTAATCAACTGGCTCGTGTCGATTTAGACTTGGTTAATACAACTCAGAAGAAGGCCCTACACTTTGCTCTAGGATTAAACGAGCCATTACATGGTTTGGCCATGTCTCATATACCCTTGGGGGCGACTTTCGAGAATTTAGTGAATTTGGCCCTACTTCAAGAAGAAGATAACAATGACAAGAAAGAGGTCAAGGCAAATGAGTCTCAAGGCAAGAGAGTAAATTCCGGGAAATGGGGCAAGAATAACCACAACCGCAAGGACAAGCCAAGAGGGAATATAAAATGTAACTTCTGTGGTAAAGTTGGACATATAGCCAAGGAATGTAGGAAGAAGGAAAAGAGGAAGCGGGGCGAATGCTTCATTTGTGGTGAGTTTGGACATTTCAGCAAGGATTGCCCGAGGAAACAAGGGCAAGGTCAGACTCAGTGTGCAGGACTATCTGGAGGGCGAATTCATCCCCTCAACCCCGTTTTTTCCAGCTCAGGATAGAGGTAGTGTTTCTGTTGAAAATCTTGTTTACATTTTCTGATTTTCCCTGTTCGAACTTTGTTTGATTCTGGCACATCGCATAGTTTTATTTCATCTGATCCAGTTGAAAGTTTTGCACCTAAGTACTAGTGTAGTTGATGATCCCGTATGTGTTTCAAATCCAATTGGGGGTTCTGCCCGCCTGTCTGTGGTCTGAGTGGATTTGAAAATTTCTATCTTGAGTATAGAATTCTCGTGGGATGTTTATATTCTCGGTTTCGGGGGATATGGGTTGGTTTTGGGCATGGAATGGTCGTCCTATTTTGGAGCCATTCTGGGTTTTTGTATATAGGGTGTGGGGCTCATGACTTGCCTCGGTAATACCCTAGAAATTTCTAGCAACCCTATGGGTCCCGTCATGTTATGTTATCTTGAATCCCTCAACTCGTCTATCGATAGTTTGAAATCTGTGAGGGTGGTCCGAGAATATCCTGATATCTTGGGGAAAGTGAAGGGGTTACCCTTAGACGTGGGATAGATTTCCGTATTATCTGGTTGGTAATACCAAGCCAGTTTCGTGATCGGTTAGGCACGTGACCTCACGAGGTGAGAGTAAGAAAGCAAGTCAAGGAGTTGCTTGGGAAGAACTTCCTGAGACGAGGCACTTCCGAGTAGGGTGCTCCAGTAGTATTCGTTACTAATATGGATAGTTTGCTTCGCTTACATGTTGAAAAGAATAGACAACCGTTACCAGGGATCGATGATTTGTTTGATCAGCTGGTAGGAGCATCCGTTTTCTTTTGACCTAGCTACCGGATTCCATCAGCTTAGGATGGCTGAGGATGGAATTGACAAGACTGCGTTTAGGACTCTGGATGGATTTTTAGAATGGCTAGTCATGCTATTTGGTTTGACTAATGCACCCGCATATTACGTGAACTTGATGGGTAGGGTGTTTAGGAAGTCCTTGAACAAGTTTGTCGGGGTCGTCGTAGACGATGTTTTGATCTCCTTAAAAGAACGAGGAAGAACATGCTAGACATCTCAAGGAGGTGATGGATACGTTTAGAACCACCAGTTGAAGGTCGAGTTCTCCAAATGTCACTTTGGAGGAAAGAAGTTGGATTTCTTGGGCACACAGTCCCTAAGTAGGGCTTAGCGGTGGATTCCGCTAAAGTGGCTGCGGTTTGAGACCGGAAAGCTCTGAGAAGGGCAATTGAAGTAAGAAGCCTCCTCCGTTTGGCTAGTTAGTTAGCATTCCCGGAGCTTAGACTTACTCTTCTGGATCAAGAAGGGGGTTTCGCAGGAAGAAGACCCGCAGTTAGTCAAGAACGTGGACCAGTTGATTCGAGGCGAGATGTTAAGTCACCTCGCTAGATATATTATAAAGGATGACTAAGGCGCGACAAGAGATTATGTGTTCCTCGAGTGAAAGACTTGGTAAAGAAGGTTCTTTAAGATGCGCATCACTCGAGGAGGTGGCCGAGGTGGTTTCAGGATACATGTTGTGCCACCAGGTTGAGGCCAAGCCATAAAAGCCCAGCGGGCCAGTACCTCCATTGGAGGTTTCGCAAGGGGAGTGTGAAAACATCTCGATAGATTAGGTGGATAAATTACCTAGATCAAAGAAAGGGAATACGGGTATGAGGGTCATAATAGGAAGACTCACGAAGAGTGCTCATTTCAGTCCAGTGAAGAGCGAGAGGACTGCATCATGGTCAGCAACGGTTTACCCTCAAGAAGTTGGCCAGTTCTGAAATAGCCTACAGAAAACCATGGGTAGGCAACGGAATCTAGGTACGGCCTAGAGGCGGATGGTTCATGTCGATTAACCCTGAGTTATAGGAAATCACGTTTATAAGGGCAATTGGCAACGTGGAGTGGTATTTCCAAGAAAAGTTCTGCTGCATGGAACACCTTATGGTAAGAAGACGAGATCCAGGACTCACTAGTGAATTTTGGAGAGCTTGCATGAAATCATGAGGTTATAGTATGTTTAAGCCAAGTATACAGAAAAAAGAATAAGTGGGAAAGAAAGACGAGAGGCAATAATGAAATGAGTTCCAACTCGAATTTGGGAAATAGGAGTTAAGAAGCCAAGGAATCATGAAGTGGAAGATAGTCAAAGCACAGTGGAGTTAAGCTCAAGGAAACGTGACTAAGAAGAGTGAAGACTAGATACGCGCATCATATCTCTTTTTAAGAGTGCATCCTTGATCCTAGTTTTCCTGTGGAGCTTGCTTGCAAGTTATCTTTCGTATATATCCTCTCGGTCCCATTCTCGACCTTATTTCTGTTGTAAACTCCATAAGGGGGTTAAGACTCATCGGTTAGTACTATATGTCAAAGTTTGAATGGATTTCTTGTAATCCAAAAAGGAGTTTGTCTAGTTTATCTAGTTTATCTAGTTTATCATGTCTATCTCGTCATGAGAACCTTTGGTAGAAACCCTTTGGTTGAAACATGTGTTTGAAACATGTTATGCTTGATGGTTGCAAGTGGTTGTAAGTGTTTGCAAGTGGTTACTCGTGGATGCATTATACACATTAGGCACTAGATCGGCTCGCACACTCTTCATGTTGCATATGCATGAGTGTTTATGCTTATTCATGGTTGAAACTTGTTGTGCTACCACATGGATGTTGCATATGGATGAATGTTATGTGCACTCATATAGATACTATGAATTATGGTAGGAATTTGCATACATATGGATTCATTTCACTGACATACATATGCATTAAGGAGGTTTACTGTACCAGTAACCGCCTGATTTACATACATATGCATTAAGGGGGTTTACTGTATCAGTAACCGCCTGATTTTTGCATTAGGTAAGTACATATACACACACTTTTGCATATGTTCATCCAGCATTTAGAATCTTGTAAGGACAATGATTGCTCGTGGATGATGCTTTGAGTAGATGGATGATTGGATGGTAGGATACGTTCCTCCTAACTTGAAGATTTCGGGGACGAAATCCTTTAAGGAGGGGAGAATGTAACAACCCGTATTTTCAATAACCTGTAATAATGAAAATTGAGGCAGAATTAAATTATAAAATGTGAATCAAGGGAAACGGGCTACGCCATTTCGTTCGTCTCGGAAAAATACGCGAAATAGAGTCCGAGTTTTCGAAAATCGGAGTCCGTATGACCCAGTTAAGGCCCATTGAAGTTTGCAGAAAATTACTAAGTAAAAATCAGATTCAAATTTGAAGAATTGGGCCAGCTGGGCCAAGGCGGGAAAATTCCCGCCAGGGGCCCCATGTCGACAGGCCTGTCGACAGGGTCCCCAGGGAGTCGACTGCCCTGTCGACAGCCCTGTCGACAGGGGGTGCCCGGCTGATTAGCCTGGTGCACCATTTCTGATTGGGGTTGGGTCTTGTGGCTGGTTTCTAGAGAGTTCCGGGATCTGATGGCCCTAATTCAATCTAGGGTTAATCCTATGGTTCAAATCACTAACCTAATCTATAAATAAGACCCTAACCTACCCTAAATCATTCATTATTCATCCTAGTAACTAAACTATGCCAAAATCAAAACTCTCATGGCCTCCACCCTCTTCATGCAATTCCTAATCAAATCCCTAAGAGATTTCCATGCATACATGGGTATTTAGGCTTGTATGATTTTCCTTAGCTTGCATTAAAGGCTTGTTTTTCAATTGGCATCATAAAGGAGGAGTCTTGATCAAGTTTGCTTGCATTTGGGGGCTTTAATTAGTTGCATAAGGGGTTTCTTGCATTTGTTGTACTCATTTGAGTCCGCATAAGCATTGTAAGCCCTCTTACCCTCATTTTAGAAACTATAAAGTTAATGTGTGATGAAAGTTGGGGTTTATGTATGTTTATTGAGTTGTGCATGTTATGCAAGGGTACTAAGCCATGATTTGCAAATCTATTAAGTTATGCATGTATACTAAGCCATGATTTGCAAGATTTATAAGTTATGCATGTTTATGCAAGTTTGTTAAGCCATGGTTTGTATGTTTATTAAGTTATGCATGTTTATGCAAGTTTGCTAAGCCATGATTTGTGTGTTTATTGAGTTATGCATATTTATGCAAGTTTAAAATGACAAGTTGTGCATGTTTTGACAAGTTGTGCATGTTTTGGCAAGTTGGGCATGTTTATGCAAGTTTAAAATGACAAGTTGTGCATGTTTTGACAAGTTGTGCATGTTTTGACAAGTTGTGCATGTTTATGCAAGTTTAAAATGACAAGTTGTGCATGTTTGACAAGTTATGCATGATTATGGTAATATGCAAGTTCATTATGCTAAGTTATGCAAGTTTAACATGTTATGCATGTTTTATGGTAATATGCAAGTTCACTACGCTAAGTTGGGCAAGTCTAACATGTTATGCATGACTGTTGTGCAAGTTTATGTTGTGCCAAGTTCCCTCTTCCTATCCTTTATGCGTTACTACGAATATGTAAGCGATAGAATGACGTTGGGGGTTTTGGGGTAAACTTAAAATACATAAAAATATAAGATTGGGAATTTACCTATTAAGTTAGGTCTACCCCTTGGGAATTTACCTATTAAGTTAGGTCTACCCAAGTAATTGTTTGACTTGTGATTATGTTTTGAAATAAAGTGGACATGACACTTAGAAAACATAAGTGTGGCCAACTCGAGGTTGGGTTGAGTTTGTAGCGTAATTCTACCCGGAACCGACCGACTTAACTAGTGGCTACAAACAATAGGACCCAATGTGAGAAGTTGGTCATGGGGTGCCAAGACCCGAGGTTAGACCAAGTTGTGGTGTAAAGCTACCCGGACCCGCCCGGCCTAACTAGTAACCACAACAAGGTCTAATGTGAGAGGTTGAGGTGCATTAAGTTAATTAATGCCTCATAATTAGGGTTAAGTCAGGGTCCTCTAATACTTAACCAATTTGGGGATTCAAGGGATGAAAATGGGGTTAAGTTACACTTAACCAATTTAATCAATTTGGGAGTTCAAGGGATTAGAATGGGGTTAAGCCACACTTAACCAGTTTAATCCAGGATTAGTGAAGGGTTAAATCACACTTAACCCTCTTAGAAACCCTAGCAACGTGGTCTGTTCCAGCAGTAATCCCAGTTTGGTATCATTCACAACCCTAGAGGCTAGGCTAGGGCGGGGCACGATTACTGGACTGATGTAAGCGACCAAAGCGACGACTGAGTGGTACAGCGGTGCGGGTCCGGCGGGCTACGGACGTGCACGTAGTCCGATGTTGGACAAACTCGAGGCACGGGTACCAGTAGGTTAGGGCTGTGCATTATTGCTTAAGTGTCCGGGGTCGACAACCGAGGGCTTGATACACCCAAAGGTGAGCCCAGCACAGACTACCTACATCCATATGTGGGCCGTATGGACATCAACACTTGACGTGTTAGGCTTATAGGGAGCCGATCGACTAGACCGTTGGGTTGGACCTTATACTAAGGTCACTACATGTTATTGGGCCAAAGTTTGGGCTAAGGGACCAATACCTGTTATGTTGGTTTGCTAGTACACCGTGGTACAAAACTTAACCTTGTTTTATGCGATGACACCTCTATCTATCTTGTAGTTAATTTACCATGCCAGTATGTTGTTATCTATGATCATCTCAGTTCCCATCATGATGTTAACTTTATTAGTTTATGGACTGATCGTAGCAGGGCTTACTCAGTCTTTTTGACTGACCCGTTTTGTTTCGCCTCTTCTCTTCCGTTTCCCCCCCCCCCCCCAGGTTCTTAGGGAGGGAATACAGGAGCCTAGCTTGGATCTTAGCTGCTTTCTTGGATAGCTCATGGATGCTTTGGACTTGGGCTCGCTATGGTTTCTTCCACTTTGGGGATAGCCACTATTATGTTTTCTTTTTCAGTTTCAGATGATGTTATTTCATGTACTAGACTTGTTTATTTGGGAAATTGACATTTTGATGTCCCAGACTTGTTTTTGAAATAGTTTAAAAGTCTTCCGCTGTTTTATTTACTTACTCTGTTTATTTACATATATTTATATGTCATGTCCTGCCTTGCTATATCATTATGCATGTTTACCAATAATACCCCTCCAAAGCTAGCGCATTCCTTTGCGAGTGACCCTGGCAGAGGTGGGGTGTTACAGTGATGAACTACACATTGCATTAAAACTGAGATTGCTGGAACTAGAAGTGGCAACAGTCCACATCCCACACTATTTATACATACAATTTTTGTATGCACCTCTATAATGTTTACATACGATGCTAACAATATGCACGTACACATCAAGTAATATTAATTATAATAACATCATAACTGAGACTCCATACATAGGGATACTTAATTATAATAACATCATAACTGGCACTTAATATATATAATGTCAGGAAACTGGCACTAAATGTATACTCAAAGTCAGGAAACTGGCATACTTAATTATAATAACATCATAACTGGCACTTAATATATACATCCATAGATGAATTATCTTGCCACATTTCATAGTGCAGCACATACTATTCGCCCATTTACGCAATATCCGCAATTCACAGCTTAGCTTTATTTATACCCAAGTCTACATTTCAATTTCAATCAAAACTTGCGATCTGCAAACTACACACCCTTAAGCCTATATCTTTCACTAATGCTCATGGAGCAGCAAATTATTATTCATTTCCTTCCACATGACATCAAAAAAGACAAATACTAATATTTATAGTTGCAGTATGACTCTGCAATACGCCATCCAGTACAATCAATGTTCAAAATGAAGTACATACAAATTCAATAAACTCAAATAATGGTAATTCAAAGGCATATTCAAGCAGCACTAACTTTGTAGTTTATACAACTCTAATCGGTCGATAATAACAATTTGCCTAAGGATGTAACAAAATAGAAAACTAAAAAACTTATCTTGTCACTCACATAGTCGAAGCTATTTAATTTTTGCAATCTGCACTACTCTTGAAATCAAATCGATGCCATGAACAATCGTTGAGGGCCTTCAAGGCTAGCACTAGTGGCAGGCGCATCATCGACAGTCAACCGATGATTGAGGAGATTTGATTGATGACTGAACATTGAAGATTATACTAGGGTTTTTTATTCGACTTCGTTTAGTATTTGGTATTGAAGAGCAAAGCCGTAGCTTTTCACTTTTTACTTCTACTTTCTGCTTCTACTACGGTGCAGTCGGGTCGGTGGGTCAGATATTGGGTAATGGATTGAGCTGGGTTTTATTCATTTTTGGGCCAGCTCTAATAAATCATAAACTACATCGGTTAACGGTTAACCAACCGACCAAAATTTGGTTAACCGTTAACCGAACCTAAAATATTCGGTTAAGGCAGTTGGTTAACCGATGTTTTAATATCACAATTCAAAATAAAATTAGGTTTATGGATAACTATGTTTAATAACAAGACCAAAAACAAAAATTATATTATATTATATTAGTTGAAATTGACTTTAATTTCTCATCATTGCTAAATTAATTAAAAAATAAAAAAACCTTCAAAATTAAAAAATGAATTTAAAATTATTTTTAGTCGATTAATCAAAAAAATTCATATCCATATTCAAGAAATAAAATAATATCCGATATTTAAAAACCAAATATAAATGTGGATACAGTCACATTCGCATTTGATAATTAATCCTTCGGGTACAGTCAAAATTATAGCTATTTTTTGTATAATTATATAGACAAAATTGTTGTCATTACCATTTTATACAAGTAAAATATCTTAATATGTATCATTTTTATAAAATTTTTAATATTAAATTCAATATTAGTATTTAGTTATCATTCAATTAATCAACATTTTTTATAAAATTTTATAATTAATAATTATTATAGTATTCAATAGCGATTTATTTATAAATTATTAATTATTAGTTAGATATTTAGTATTAATTTATATATTATTGATTATTAATTTATTAACTAATTACTAATTATTAATTACTCAATATTACTTACTAATAACTAGAAAGTAAAATTAAGCTTGTGGAATACTGATTATATAATAATTAGTAATTAGATATTATTTAATAATTATTATTATAAATTATAAATGATTAATATAATATTAATAATGATTAATTATCAAATATTAATAAATAATACAATATTATTAATGATTAGTAATTAGTAATATAATATTATAGCTAATAATTAGTAATATATGAGTTATGATTAATGATTAATTAATAAATAATAAAAAATAATCAGTATTAAATTTATGGAAGTACTGTAATTATTAATTAAAAATTGCCACCTGTTACAATGGATGTTTTGTGATCGTTGTAAAATAGACATCTATTACAACGGACATTTTATGAACATTGTAAAATTGACATGAGACCTCAGCTTCGTACGGCTCCTCTATGGTCATAAATAAATGCAAGTACTTGTTTGGTATTATTGTAATTTTGAAATTCTAAAACCGGGAAGTTCAAAATTAGACCAACAAAATTCCGTCTACTAGAATAAAAAAGCGCTTCCAAATTGATCTTTTCCATTAAAATTTTAATTTATTTTACATCTATTACAACAGGCTAGAAATGACCGTTGTAATAACGTTCTATTACAACAGGCAACCGTTACCCATTGTAAAGGATATCTATTACAACTGTCCAAAAATGGCCATTGTAATAGATTCTATTACAACGGGCTGACTATGCCTGTTGTAAAAAGAATGTTGTACTGACATCTATTACAATAGTCCATAAAATAACCGTTGTAATAGCATTCTGTTACAACGGGCAGCCAACGCCTGTTGTAAAATGGAAGCTGTAATAGACTAGTTTTGTTGTAGTGACAATAACCAACTACAATATAGTGAAAAATATATACTTCACATTTTAATGCCAAACGCTTAGACCGTCTTTAATTGAAACTCTTTGTCCCATCAACAATAAAATAGGCATGGTATATATGTTAATCTAATGTATGGTAGTAATTTTCCAATGCCAGTGACTATAAGAATAATAATTGAGTAACTTACTATATGAGTCTTACAGTTGGTGCATATTAAGTTTATAGAACTTATGTGATGTATGATGAGATGAAAAAGACAACACTGGTAGAGTATGATGATACCACTTGCATAAATTCTTATTCGCTGAAAGGACCCATCATGCTCTTATGCATTTAAGTTGAATCCAAGCTATCATTGATACCGTGTAAAATTTAATAACCTTAAGTTTGAACACTAGAAAACAACTGCAATCTATAAAGAACTATTAACTTATCTTACTAAGTATGAGGAAAATTTGATTGCCTGGTATTATAAATACACCATGAATTCACATAAAAGTTTAGCAATGTGAGACGATTGATTTGGGCAGTAAAATAAATCAAACTACTTCTGATGCTTAAAAAAAACTGTAAATACTAATAAGACCGGGACTCATAAGCATTCATATTTTGACTCAAAAAATACAATGAAATGTGTGGCTTGACTTAAAATTAGATTAGCTAGCAGATGTTTGACCAACTCTGGCTACAATTTACATAAAAGAAGTAAGAGTAAGTTCAGTAATTCAATAACAGAAGAGCCAATTTCATTTATGTTGTTTTCATCTAGAAAACATCCAATTTTTCACAAATTTATTAATATAATTAATTAACATATTAATAAGATTCTAATCTATTAAAAAAGCTTGCCTTTATTCTTCATTGCTCAACAAATCAAGTTTGAATTGTCCAGAAAGATGCTGACAAATTTGCACACTGAAATAGACCAATACTACAAACTATCTCTGATGATATAAATTAACATTCTAAAAATAAGAATATGATAAAGATGGAATATTTACATACCTAACAACTCCTTGACTAAGCTTGTTTGTAGATCTGAATCTAATTTTTGACCGCCGCACTTGATTACATCAAATCAATACTAGTCGCATCGCCATTTATTTCACTGTTTCATGGTCGTTATTCATACTGAGGCCAGCATGTAAAAAAAATAAATGGTAAATTAGAATTGATACAAAGTAAACCTTTCGGACCAGTGTTTTATGAAATAACTATAGAAAGTAAATCGCCTTACTGAATCAAAAAAAAGACAGAAAGGCAGGCTGGGGTTTACAACTACATGAACAAAAGTTTTAGGTAATGGCTGGGGAACAATTAAACCAATGAAGCTAAAGACCGCTTGAAAAAATTCATGATTTTGAAGAGAGAATTGGAGGATGTAAGAATGGTAGAGAATTGATGTAATATTGTCAATAACTTGTAATTGTATTGAATAGAATTAAATGTACATAAGTAGCGCTGTATATATAGCGATAAACAATTATGTGGGCTAAGATAGGCGGCCCATTGTATAGTTAGTACAAGCTTATGTCTTAACACAAATATATGATTGATTTGTTTGTGGAGATATCCATATGTTAATACCTCTCGTCAAACCGATCTAGGGTTTCAATGTCTTTTGCTTTGCGCCGCCACTGGAAACTCTCAATCCTTCTCTTAATCTTTCAGAATTACTCCTCGATAAGGCTTTAGTTAGGATGTCAGCCTTCTGGTAAAAGGCTGGTATGTGATTGATTATAAGTTTCCCTACTTCAGTTCGTTCTCTGATAAAATGGAGGTCAATTTCAATATGCTTCATCCTCGAGTGTTGTATCAGATTGATGGATAAGGAAACAGTGCTCTTATTATCACACCAAAGGACTGGATTCTTCGTAAATGATAACCCCAATTCACTGATTAGGGTTTCCACCCAAATAATTTCAGTGGTGGCCGACGCGATAGCTCGATACTCCGCTTAAGTGCTCGATCTGGAAATCGTTGACTGTTTTTTGTACACCAGGAAATAGGGTTTGGTCCCATAAACAAACAGTAACTAGAAGTTGATCTCTGATCATCTGGATCGTTGGCCCAGTCAGCATCACTGTAAGTGCTCAAATTAATGACTTTACCAGCTTTGATGGTTAAACCATGCTTTATAGTTCCCTGTAAGTAACGTAGGATCCTCTTGACCGCTCTCCAGTGCTCACTTAGGGGATTAGCCATGAATTGACAAACCTTGTTTACTCTAAAACAAATTTCTGGTCTCGTAATAGTTAGGTATTGAAGAGCTCCAACTATACTATGATATTGTGTGCAGTTGTCAATTGTATCACCCCTGTGCTTTGACAGTCTTAAATTGCTAGTCATGGGTGTGGGGATAGGTTTGGCTTTGTCCATGTTTGCTTTGACGAGTATTTCAGATATATATTTCCTTAGAGATAGAAATATTTCTGATTTTGATTTTTTTTGAACTTGTATGCCTAAAAAATAATTCACTTCTCCCATGTCCTTAATAGCAAATGTTTTGTCCAAATGATACATAACTTTGTTAATTTCAACACTGCTATTTCCTGTTATAAGAATGCCATCAGCATAAACAAGTATGTAGACACTTCCTTGATTCTATGTTCTGATGTATAGTGAACTGTCTAACTTTGTTGCTGTATAACACAAACCACCTAGTGTATCCTTTAGCTTAACATACCAAGCTCTTGAGGCTTGCTTTAGGCCATATATAACCTTGTGCAACTGGCATACATAATTCTCTTTACCATTGCAAACATACCCCTTTGGTTGTTGCATGTAAACTGTTTCATGTAGGTCCCCATTTAAAAATACATCGCACACATCCAACTGTCTTATGTCCCAACCATTGTATAGGGCTAAGTTTAGCATAATTCTGATAGTTGTTGGCTTGACCACTGGGGAAAACGTTTCATTAAAGTCAAAACCATACCGTTGTGAAAAACCTCTTGCAACTAATCTGGCCTTATGCTTGCATATGTTTGCCTCTGCATCTTTCTTCAGCTTGTAAGTCCATTTACATGACACAATATTCTTATCCTTTGGTGTAGCAACAGGAATCCATGTTTTATTTTTTATCAATGCATCATACTCTTCACTCATAGCTTTGCACCATGATTTATGCTTGACAGCCTGTTCATATGTAACTGGTTCTATGATGTCCGCATTTTCTGTAGTTGCGCTGTATATTTTTGGCTTAAATATGCCACTTTTAGCTATTGTGGTTATGTGATGCCCCGTTGGTTGATTTTGAACATTGTTTTCTTCACTGTCACTATCAGGTGTATCATTCTCACTGCTTTGATTCTGATTATTGTTGTTATGGTTGTCATAGTTTTGGGTTTGGTCATCATCCTCACTTAAATGCTCACTTGAGCTGTATCCAAACCTGGTGCTGGAAACAGTTGGAGTAGCTAGAGTTTTTTTGTGGTGTCTCATTGCCATCTGTTTGCTCAGTCCATTCTATTAGTGTAGGAATAGTTCCCATGATAGTTCTGGACTGATCATATTTTTGATTGCCATTCTTTTTCTTGTCTGCAAAAGGAAACACACACTCATTAAAAACCACATGTCTAGACACAATAATCTTTCCCTTATCATCCAGACACTTGTACCCCTTCTGATTACTTGCATATCCTATAAAAGTACATGGGCTGGATCTTAAGGAAAGTTTGTGGTTGTTATAAGGTCTGAGGCATGGAAAACACAAGCACCCAAATGTTCTCAAAAGAGTGTAATTTAGTTTATTCCCAAATAAAACTTCATTAGGACATTTGTGTTGCAAAACTTTTGTAGGCATCTTATTTATTAGATAAACACCTGTTTTAAATGCCTCATTCCAGTATTTTAAAGGTACGGAAGACATTGACAACAATGTTAATCCTGTTTCCACTATATGCCTGTGTTTTCTTTCTACAATGCCATTCTGTTCAGATGTGTATGGGCAAGTGGTTCTATGAATAATACCTCTTTGATTAAAAAAATGTTTAAGTGGTAAAAACTCACTGCCCCCATCTGTTTGTATAATTTTGATGCTGCAGTTTATTTGTTTTTCTATGAAATTTATAAACTGTAGCATTGCATTATATGTCTCTGACTTGGCCTTGAGAATGAAAATCCAGGTGTACCTGGTACATGCATCCACAATAGAAAGATAATACCTGTGTCCTTGCCTTGAGCTTAATGGTGTAGGGCCCCATAAATCTGCTGTAACTAATTCAAGAGGTTTAGATTATACAGTTTCAAATTTTCCAAAAGGCAATTTGTGACTTTTTCCAAGTTGACAATATGTGCAAACATTAGGAACATGTGAGTGTTTAAAAGAAATATTATTGCTTTTTCAATATTTGCATTACAATGTCATAGCTAGGGTGTCCAAGTTTGCAATGCTAAATATTTAAATCATTCTGGACACAATTACTATGATCAATATTATCATAATTATTTTCATTGTCATTGCTAATCGGTATGTTAGCATTACAACGCCAAGTGTTCTTCTCATTGCCCAATCTTGATTGCATGTGGCTAAATCTGTAAAGACCGTTATTCAACCTACCCTGTAATAATATTTTCTTGCTTAGCAAGTCTCTAATTAGGCAATATTTAAGGTGAAACTCAAAATATACCTTGTTATCATTAGTAAATTGGGACACACTAATCAAGTTCTTCTTAACATTAGGAACTCTAATAAGATTGTTGAGATATAATTTTCTTTTACCCTTAACATATCCTTCCCCAATATGTGATATATTCATGGTTTCACCATTACAAGTATGAATAACTTGTGTACTTGAATAATTCTTGTTACCCAGATTTAGATTTTGAAGATTGTTGGTAAGATGATTAGTTGCCCCTGAATCTGGAAACCAATCTTCAGTATTTATATCATCAGTCTTGACATTATCATCACTACTAATAGCTTGTGACGTTGAACCCTCTATACTTGACCTTCCTTGGTAGTTTGCTTGTGCCAAATTGACATTTATGCCTCTCTGCCCACCTTGGCCTTGTTGAGCATTGTTAACATCAGTATTAAATCTAAAATAGCATTTGTTTGCTGCATGTCCTGGCTTATCACATATCTGACATTTTATTCTGTATGTATTGTTGGATCTACCTCTTCCTCTGCGTCTCTGATTGGGGTTGCCTCTCTGACCTTATGGGTTTCCTCTGCCATAGCCAGGTACATTTCTTGGTTGATTAGCATTTCTTGAATTTGATGCTAATTTTATACTGTATTCACTAGTGGACCAAATTTCGTTAGATGAATTGCACCCTATAACTTGTGACAACAGATTTGCACTAATCGATGATAGAAGCCAAGAAGATAGTAAGTTATCTTGCTTTTGATGATGAATGAATTCTGGGTTGCTGACCATGTTGTTATGTGCGTCTGTTATCATTGCAGGTGGTGTTGGTTTGATTCCTTTGACATAATCTTGAAGGTCATATCCCTTCAAGGCTGTTTCAACTTGGAATTTCCACATCAAGAAATTGTCTTCATCGAGGGGAATGATAATGACTTGGCTCTTTGGCTTCACTAGAGGCAAAGGAAAGGTTGGTGGTAGTCCATTGTTATCGGCCCTTGAGGTTGCTGACGATTGCTCAACACTACCTCCTGCCGTGATGATGGAGAATTATGTATCAAAGGTAGGCAAAAAATGTATATGGCGAGGCCACCAATCAAGAAGGTGGCAGCCAGATGACGAGATCAACGATCTCTGATGGTCAGGAAATGAACTGTTGTAGCTGCTGCGAACTCTGATTCCAGCTAGGCACGACACGGTTCAGAACTGATAAGAACAATCGTTACACGATCAGGAAGGGATGATCTCCGATGATGAAAACACCTCTGAGGAGACCTAACACATCATCCTTTCTTTCTGAATCGAAAATAGATGATTATAGGTTGTCGTTTGGCTATTTTGGCTCTGATACCGTGTAAGATTTTAGAGAATTGATGTAATATTGTCAATAACTTGTAATAGTATTGAATAGAATTGAATAGAATTGAATGTACATAAGTATCGCTGTATATATAGCAAACAGTTATGTGGGCTAAAACAGGCGGCCCATTGTATAGTTAGTACAAGCCCACGTCTTAACACAACTATATGATCGGTTTGTATGTGGAGATATCCATATGTTAATAGGAATATGGTGGCAAATCCGAGAAAAAGCCGAACAACTGAATGGGATGAAACACAATCCACCTTAAACCTAAATAAATTCCAGCTTATAAGATGAAAAACCAACAGTAAAGTGGTCTAATGAGTAAAAAATAAACAATAGATAAAGTCTAATTCTTGAACATAGGATGTAAACAACAAACAGATACGACAAAACCAAAATCGAAATATATGTTAAAAGTCTTACCGTTGATGTCGATGTGATGGTGGAACACAGTTTGTCGACTCGTAGATCTGAAGAGAAGTAGCAGATCCGAGGAAAAGCAGCAACTGAACATGATGTTTAAGCAGAGATCGTAGGGTTATAGGAGTAAGAAGGAAGTGTGTTTAACAAAGAATAAGAAGGTAGGCAGAGGTAAAGATAGAAGGAATTAAAGATCAAATTTTATGGCAGAAGACTGAATTAGTTGACGGTTGAAAATGAGGAAGAAAGGCGGTGGAAAAAAAAGGGAAAACATGAAGAATGAAGAATAGAAGGAAGGAGAAGAAAAGTGGGAGACGGGTTGAAAAACGGCTGAAGCGGTAGTAGGTTTCAGAAAGTGGAAGGACGAAAGACGCTTATGCCCTTTAACCATTTTTTCTGTATAAGATGACAATGAGTTTTTTCTGAAAATCCCAAAAAGCTTCACCACCTTCAAAAGATTTTCTTTATTAGTAGAGATGTTTTGAACTCTCTTGGTAAATATATCAAAATAATTATTATATGTTTATTTTATAAAAGCGAGATAAGATTCAAATATTCCTAGGTTTTAAATTCATATTGTTGGAACTTGTACACATTTTTCAAGGGCAAACATTTGAACAAAAATAATAATTATGTCATGAAAGTCAATTACTTAATTAAATCGAGGAGAAAATAGCTATTCCAATAGGTTTGGTTCATTTTGAAGAAATGTTACTTTTAAGAAAAGATGCAAAATAGTTCAATCCACACAATTTTATGGCAATACAAATGGTGAAATGCTATTGGTGCTGCAATATTTTAGTATTTTCTGCCTGATATGTGCTTTTCGTATTGTTTCTATCAAATGTAACAAAACAGTGAACTAGCGAGCCCATTGTTCTGTTATTTATAATATACCTACTAACGCCATTAACGAGATAAACGGGACCGACAAAAACATGTCCACTGAAACCCACATGTGCATTTTCCTCTCGTATCTTTCTTCATAGTTGATTACTCATCACATCTTTTATTGCAAATAATATTTTTTAACTTTTTAGCTTACAATCTATCTGTGTTTTATTTGCTGTCCTTCCATCCCGTGTCTCTTTATTTTCCTCAACTCCCACTTTTTTATTATCCTTTTCTTCTCTGTAAATTCTCCATTTTAACTCGTTACTTACTTTACCTTTTTACTCATGAAAGTGTCGGTCGATGGATAGTTGGATTACCTTTCATAAATGGATGGCAGCAGATGAAGTGTCATTGTGCTCAGATAATTAGTGAGAAACATGCATTTCTCACCTACCATGACATCTTAGCAATTTCATTTTAATTGTTGTTGTAAATACGGCTTTCAGTTCATATACATGATGTGTACGTTTTACTGGAAAAAAGTTGACATTTTTACTAGTTTTATCCATTTTTTATAAGTGCTGCTCGCTGTAAGAAGCAAAGAATAATAAAGAGAGAAGAAAGTGTTCTTTGCCCATTTGCTTCAGATGGCCTCCCCCATACCTTAAACTCTTCATTTATTTTGATGGGGAAGCTTTAACTTCTTTCAAGATTCAATTTTTTCACTTGCTCGCATCATTTTTAGCATCTGGGTATTTGTACATTTCATCATTAAGTTCATAGATCTAAAAGGAATAGATAGAAATGGAGGCAAATGCTGGTCTGGTTGCTGGTTCTCATAAGAGAAATGAGTTGGTTGTTATTAGAAGAGATGGAGAACCCGGGGTAAGTCATAAATGATTTGTTTCACCTTTTGCTCTATGTTCATACTTTAGATTTTATAGTAAGTATGTCTTGTTAACTCATTATTCTTACAGCCAAGGCAATTTAAGCAAACTAATGGGCAAATATGTCAAATTTGCGGAGATGATGTCGGGCTGACTAGTGAAGGAGAGCTGTTTGTTGCTTGCAATGAATGTGCATTTCCAGTTTGTAGAACTTGTTACGACTACGAGAGAAGAGAAGGGAGTCAACTTTGTCCTCAATGCAAAACTAGATTCAAAAGACTCAAAGGTACTACTACAATTATTTTTATCTTCCCCTCCAAAAAAAAGAAGATCAAAAGACTAAAGTCAAATATTTTCAGGGTGTCCACGGGTTGCGGGTGATGAAGAAGAGGATGATGTCGATGATCTTGATAATGAATTTGATGGTCAGTATATTGCTGAGTCGATGATGCACGGTCAAATGAGTTACGGAAGAGGAGGTGATTTGGAAATGCCCCAAGTTGTTAACACACTGCCTAATCTTCTTTTGCTTACTAATGGCCAAACGGTAAAGGTTTTTCTTATTTCTTTTTCCTTTCTAGGGCTAGAATGTGACTTGTAATGATGGATGTTGTTTGTTAGGTTGATGATATACCTCCGGAACAACATGCTCTTGTTCCTTCATCGGGTGGAGGAGGAAAGCGGATCCATCCACTTCCTTTTCCAGATTCTAATATACCCGGTAGAAACTATAGCTACTTAGGCTGTTTAACATTTTTGATTTATTTGTGAAAAAAATGTGTTTTGATGATAAACTTATGAACATTTCCATGTCTGTTGTAGTGAACCCAAGGTCTATGGACCCGTCTAAAGATCTTGCAGCTTATGGGTATGGAAGTGTGGCGTGGAAAGAAAGAATGGAGAGTTGGAAACAGAAACAAGATAAAACGCAAACAATACAGAATGATAATGGTGATAAAGAATGGGATGATGATGGCAATGGTCCTGATCTCCCTTTGTAAGTTCCTAAGTACTTTATGTCGATCATGGTTTAGTATTTAAAAAGGAGTGTTATCTTTTTCTGATTGTTATATATATATATACCAGAATGGATGAAGCTAGGCAGCCATTGTCCCGAAAGCTGCCTCTTCCTTCAAGCCAAATCAATCCATATAGAATTATTATTGTTATTCGGCTTGTGGTTCTTGGATTCTTTTTTAACTACCGAATAACACATTCCGTGCCTGATGCTTATGCATTGTGGCTTATCTCCGTCATTTGTGAAATTTGGTTTGCGATGTCATGGATTCTCGATCAGTTCCCAAAGTGGCTACCTATTGAAAGGGAAACTTATCTCGACAGATTGAACTTAAGGTTAGCTATCCATTCATAGTGTTATATAGGATTTCTTTTTGCCTAATTTTAAAACTTGTAACATAGACATGTCACTTTGAAAACTTAGTTCTCTAGGTACTTCAAAAAAAAAAAAAAAAAGTGTATAATGATGCAACATCAAATTGTGTTCATGTAACCAACTTTTTTTAAAATTTACATTGGCTTCAGTGTAAATAAAATATTACTAGTGTTATTTAAAATGCATAAACATATTTAGCTATTTTTTTGCACGTTAGCTAGAAGTGACAGATGTTTGTAAGGCAAGTTCTACTCGTTCATCATAAGTTACTTTTCATACACCATTGATTTTTTAGATTAAAGTTTAAGGCAAAACTCCCTTATATATCAATAGTCTTTATTTTAAAGTTTCTATTTTAGCGGTTTTTGATTCAAAACTACTCCATTCAAACTATTTTTAATATAAAGTTTTTATATTTATAATTAATTTTTACACTTCAAACTAGAAGTTAAATTCTCAAGTTAAAACAAGAACTGTTTAGCATTAAATATTTAATTCAAAGATTTTTTATTTTTAATTGCAGGTTTAGATACAAAACTTAGATGCATATACGTTTGATTTCATAATCAAATTCATCTCACCGTAAAATGATATTAAGAACATAACTACAAAATTTATAATCACATCCTTATCTAAATTCAAAAACTATCAGCAATATCAAGCAAGCCCTATTAATTGTTGGGATGATTGAGAATGTGTTTTCACACATTATTTATATAAAATAAAAAATTTGAATCGTTGAAATTAAATTTAGGAAATTGTAGTTTATAATTTATGAGTTTGATTAATTGAAGGAAGGGAGGGAGGGAGGGGGAGATGAATGTATTGTGTTGCTTTAATCTAGCAGGTAATATTGTAACATGGATGGCGTATAATAGATAAAATATGATGTATGTGATTTTGACAATTATTTTTGTGTATATAAAGTAATTTGTAGTGTTTGAATAGAATCTGTCTATTTGTAATATGTTTTAAAAAGCATTTAAATTTGTAATTAGTTTGAGAAAATGATAAAAAAAATACTGTTACTTATAGGTTTCTGCAGATTTTTTTTTTCTCCTTGACTCTTAAGCACATAACCGTGCTTTAAAAGGAAAATGCGATAACTTACTATTTGAGAAAAAGTAAGGCACATTAGTTTAAACCTTTTTTTTGTACTAAGACCACTAACACAAATTTACCTGTTTAGATATGATAAAGAAGGGAGGCCTTCTCAGCTTGCTGCAGTTGACTTATTTGTGAGTACAGTCGATCCTCTCAAGGAACCACCTATAGTCACAGCAAACACAGTTCTTTCAATTCTAGCAGTTGATTACCCAGTCGATCGAATCTCTTGTTATGTATCAGATGATGGTGCAGCAATGTTAACATTCGAAGCGTTATCTGAAACATCAGAATTTGCGAAAAAGTGGGTACCATTCTGCAAAAAATTCAATATCGAACCACGAGCACCTGAGTGGTATTTCCAACAAAAGATTGACTATCTTAAAGATAAGGTCTTGCCATCCTTTGTTAAGGAAAGGAGAGCAATGAAGGTACATATCGTCTAATAGTGTTAAAAAAAAGTCGTACTATAAATTTTAATGGCATGTTAGTCATATATAATATAACATATGCAGAGAGATTACGAAGAGTTCAAGGTAAGAATAAATGCTTTAGTAGCAAAAGCTGTGAAGGTTCCAGAAGAAGGGTGGACTATGCAAGATGGCACGCTGTGGCCTGGAAATAACGTTCGAGATCATCCTGGCATGATTCAGGTATGCATTTTCATTTTCTATTTTCATCATTGAATATGTATTTCTCATCCTGTATTTTAACACAACATTGTACATGTAAAGGTTTTTCTTGGTCAAAGTGGAGGACTCGATGTAGAAGGAAATGAATTGCCGCGTTTGGTTTATGTCTCTAGAGAAAAGAGGCCTGGCTTCAATCACCACAAGAAAGCTGGTGCCATGAATGCTTTGGTAATTCCTTTTTTGAAAGAAAGACCAAGTTTTCTCTTTTATGAATGACATGGTGTCTAAATTTATCGGTTACTTGCATAGGTTCGCGTCTCCTCCGTGCTCACGAATGCGCCTTATTTATTGAATTTGGATTGTGATCACTACATTAATAATAGCAAGGCAATTAGAGAAGCTATGTGCTTTATGATGGATCCGCTTGTAGGCAAAAAAGTGTGCTATGTTCAATTCCCGCAGAGATTTGATGGCATTGATCGACACGATAGATATGCCAATCGAAATGTGGTCTTTTTTGATGTAAGCACAAAAATCCCTTCTTTAAATTCGATTTGAAACAACTTCCAACTAACAACTATTATGAATGCGAATGCAGATAAATATGAAAGGGTTGGATGGTATTCAAGGACCTATTTATGTTGGAACTGGATGTGTGTTTAGAAGACAAGCATTGTATGGTTATGGTGCTCCAAAAACAAAGAAACCACCGACTCGAACTTGCAACTGTTTGCCTAAATGGTGTTGCTGCTGTTCTGGAAAGAAGAAGAAAAAGAGCAAAAAATCAAAGCAAGAAAATAAAAAGAAGGATTCCGAGAGATTGGAAAATGGAGCACCGCCTGTTTTTGCATTAAAGGGCATCGAAGAGGGCAATGAAGGTGAAAATAATTTTATGTACATTTCAATCATACTATCTTTTGAAATCCTAATACGTCCATATACAATCCTTCGATGCTAACTTGCAAATATGTAATCAGTAATTGATAGCGCGAAAGGAAATAAATTGTCGACAACAAAGTTGGAGAAGAAATTCGGCCAGTCACCTGTTTTTGTTGCATCTACTTTACTCGAGAATGGTGGTACTCTAAAAAGTGCTAACCCTGCCTCATTATTGAAGGAAGCTATCCATGTTATCAGCTGTGGTTATGAAGAAAAAACAGACTGGGGAAAGGAGGTATGTTTTTTCTTTTTTGGCCCCAGTTGCGCTTGTTAGCCGTAGTTCTAGTAATATGCTATTTTATTGATTTTGTTTGTATTCATCTAATCCATTGAATCTGTGTAAAGTTGCACAGACACAAACAATACACAAAGTGAATCCTTGAGGCATTTTCCCCAAGAATGATATCTTCTATTCTGGTAGAAAACCAGAGTAGAGACACTCTCAGTACTACATGTGCTACACACTTAAAAATCGAAGTGCATATATTTTACTGAAGTATAGCAAGTGTAGAGGCATGTACTATGTTTTTTTTTACTGGAAATCAGGCGCAGGTCCTTCTTCCAAAGTATGATGTAAGCGGCATCCCTCCCTAAAGTTTAATGTAAAGCGAATCCCTGTTTTTGGCTGTTACGTGTTTTTTCACAAATTTTTGGCACTGCTGTATAAAAAAAAAAAAAAAAAAAAAATTGCAAATATTCAGGTGAGTAGTCTGGAAAAAAAAACCTTAAAAATCAGCAATTATAGTGAATAATTGCTGATATATCAGCAATAATTCACTATAGTTGCTGATATATCAGCAACAATGATAAAAATTGTTGCAATGTGAATTATTGCTGATATATCAACAGTTATTGTATATTATTGTTGAGTTGATGAATTCTTGCTGGTATATCAGCAAGAATAGTGTATAACTGATGATATATCAGCAGGTGTTTAAAATTTGATGAAAAACTGAACTAATTGAAGGCGAAATGAAAATTAGTAAATTACTGCAAAATCTGCAATTATTACAATATATTACTGATAATTCAGCAATGTTTTTGCAGTTGATGCAAATACTTGCAAAAGTTGCTGATATATCAGCAACAATTGCAAATAATTGCATTATTTGCTGCAATATACTAGAGCGTGCCGGTTTTTTTTTTTTTTTTTTTTTTTTTTAAATAGTTTTAATGCATGTAAACGATGATTATTGTGTTAATTTAATTTTGAATTTTCATGATTTTTTGATGATTTTCGAAAAATAGGGACCTAATTTATAAAGTTTTAAGATAGAGAGTTTTTGTGTATTTCCAAATCTAAATTGGACCTGAGCCAAACTTACCCTTTTTTTATACCGGGTAGATAATCTCATTCCTTTTTTGAAGACAGATAAACTAAGTTCTGAAGACAATTTATTTATTTTATAGGTTGGGTGGATATATGGATCAGTTACGGAAGATATTTTGACTGGATTTAAAATGCATTGCCATGGATGGCGATCAATCTATTGCATTCCATCAAGACCAGCATTTAAAGGTTCTGCTCCTCTGAATCTTTCAGATCGACTTCACCAAGTTCTTCGATGGGCTCTTGGTTCGGTTGAAATATTATTGAGCAGACATTGCCCTATTTGGTATGGATATGGTGGTGGTCTGAAATGGTTGGAGCGGCTATCATACATTAACTCAGTTGTCTATCCATTAACATCAATTCCTCTTCTTGCATATTGTACATTGCCTGCAGTCTGCCTGCTCACTGGGAAGTTCATCACTCCAGAAGTATGTAACTCCTGTTATTATGTGTGGAAAATTAGAGGCTCTGTGTGTGTATACACATCAATACACATATAGATGCATAGTACACAGGCTTGTTAGCTTATGACTTGCATAATAAATCAAGTTATATAAAATCACTCACATCTAATATTTATTTCCTAAATATATAAAAATGTGAACTGCAGTAATTCATCAATAAAAATTCTCATAATCTTTCATCCCTCATACGATTTTTAGAATCTATCTTTTCAAATTTGTATGGGCTCTTTTAGGAAAGAGTAATCATAAAATTTCATCTTCTTCTTCTTTGGTTTTCTCTGAGCATTTCATGAGCTTTCTTATGATCAAATATAAATCAAAATACCTTTAATAAATATTTTCATGACAAGTTCACAACTCTCCATGTAGTGTAATTACATGTGTATACACTTATACACAAATATTTACAGATACAGACACCTGTGTACGTGCATACAACATATGCACGTATACATATATGCATACATATACATGTATGTTCACACACAGGGTAAAAATGAACTCGTGATCATCAATAGCTGAATTTTCTTATGATGTGCAGCTTAGCAATGTGGCAAGCTTGTGGTTCATGTCACTTTTCATATGCATCTTCTCCACCAGCATACTCGAGATGAGATGGAGCGGTGTCGGCCTAGACGACTGGTGGAGAAATGAGCAGTTTTGGGTCATCGGTGGAGTATCAGCCCATCTGTTCGCTGTATTTCAAGGTCTGCTAAAAGTGCTAGCGGGCATAGATACAAATTTCACGGTCACATCAAAAGGAGGCGACGATGGGGAGTTCTCCGAGCTCTACACTTTTAAATGGACAACGTTGCTCATTCCTCCTACCACCTTGCTCCTATTCAACATAATCGGCGTTGTTGCTGGAATATCGAATGCCATAAACAACGGATATGAATCATGGGGTCCTCTCTTTGGAAAGCTCTTCTTTGCCATTTGGGTTATCGCTCATCTCTACCCATTCTTGAAAGGTTTAGTTGGAAGGCAAAATAGAACGCCTACCATCATCATTGTGTGGTCTATTCTTCTTGCTTCTATTCTCTCACTGTTGTGGGTACGAATCGACCCTTTCTTGGCTAAATCTGACGGCCCTTTGCTAGAAGAGTGTGGATTGGACTGTAATAACTGATGAAGCATTTGGTGAAGAACACTGAGATGCCTTTTAGTGTTACATGAAGGGGAAGGTGTGAAAGCCGATGCATTGAGTGTTCCTGTAGATAGAAAAACATTGTTTGTCTATTTTATTCTTTATTATTTGGATAGACCGGAGAAGGTAGGAATCTACGTTGTGCATGTGTTGTCACCGTTTGAATAAGGCGGGGAAAGCCCTTTGAAGATGAGAAGATTTGGTGAGCTACTATTTTTGATCCATTGTTTTATCAGGTTTGTTCCTTTCTGTTCTATTTTTGCAGTAAAGGTATGGAAGTTTATAATAAGAAGTGTTTATGTAAGCTTGTGATATTCTGAGATAATACTTGCAATTAATCCTGTGTTCAATAACACAACATTGTTGTTGTTTCTTTGAAGTATTAAGTTTTCAACTTTTCATCAAACTGGATGTATGCTGTTGCGGCAGTGGCTGGTATTGGTCTTTGAGCGTGCTGCTTAGTTTGTTGCATAAATAGAAGATTGTAGCGCAACATTTTTCTTATATATATGATTACATATGTGGCTGTGTAAGCATAAAAACCTTGCTTTCCACGCAGTAAAATAAATAAATAAAATTGTTTACATTAGATTTTGATAATTATTATTCTAAAAATATATTCTTTATTTATGAAAAGTTTATTTAGTAAAAGATTTTGTTTAAATAAATTGATTTAAACTATTTCTTTTGGATAGTATGTTAAAATCGAATAAAATTGCTCAATAATTGAAACTTAATTTGTAGAATGAAATATTAAACAAAATCTATTAATAGTTCAAGCGAAAGTGCGATTGTAAATCTTCAAAATTGTCCTTCATATACAACTTTTTTAAAATTGCCATCCTAAAGAATAACATTTGAATAAAAAAGCATCACACTTCTTGTAAATGTCAACATTGATTAAAATTAGGATATATCATATATTTTCTTTCACAAGTTCAAAACATTCTTTTGCATATATTACAAAACTTAACATTACTTAAAAATATGGTCTAACAAATATATATATATATATATATATATATATATATATATATATATATATATATATATATATATATATATATATATATATATATATAGAGGCAGGTTCAATGACACCCCAAATAGTGAGCACCCCTTTAGCCTACCACTTTTCCACCACTCATTTCCCACTAACTCCCCTTGTCTCTCCTTCCACTAACTCTCTCACTTTCCACTCACTTTCTTTAATATAAATGAGAGATGGAAATCAGGAGGCATTTGGGGTGCTCCATTTTTGGGGTGCAACCGAACGCTTGCCATATATATATATATATATATATATATATATATATATATATATCCATTATTTATTAATTGATAACGAAAAAATTTCAGAATAATAATTACAACTTAAAAATAAAAATTTAAACTAAACATAGCTAAATTTATGAAAATCATTTCTTTTCACTATGCTAAACACATATAATTTCAAAAATATGATTTACTCGCTAAGCATGTGCTATTATAACACACGAAGTGCGTACTATAGCGCTGATAAATACATTTATTATTTAAAAGAAAAAGTGAGAAAAGTAATGAATTAGTTAAACAAGAACTCAAAGCTCATTTAGCCACTTTGCATTCTCTACTTTTCCAAATTATTTCCTTAGCTTTACCCATTTTTGAAAATCAGACCCCTCCTATTTTAGTTTAGCCATACTCATCCAAAAATCCAAAGGCGGATTTTATTCATACATCATGATTACATTACATACATCAAAATAATTGTCAAAATCATATACACAATATTTCACTTTTTATATATCATCCCTATTACAACAGCATCCCTACTTTGGATTCAAGCAAGGAAAATTATCTCTTTTACTCTTTCTCTTCCTTCAATCAGGCCCATAAATTAAAATTACGATTTTATAAATTTAAGTTTGAACATTCCGTTTTTTTATACAATTAAATTGTGAAAACACATTCTCCGTCATCCTTTGAATTAGTGGGTCTTGTTTGTTATTGATTTCAAAATTTGAATTTGGGTACAATATGGTTATAAATTTTGTAGTTACGTTATCTTAATATCATTCTAAGGAGGGATGAATTTGATTTGAAATCAAAACTATATATAAAATTTTCGCATTTAAAAATGTAATTTGAACAATAATTTTAAACTTTGAATTAAAAATCTAATGTTAAACCGAAATTCATTCTAATTGTTAACGAAGATAAACTCTAATTTTAAATTCTAGCTTGACTTAGGAAGTTCAACTTTATGTTTAAATTTAAAAATTCAAAAAAAAAAAATTGATATTAAAAACAACTTGAATGGAGTATTTTAAATAAATAATCGCTAAAATGGAAACTATAAAACAAAAATAAATAAATATATAGGCATTTTTGTTTTAAATTCTAATAAAAAATTAATGGTGTTTGAAAAGTAATATATCGTGTATGAATAGAATTAGCCAAATCTTAATCTCAACCAGATTTAATAAGACGGAAAAACAAAAGCCTGCTCGCAATAGCGATGGATGCCGCCAGGAGTTTGCCAGGAGAGGGAAGCAGAAACTCACGATCAATGTGAGTGGATAGAAGGTCACAAATGTAGCGACTTCACAACTTGGTCTAAGCAGCTCACGATGTTGATTATGGTAAGGAGCCGCGAGAAGATGACCGACGCAATAGGAAATCACGACACGAAAGTGGCTTCATGAAGCAAAACAGCTTAGAGCAAAGTGGTGGGGGTGTGCGTGCTCTAGCGACAATTTGGTGATGATGTTGTAGGTGCAAAGTAGTGCCAACGATGTGTGCTCGTTGTTCGGTAAAGTGCAGACATGGGTAGACGACCAGAGACGATGGCTTTGGTGAAATGACTATTAGGTTATAGGGGTAGTCGTTGATTTGGAAATTCGAAACATCCTTCCAATGAGTAATAATCACTTACACCCGTATTATTTAATTCCACTTGCACTTTCATACATACATACATGCATGACTGTCAATGAATATCCGAAAAATCCGATATCCGTCTGAATCCGTATCCGAAAATATGATAAATATCTGTTATCCTGCATTATCCGAAAAGCGGATACAAATATCCGAAAAACTTTTCGGATCCGGATATGGTTATAGTGGTATTCGTATCCGAAAAATATTCGTCCGACTATTTGATGTAATATATAACTCAAAACAGAAAAATAGAGTTAATAATTATTTTGTAATTGTTGGATGTTACTATGATATAAAATTTTGTCCATTTTTAGTAAAAAACGATAGTTTTAGTATTTAATTTTGAAATATATTTGGATATGCTTATGGATATTAGTATTAAACAATGTTTCATCATCAAATTTCTTTATTATTTGGGTTTTTTACAAACATTAGTATAAAAATTATTTTATATTGATCCAAACATTTTTATTTATACTCTTAATTTATTAATTATAGACGGAGTGGCCGAATATCCGATATCCGCCCGTATCCGATATCCGAAAATAATTTCAAATACAGATACAGATATGGCACTATCCATATCCGAAAGCATCCGTCGACAACCGTTATATATATATATATATATATATATATATATATATATATATATTACTGCCTCAATTATTGCTTGAATTGTGTTATTGAATGAATTGACCGATACATTTGTAGAAATATTTGGTTGAGATATTGGATTGAATTGTGCGATATTTGATGAAATTGTATTAGCTAGATATTTTCACTATTGGAAATGGTAAGAAAGGCAATGGACATTGGCGACGATTAGCGTCGATTAAAAAAATACGACCGTCGATATCCATCGCCCAAATCGATCTACTCGCAAATCCGAACACAGACACCCCAATTTCTCTCTCACAAAAAACTCACGAACCTTAAAAAATTTAAACCCTAACCCCACATGTCGTCGCTGGACCTACCACCACCTCCTTGCTGTCGCCCACTACTACAAAATAAGTCTATTGCATCGCCTCAGTTGCGTCAGTTGTACAAACAACTAATGCAAATAACATTAGCTAAGTCGGTTCACCCTTAACTTTCGAAGCAATTGGCACACGGGAAACAATAGAAGAGTTAAAAATGTATTTAGCATCGATTGTGCATCATTTTCGAAGAAAACGAGCAAAAGCAAATAATCTTGGTTGCATCACCAACGTTCACAACCGATGCAAGTATAATAATTTGCATCAGTTGTATATTTTTGAAGCAAATAATGAGAAGCGTCTGCTAACTTTTTTTTGGAATAGAAGCAGCTAAGCTTGAAATTAGGTATTGGGTTTTCTTTTGATTTGCGCGACAATTCGCGAATCCGAGTTTGGATTGCTTATCACGGTGGAGAGGTGTTGGAATGGTAAAATTTTGAAGGAGCTTCACGACAAAAAGTGTCGTGCGTACTTTGACCTGTATGCCATTTTCCTATCCGGTTAGGAGGTATGGTTTTGATGATGTTTGATTATTCTATTCTTCTTCTCAAGTCTCTTGTTTCTACTTTACTCTAATTTCTGCAGTTTCAGTCCTTTTTTATCTTATTTCAAAATAGATATTCAGGGGTGGATTGTTGGCATCGATTGTTGTTTGGTTGGTGGATGGTTGTCCGACAGTAGGTGATTTAGACAGTGATGAAACCTTGGGGATGAACGACAGTAGGGAGTATGTATGTATGGTGGTAGGCTGCTTGAATGAGGTTGATGCATGTTGGTTATTATGTAACGCAATACAATTTCAGCTAGAACCAGTGCTGCATCCTACAACTGTGCGATACACCAAAAGAAGGCGGTCTTGTACGTCTCAACCCATAAAGGCAAGAAGATCATTAGTAGCAATGGAAGGATTATTGAAGCTTCAGGTCTCATTTAGAGGCAACATAATCAATAAAAAAAATATTTGAAACTTTCATATGCATGCAACCATTGTCAAAGTACAGGCATGAGCCTATGTACATCATGAAATTTAAGCCAAAGATAATTCCTCTTAAATTGAGCTCACAAGCTGAAAAGTAAACCTGCATCAATCGTGAGTGAGATCAATAATGCCTAGTCTAGGCAGTTTGATGTTGATTTGAGGCCTCATACAATGGTGAATGTAGAAATAGTGTTGAAGCTATTGTCTTGATTTCCATTGAATGTATAAGTACAAATGTCATACAAGAGAATGATGATGAAGACCTACGACTACCATGGCGTCTGGTTGAGATGAAGTGAGAAGTCAAATTTCTGTTAGCTGAATTGAAGCCAGACTTTTATTAAAGTCTTCATGCTAGACAAATGACTGAGGTTGCAACACAAGGAAGAAGATGCAATATTTTAGGATTGAACTGTGCTGAAATGTGGATGAGATTGAGTACGAGTTTGTATGCTGGTATTTGATCAGAGATAGTACCATTGAAGTGCACAGGTTGATGTACAAAGTGTGTAGCTAGATCAGAAAGTGAATTAGACTATATAAAATTGGGTGTGGGAATGGATTGAATAAAGCAATTGCCAAATAAACTGGGTTGGAAAGGATCATTGTAACAACCCGGAAAATACGAGCCAATTTAAAACTTTTAAATTGGTTATTTTAAATGGATTTAAACAATTGAAATAGCATATTTCAATAAAGTAATGAATTGGAAATAGTGAGGCAGTTTGAAAATTTGAATACAAACTTTAACCGACTGTACCGGGTGGAAAATATAGCGGATTTTAGTGAAACCAAAAATATTTAAATCTGTTTATGAATACCTTTCTAATGAATCTGAAAAATCGAAGTTTCATAGCGGGAATCAAAAGTTATGGCCAAATGAATTTTCAGAAAGGCCGCTATATAAAATATATAGCCCTTGAAAATAGACATATTGCATACGACCTCGGAATTCGACGAAACCACTTTTGTTGGATCCGGGATGTCAAACTATTGCTAAGTTTCAAATTTCATAATTTTTGAAGCTAGTATGTGAGCGGGGCAAAGGAAACTGTGATTGGTCAATTTCTGTTGAATTGGGTCGACCTGAAAATGGCCATTTTGCATACGATCTCAAAATTCGACGAAACTAGTTTTGTTGGGACCGCATCGTCAAAACATAGCTAGATTAATTTTTCTGGGATTTTTCGAATCAGTTTGTTGCCCTGGCAAACTGAAATGTACGTTCAAATTGAATATTAAATGTTTTATACTTTAATTTGAAAAATAACTGACTGTAACAGTCGAATTGGCCAACAAAACATATCTCATTGTGTCCGGAATGGGGGTATTTAGCTAGGGGCGACAGTCGTTGGGTTGAAATTGGTGTTCGTTTGTTCGAAAGGGCAATTTTGGAATTTAAAATTTAAATATAATGGGTCAAACCCCTTTATTTTCTCTCACTTCACGTGACCGGTCGATCTCGATCAAACCTCTACCCACGAACGACGGAAACCACTCAGATCTTCCAGTCCCGATCGCCGCCGCCACGTTCGTTTTCACCGCCCCCTCCAGTTGAGTTTTCTGTTCATCTCTGCCTCCTCTATAAATCCATCCAACCCTCGACTGTTATAGTGTGGTATTTGCGTCGATTTACCTCGAGGAAGACGCCGTTTTTGGAGCTCCGCCATGCGCTACAGGGACCACCGAGTTGAGTGCCACCACCGGCGCTGGAGACCCTATTCGAAGCTCTTCGACGTTGCAGCATCTGATCGTGACAATACTTCACGGATCGAGCGTGAAATTAAAACCTAGTTTCAAAGATTTGAAAAGGTGAGACCTTTATTTTATCCGAAATTTGAAAAATCATATCTTTTTAGTGTGTTGATGAAATTCGATAAAACAGGAAACATCACGACCGCAAGGAGGCTCTCTACCATCTAGAAGAGACCGCGGATTTTTCTGGTCTACCTACGATTTTTAGCACTTCAAAAACCAATGTGAGGAATCTAAATTAAATTGTGTGAATGAAATCGGGTTGTATAAATTATATAAGCGAAGCGTAAATTATATACGCATTGTATACCTCATGTACATGTGTTGTATAAGATATATTAGCGATGTATAAATTATACAAGCGTTGTTTGAAACATATATGTTGTGAATTGTGTTGAAATGCATGTGAAATATAATATATATATATATATATATATACACACTCCCCTCGTCCACAGACCATGGACGATATTTATTGATTGTGATTGGCGTTTAAAATATAGTATGACGAATGGTTGAAAATAATTGTTTTTGGTTGATATTGTGGTTGAAAAATACCTTTGTGGTTGAAAAATATCCTCTTGTGGTTGAAACAAATTAGAATAGAATTGTGGAAATGAAAATAAAACATGCCGCCTGCGTGCGAACTAGATGCATGAATTCCCATTGTCAAAAACCACAAGGTTTTAAGGTAGAGCGAGGAGCCGTACTTCGATACGGTCCCGGTTTTAACTACCCTGCCGTTATGCTGCCGAAATTTTCTGAAATATTCATATGATAGAATTACTTTCTTTTGCTGAAATTATTTACATATGTTTAAAAACCATTCGTGTGTTGAATAGATTCAAGTGTTGAATTGCGTTCGTATTTTAAATAAATAGCTTTAACGATAAAAATCACATTTTTATATATATGTATACAAACTTTAAAAATCATTCATGTGTTGAATAGATATTCATTCGTTGAATAGATTCAAGTGTTGAATGGCGTTCGTATTTTAAATAAATTGCTTTAACGATAAAAATCATATTTTTATATATATGTATACAAACTTTAAAAATCATTCATGTGTTGAATAGATATTCATTCGTTGAATAGATTCAAGTGTTGAATGGCGTTCGTATTTTAAATAAATTGCTTTAACGATAAAAATCACATTTTTATATATATGTATACAAACTTTAAAAATCATTCATGTGTTGAATAGATATTCATTCGTTGAATAGATTCAAGTGTTGAAAGACGTTCGTATTTTAAATAAATAGCTTTAACGATAAAAATCACATTTTTATATATATATGTATACAAACTTTAAAAATCATTCGTGTGTTGAATAGATATTCATTCGTTGAATAGATTCAAGTGTTGAATGGCGTTCGTATTTTAAATAAATAGCTTTAACGATAAAAATCACATTTTTATATATATGTATACAAACTTTAAAAATCATTAATGTGTTGAATAGATATTCATTCGTTGAATAGATTCAATTGTTGAATGGCGTTCGTATTTTAAATAAATAGCTTTAACGATAAAAATCACATTTTTATATATATGTATACAAACTTTAAAAACCATTCGTGTGTTGAATAGATATTCATTCGTTGAATAGATTCAAGTGTTAAATGGTGTTCGTATTTTAAATAAATAGCTTTAGCGATAAAAAATTACATTTTTATTGTGAATATGAAGGGTTAAAAACATTCACGTGTTGAATAAACATTTCTTTAGTAAAAATATTACTTTTATCATATATACACTTTGATAAAAATACACACGTGTTGAAATAAATATTTGTTCGCTAGAAATATTATTATTAGCTTTGTTCTGCATATATATACATGTGTTGAACAGAGAAAATGGATTAGCCGCTGAGTAAAGAAATTATTTGCATGCCCGACAAATAGGTGAGCCTAAATGAGTTGGCTGCGCAATTTTATTTATATATCAACTCCTGTGAATGCCATTGGATGCAGAGTGCTGGTTATTCTGTGTGTAATAATAAACATCGCCATAGGATAGTAACAATTAATTTTGAACTACACTACATGGCATACTTCTTGACGATAGGCATACTCCATCATATACCACATAAGCATTTGGAGCTTATGTGACGAGGTTGAAGATTTACCATACAAGCGAGAGGCTTGTATGGCGATGACTATATATTACAGGTTGAACAGATGACTGATATGGACCATATGAACTTGTAACGATAAATTGCCAGATTAATAAAAACCCCACACAGGTCTGGAGTTGACAATAATCACGTCTCTCTAGTCATTAGATACGACACATGGACTATTTATTACCCACACGGGACGAGGTGACGAGGATTTATCCTTCAGAGTAATTAAAAATACACACTCCCTCAGGCTTTGACAGGGTGACGAGAATTTATTCTCTGGAGTTTTTATCTATACACGCTCCCCTGTAAACACCAGAATATATCACTAAAAATATGTGTATGCTTTATATGATTTATTGGGTATCTAACACGGCCCAATAAATTTCCAAACCCCTCCCCGTACAAAGGAGGTTATGGCGAAATTTTTCGAAATATAAAGGCGTTAGTGAAATATTTGAAGTGAAAACGATGTTGAAATTAAAGAATGAACTATATTTATATATATATAGAAATATAAATGAAACTGAAACGAATAGAGGCCGTGCAGTTCATGTTTTGAAATCGTAACTTCAATCAATTGGTACGAGAGATCCGACCATCGGATTTTCCCGAAACCACAACCGTTGGGTTCGCCTTGGAAATATCTTTCCAACGGCACCAACTTTGTAAAAATCCAACGGTTGGATTGTCTGGAATGTTTAATTTAAATCCGAAGAAAAACAGTGCCATAATCGTTTATATTTATATATAAATATAATTAAATTAAATCGAATAACGACGCTGCAGTTCGTATTTTGAAACCTTAACTTCAAACGACTAGTGTGGAAGATCCGACCGTCGGATTTTCACGAAACTGGAACCGTTGGGTTCTCTTTGGGAATATCTTCCCAGTGATATGAACTTCGTAGAAATCCAACGGTTAGATTTCCCGATATGTGTAAAACAAATTTGGGGAAAAACAGCGCCAGTGCCACGGCACGGCCCGAAACGTCGTTTAATTATATATGGCCATTTTTAAATAAATAAAATGGCGAAAAATCGTTATAAAATATTATAAGTAGCATAGGATGGAAATAAACCAAATTTGCTTGGTCTGCTTGATATTTGATGGTTGTATGTGTTTGACATGAAAATTATACTAAAGAACTGAAATGTGAATGTCGAATAATATAACCATGGAAAGAATTGATTTGAATTCTAATTATACGTGAATTATTTGAAAAGGCCGAGCTAACCCTCATTTCAAATAATTGATCGAACGATTCAAAGTAGAAAATACGAAGACTGTTCAAGACTGACGATCTTCGTATCGGATGGATGGGCGCTGCTGAGGTTTCTGATTGGAGTAGCTATCTTGAAGGAACGGAAGCAGTAGCTGTCTGGACGTATGTGTTGATTGTACGGATATGCGAGGAATATGGTGCCTCCGGTTTCGTTCAGACCCAGAACGGACGTGTAAATGGACTGTGTGTCTGACATTGGATTTTGTTCTGTACTGATTGATCTTTGTTAAATATATATGGCGGCGGAGAATTTATTCTCTTGCTTAACACCCTTCATTGAGATGTACGAGCTCAGAGGTTATATATCGATAGAAATCAGTCGTATGGAGTGGATTGCCTATGTGGCATGCCAAGATGCAGTGATCAAGGCTTCTGTTGCAAAGCAAAGTCTTGTGGTTGATGATCAAAGCACGGCCTACGTGGCCAGGCTTTGTGTATAGCGTGGATTCGCGAACCTCACACCTCAGTATGAGTTAAAAACGGGATAATGACTGCAGGGAGAGCACGACGTTTCTTTCTAGCTAGCGGTAGTGCCAGTGCTTAAACTAGCTGATATTTATATTATTTTTTACCGATGTGGATGTTGTAATGAGGCGCCTCGATATTAGGTCTGTTAGGACCGGGAAACATGTGTTCAGGAATACTAATCCACTAACGTAAGTGTGGACCGGCCCTGAAGCATCCAAGGGTTACCCAGAGTGTGTAGTCCTGAGGCATTTGCTAGAGTGTCTCGAAGCGGAGAGGAGCTTGCCCCTTGCCTCGACTCATGACGGAAATCCAATTTCCAATACGAGAAAACGGATTTGATTGTAGAACTAGTATGGCGACATAGTGGTAAGGGGCACTTATGCCGTTTATGATTGATATTTATGATGATATTCGTTTTTGAAACATATATGCACTAGTAATAATATCAAATGATTTTTGCTTTGCACGTATTAAGCATATTTGGCCATTATAAGGTAAAACTCTATCCTCCGGTTTGCGTTGCATTGTGTGATGGGACTTGAGTCTTATAACGGCTTCATTCTTTTAAAAAGCATTGCGTTGTTTTAAAGAATTTACTTTATTTTCAATGCACGGGCAATCACTGGAGTAAACCCGTTCCACGAAAGTGGCGTGGTCCTATGATTTGCCTTATTACTGTAGTTTAACCAGTTAAGTAGATTTCTCATACCAGTTCCATGACTGACTCGTTGCTTGTTTCACTTTGCAAACTCGGGTGCCCTTATTTTCACACGGGCAGCCAAGTCGACAGGTGACAGGCTATTTTGGCTTAGCACTGTAGTATGGAGTGCACTTTTGGCTTATGGCGAGGCTGACTTCACCGAGATGACTTTGACATTTTCCGCCATTATTGTATATATATTATGATTCCGCCACAGGCGATGCAGACTGTTTTACTTCCAGTATTTATGATCGTATGTATATGTACCGCCGCAGGCAATGTAGACTGATACCTTTATTATGTCTCACTGTATGTATATATTCCGCCGATGGCGATGCTGACTGATCATTTCCCTTTTTTCTACTAAGTTATATCCTACGTTGTGCTATTCTGATGTTGTTACATGTTATGAATCTGCTGTCATATCTATGTGAATTTATTCTATTTATTGTTTTTGCTCTGCTTATGATGATTAATGTGTTATATTCCAATGATTATCCTTAACACCGTCACACGGATTTTGGGATCGTCACAGTTGGTATCAGAGCTTTTGTTAACCTTAGTTCTGGAATCTAACACATTAAACACCTCGTCAGAATAGAATCAGTAGTGTTCTAGGGCGAGTAGCTTATTAGAGATATGATTAGTAATGTCCTAGAATGAGCTAAGCAGAATAGCAAAACAATTTGATCAGTACATCATTACCTTTCCTTATGATCTCCTGGTTTATCATATATGAAAATTATCATTTCTGTGAGCTTGACTCTTTTCTTGCTTATACAGAATTTTACTTGATGGCTACGCGAGCAGGTGCAGCCAGAGGTGGCCGAGGAGGCCAAGCCGGTAGAGCTGGAGGACGGGGGAATATCCCCGCAGCTGAGCAGGGGCCTATTATACAACCACCAGCACCCCAGGACTTCGAGCTTGACAGAGTAGCAAAGAGATACAGGAACCCGGGAGGCAAACCCTTTTCTGGCCTTGGTACCGTGACAGAGGCTATTGCATGGTTGAAGACTTGTGAGAAGATTTTTGGAGGCATGGAACTGGGGACCCACAATAAGGCACGTCTAGGCATTTGGCTCTTACAGGAGAAGGCCGAGTTGTGGTGGGATGCCATCACCTCCGAAGATGAGGAGGGTACTGTTAGGACCTGGGAACAATTCAAGACCATGTTCAAGGGGAAGTTCATCCTCGAACAGGCATTAGAGAGGATGCGTGACGAGTTTGCTAATCTCCAGCAGGGAGATCGTTCTATTCAAGAATATCTTAACAAATTCACACAACTGTCACGCTATGCTCTAGAGCTCATTTTGACATCCAAGGCGAAGAACAAGAGGTTCATATTGGGGTTGAAACACAAATATCAGGACCGGGCCATGAGCAACATCAAACTCTCATTTTCTGAACTAGTAGAGATGGCTTGCAACTATGAAGATTTGGATGAGAGGAACTCCAATCTTGATCGCGCTAAAAGCCAAGCTGGAAACAAAGCGCAAAGCTTCAAGTGATCAGCCCGAGTCCAGCAATACAGCAACCGCTACTCAGCAATCTAGCAAGATACCCAAGGGAAGCTGCTATAATTGCGGGAAGAAAGGACATTATTCGAATGTGTGCACAACCCCAAAGAAACTGAAGGCAAATCCAGACCGCAGCTCAGCCGAATGCTATAACTACCATCAGAAAGGGCACTATAGCAGGAATTGTCCTTTGAAGAAGAATGCTCAGGTGGCACATGTTTATGAGGGGGCCACCCCGCCAGCTATCACTGATGGATCAGGTAACCCCGACGTCTTGGGAGGTACCCTTACAATTAAAAATATTCCTGTGTCTGTACTTTTTGATACTGGTGCATCACGTAGCTTCATTTCTAGTAACACTGTTCACAAATTAAAATTGAATCAAAGAAAGCTTAAAGAACCAATTAAAGTTCAAAACCCGATAGGAGGCTCTATCATTCTCAGCTCATATTGTAATGTACCCGTCGCATATTCTTGTTATCGATTTCCTTTTAAAGCGATTGTCATGGACTTTTCCGAATTTGATGTTATACTTGGGCTGGACTGGTTGACCAAATATAAGGCCGAAGTTAGATGTGCCGAAAGGATCGTTAAATTAGAAACGAAGCTAGGACATATATATATATATATATATATATATATATATATATATATATATATATATATATATATACCATACCATGGCTCAGATTCAGATAGAAAAGAATTTTGGTTGGCTTTAGAAGTTATCCCCACTTCATTAGAAAAGATTCCTATTGTTAAAAACTATGCAGATGTGTTTGAAGAAGTCAAAAACTTACCTCCGCAAAGAGAAATTGAATTCAGAATCGATCTAATTCCGAATGCCTGACAAGTAGTACATCCAATTCGAAGAATGGCCCCGAAAGAAAAAGAAGAGTTGGGCAGCCAAACCCGAGAATTGCTTTGGAAAGGTCTGATCAGACCAAGCTTTTCAGGTTGGGGAGCAGCAGTAGTGTTTGTCCCGAAATCAGACGGTACTCTACGACTTTGTGTTGATTATCGAGATCTCAATAAGCAAACACTGAAGAACAAATACCCCTTGCCACGAATAGATGATCTGTTGGATCAATTAAATGGGGCGAGAGTATTCTCCAGAATGGACCTAGCTACAGGTTTCCACCAATTACGTATAGCCGAAGACTGTGTTCCTTTGACAGCCTTCAGGGGTCCCGATTTATTCTACGAATGGTTAGTGATGCCGTTCGGCTCGTGTAACGCTCCGGCATACTTCGTCGATCTTATGAATAGAGTGTTCCGTGGTGTTTTGAATAAATTTGTTCTTGTCTTCATTGATGACATTTTAATCTACTCCAAGTCAGAAGTCGAGCATGCAAAACATTTAGAACAAGTGTTAGAAATTCTAAGGAGAAATGTCTTGAAGGCTAAATTTTCCAAGTGTATCTTCTGGCAGGATGAAGTTAAGTTCCTTGGCCATGTCGTATCAAAAGAAGGGATTGCTGTAGATCCAAGCAAAATTACAGCGATTCAGGACTGGAAACAACCTACTACCCCCACAGAAGTTCTAAGTTTCCTTGGATTGGCTAGTTACTATCAGAAATTCGTTAAGGATTTTTCGAAAATATCTGGTGTATTAACAAAGCTTACAAAGAAGCATGAGAAATTCAAATGGACTCCCAAATGTGAGGTAGCTTTCCAGGAGCTGAAATTGAAACTGACAATTGCTCCAGTATTAACAATTATAGAAGGCAACCAGAACTTGACTGTATGGACAGATGCTTCTATTAGAGGGCTGGGCGTAGTATTAATGCAAAAAGGCCAAATGGTCACTTATGCTAGCCGTCAGCTGAAGCGGCATGAAAAGAACTATGCAACTCATGATCTTGAGTTATTAGCCATCGTGTTTGCTTTGAGAATCTGGAGGCATTATTTGTTGGGTGAAAAGTTCGAGCTGTTTACTGATCATCAATCATTGAAGTATCTATTCACTCAGAAAGATCTGAACTTGAGACAGCAGCGTTGGTTAGAATTCCTTGCAGCATACGATTTTGAGATTCTATACACTCCAGGGAAAGCCAATGTTGTCCCAGATGCGCTCAGCAGAAAGAATGAAATCATCGCCAGTTTTATCATTACGTCTTCTTTAATTGACAGAATCTATGCCCTTCAGAAAGAAGATAATTTTGTTAAGGAGATGATCAAAAGAATTAAAATGGGCGTAGTCTCCAGCTTCCAAGTGGATAGTGAGGGAGTTCTGAGAATAAAAGGAAGGATTTGTGTTCCCGACATCTCCGAGCTAAAAAGGGAAGTGCTGGATGAATGCCATAAGTCCAAACTGAGCATCCACCCCGGTGTGAGCAAAATGTATAATGATATCAAGCGCACATTCTGGTGGAGGGCATTAAAAAGAGATATTTCATTATATGTTAGCAGATGCTCCACTTGTCAGCTAGTTAAGAGCGATCAGCAGAAATTGGCTGGATTATTACAACCATTAGAAATCCCAGGATGGAAGTGGGAGCAGATTTCCATGGACTTCATTGATGGTTTGCCTCGAACGAAGAAAGGAAACGACAGTATATGGGTGATCATAGATTGCTTCACGAAGACTGCCCATTTCATACCTGTTAGATCCAACAGAACGGCTCAAAGTTTAGCACAGATTTACTTCAAAGAAATAGTTAAACTACATGGAGTGCCGCTCAATATAGTCAGTGATAGAGATCCCCTATTTACTAGTAATTTCTGGGAAGCCTTCCAAACAGAATTGGGAACCAAATTGAATCTAAGCACCGCTTATCACCCTCAGACAGATGGCCAAACTGAGCGGGTGAATAGAATTCTAGAAGATCTACTGCGGGCTTGCATTATAGATTTCGGCTGGTCATGGGAAGATCACTTGCATTTGGCAGAATTCTCATATAACAATAGCTATCAAGCAAGTTTGGGAATGTCGCCATTTGAAGCATTATATGGCAGACCGTGCAGATCTCCAGCATGTTGGGTAGAACTTGGAAACAGACTCGTACTAGGTCTCGATATGATTCGAGATGCTTCTGACAAAGTAGACCTCATCAAGAAACGATTGAAAACTGCGCAAAGTCGTCAGAAAAGTTATGCTGATGCGAGAAGAAGGGAATTGTCATTTACTGTTGGCAATTATGTTTATTTAAGAGTTTCTCCGATGAGGGGAGTAATCAGATTTGGAAAAACTGGGAAGTTGGCGCCGAGATTTATTGGACCCTTTCCTATCATTGAACAGATTGGAACTCTGGCTTATAGGGTTCAATTACCTGATTGGTTGCCTAGAGTGCATGATGTGTTCCACGTATCTCAACTTAGAAAACATGTGCATGGTCCGGATCTTGTTGTAGAAGAAGCAGCGCAATAGGACTTGGAAATTACTCTAGAATTGGCAGTTAGAAGAGAGCCATTAAAGATTGTAGGCAAAGAAACTAAAGAGCTCAGGAGCAAAAAGGTCCATTTAGTTAAAGTGCAGTGGAGTAGTGATCCTAGAGACTGTACTTGGGAGACGGAGGAAAGCATTAAGCAAGCCTACCCCAAATGCAGAGCGGACATCTCAGACTAACTCAGGTGCAAGGTACCTTTATAATACTTTGCATTTACATTTTGTTTCCTACTTTACTGTTGTTTCCTTTTCGGGGACGAAAAGTTTTAAGTGGGGGAGATTGTAACAGCCCGGAAAATACGAGCAAATTTAAAATTTTTAAATTGGTTATTTTAAAAGGATTTAAACAATTGAAATAGCATATTTCAATAAAGTAATGAATTGGAAATAGTGAGGCAGTTTGAAAATTTGAATACAAACTTTAACCGACTGTACCGGGTGGAAAATATAGTGGATTTTAGTGAAACCAAAAATATTTAAATTTGTTTATCAATACCTTTCTAACAAATCTGAAAAATCGAAGTTTCATAGCGGGAATCAAAAGTTATGGCCAAATGAATTTTCAGAAAGGTCGCTATATAAAATATATAGCCCTTGAAAATAGACATTTTGCATACGAACTCTGAATTCGACGAAACCACTTTTGTTGGATCCGGGATGTCAAACTATTGCTAAGTTTCAAATTTCATAATTTTTGAAGCTAGTATGTGAGCGGGGCAAAGGAAACTGTGATTGGTCAATTTCTGTTGAATTGGGTCGACCTGAAAATGGCCATTTTGCATACGATCTCAGAATTCGACGAAACTAGTTTTGTTGGGACCGCATCGTCAAAACATAGCTAGATTTATTTTTCTGGGATTTTTCGAATCAGTTTGTGGCCCTGGCAAACTGAAATGTACGTTCAAATTGAATATTAAATATTTTATACTTTAATTTGAAAAATAACTGACTGTAACAGTCGAATTGGTCAACAAAACATATCCCATTGTGTCCGGGATGGGGGTATTTAGCTAGGGGCGACAGTTGTTGGGTTGAAATTGGTGTTCGTTTGTTCGAAAGGGCAATTTTGGAATTTAAAATTTAAATATAATGGGTCAAACCCCTTTATTTTCTCTCACTTCACGTGACCAGTCGATCTCGATCAAACCTCTACCCACGAATGACGGAAACCACTCAGATCTTCCAGTCCCGATCGCCGCCGCCACGTTCGTTTTCACCGCCCCCTCCAGTTGAGTTTTCTATTCATCTCTCCCTCCTCTATAAATCCATCAAACCCTTGACTATTATAGTGTGGTATTTGCGTCGATTTACCTCAAGGAAGACGCCATCTTTGGAGCTCCGCCGTGCGCTACAGGGACCACCGATTTGAGTGCCACCACTGGCGCTGGAGACCCTATTCGAATCTCTTTGACGTTGCAGCATCTGATCGTGACAATACTTCACGGATCGAGCGTGAAATTAAAACCTAGTTTCGAAGATTTGAAAAGGTGAGACCTTTATTTTATCCGAACTTTGAAAAATCATATCTTTTTAGTGTGTTGATGAAATTCGATAAAACAGGAAACATCACGATCGCAAGGAGGCTCTCTACCATCTAGAAGAGACCGCGGATTTTTCTGGTCTACCTACGATTTTTAGCACTTCAAAATCCAATGTGAGGAATCTAAATTAAATTGTGTGAATGAAATCGTGTTGTATAAATTATATAAGCGAAGTGTAAATTATATACGCATTGTATACCTCATGTACATGTGTTGTATAAGATATATTAGCGATGTATAAATTATACAAGCGTTGTTTGAAACATATATGCTGTGAATTGTGTTGAAATGCATGTGAAATATAATATATATATATATATATATATATATATACACACACACTCCCCTCGTCCACAGACCATGGACGATATTTATTGATTGTGATTGGCGTGAAAAATATAGTATGACGAATGGTTGAAAATAATTGTTTGTGGTTGATATTGTGGTTGAAAAATACCTTTGTGGTTGAAAAATACCCTCTTGTGGTTGAAACAAATTAGAATAGAATTGTGGAAATGAAAATAAAACATGCCTCCTGCGTGCGAACTAGATGCATGAATTCCCATCATCAAAAACCGCAAGGTTTTAAGATAGAGCGAGGAGCCGTACTTCGATACGGTCCCGGTTTTAACTACCCTGCCGTTATGCTGCCGAAATTTTCTAAAATATTCATATGATAGAATTACTTTCTTTTGCTGAAATTATTTACATATGTTTAAAAACCATTCGTGTGTTGAATAGATATTCATTCGTTGAATAGATTTAAGTGTTGAATGGCGTTCGTATTTTAAATAAATAGCTTTAACGATAAAAATCACATTTTTATATATATGTATACAAACTTTAAAAATCATTCATGTGTTGAATAGATATTCATTCGTTGAATAGATTCAAGTGTTGAATGACGTTCGTATTTTAAATAAATAGCTTTAATGATAAAAATCATATTTATATATATATATATGTATGCAAACTTTAAAAATCATTCGTGTGTTGAATAGATATTCATTCGTTGAATAGATTCAAGTGTTGAATGGCGTTCGTATTTTAAATAAATAGCTTTAACGATAAAAATCACACATATATATATATATATGTATACAAACTTTAAAAATCATTCATGTGTTGAATAAATATTCATTCGTTGAATAGATTCAAGTGTTGAATGGCGTTCGTAGTTTAAATAAATAGCTTTAACGATAAAAATCACATTTTTATATATATGTATACAAACTTTAAAAACCATTCGTGTGTTGAATAGATATTCATTCGTTGAATAGATTCAAGTGTTGAATGGCGTTCGTATTTTAAATAAACAGCTTTAGCGATAAAAAATTACATTTTTATTGTGAATATGAATGTTAAAAACATTCACGTGTTGAATAAATATTTCTTTAGTAAAAATATTACTTTTATCATATATACACTTTGATAAAAATACACACGTGTTGAAATAAATATTTGTTCGCTAGAAATATTATTATTAGCTTTGTTCTGCATATATATACATGTGTTGAACAGAGAAAATGGATTAGCTGCTGAGTAAAGAAATTATTTGCGTGCCCGACAAATAGGTGAGCCTAAATGAGTTAGCTACGCAATTTTATTTATATATCAACTCCTGTGAATGCCATTGGATGTGGAGTGCTGGTTATTTTGTGTGTAATAATAAACATCACCATAGGATAGTAACAATTAATTTTGAACTACACTACATGGCATACTTCTTGACGATAGGCATACTTCATCATATACCACATAAGCATTTGGAGCTTATGTGACGAGGTTGAAGATTTACCATACGAGCGAGAGGCTTGTATGGCGATGACTATATATTACAGGTTGAACTGATGACTGATATGGACCATATGAACTTGTAACGATAAATTGCCAGATTAATAAAAACCCCACACGGGTCTGGAGTTGACAATAATCATGTCTCTCTAGTCATTAGATACAACACATGGACTATTTATTTCCCACACGGGACGAGGTGACGAGGATTTATCCCCTCGAGTAATTAAAAATACACACTCCCTCAGGCTTTGACAGGGTGACGAGAATTTATTCTCTGGAGTTATTATCTATACACGCTCCCCTGTAAACACCAGAATATATCACTAAAAATATGTGTATGCTTTATAGGATTTATTGGGTACCTAACACGGCCCAATAAATTTCCAAACCCCTCCCCGTACAAAGGAGGTTATGGCAAAAAATTTCGAAATATAAAGGCATTAGTGAAATATTTGAAGTGAAAACGATGTTGAAATTAAAGAATGAACTATATTTATATATATAGAAATATAAATGAAATTGAAAGGAATAGAGGCCGTGTAGTTCGTGTTTTGAAATCGTAACTTCAATCGATTGGTACGAGACATCCGACCATCGGATTTTCCCGAAACCACAACCGTTGGGTTCGCCTTGGAAATATCTTTCCAACGGCACCAACTTTGTAAAAATCCAACGGTTGGATTGTCTGGAATGTTTACTTTAAATCTGAAGAAAAACAGCGCCAGAATCGTTTATATTTATATATAAACATAAATATAATTAAATTAAATCGAATAACGACGCTGCAGTTCGTATTTTGAAACCTTAACTTCAAACGACTAGTGTGGAAGATCCGACCGTCGGATTTTCACGAAACTGGAACCGTTGGGTTCGCTTTGGGAATATCTTCCCAGTGATATGAACTTTTTAGAAATCCAACGGTTAGATTTCCCAATATGTGTAAAACAAATTTGGGGAAAAACAGCGCCAGTGCCACGGCACGGCCCGAAACGTCGTTTAATTATATATGGTCATTTTTAAATAAATAAAAATGGCGAAAAATCGTTATAAAATTTTATAAGCAGCATAGGATGGAAATAAACCAATTTTGTTTGGTCTGCTTGATATTTGATGGTTGTATGTGTTTGACATGAAAATTATACTAAAGAACTGAAATGTGAATGTCGAATAATATAACCATGGAAAGAATTGATTTGAATTCTAATTATACGTGAATTATTTGAAAAGGCCGAGCTAACCCTCATTTCAAATAATTGATCTAACGATTCGAAGTAGAAAATACGAAGACTGTTCAAGACCGACGATCTTCGTATCGGATGGATGGGCGCTACTGAGGTTTCTGATTGGAGTAGCTACCTTGAAGGAACGGAAGCAGTAGCCGTCTGGACGTATGTGTTGATTGTACGGATATGCGAGGAATATGGTGCCTTCGGTTTCGTTCAGACCCAGAACGGACATGTAAATGGACTGTGTGTCTGACAATGGATTTTGTTCTGTACTGATTAATCTCTGTTAAATATATATCTGCTTGGCGGCGAAGAATTTATTCTCTTGCTTAACGCCCTTCTCTGAGACGTACGAGCTCAAAGGTTATATATCGATAGAAATCAGTCGTATGGAGTGGATTGCCTATGTGTCATGCCAAGATGCAGTGATCAAGGCTTCTGTTGCAAAGCAAAGTCTTGTGGTTGATGATCAAAGCACGACCTACATGGCCAGGCTTTGTGTATAGCGTGGATTCGCGAGCCTCACACCTCGATATGAGTTAAAAATGGGATAAGGACTGCAGGAAGAGCACGATGTTTCTTTCACGCTAGCGGTAGTGTTAGTGCTTAAACTGGCTAACATTTATATTATTTTTTACCGATGTGGATGTTGGAATGAGGCGCCTCGATATTAGGTCTGTTAGGACCGGGAAACTTGTGTTCAGGAATACTAATCCACTAACATAAGTGTGGACCGGCCCTGAAGCATCCAAGGGTTACCCAGAGTGTGTAGTCCTGAGGCATTTGCTAGAGTGTCTCGAAGCGGAGAGGAGCTTGCCCCTTGCCTCGACTCATGACGGAAATCCAATTTCCAATACGAGAAAACGGATTTGATTGTAGAACTAGTATGGCGACATAGTGGTATGGGGCACTTATGCCGTCTATGATTGATATTTATGATGATATTCGTTTTTGAAACATATATGCACTAGTAATAATATCAAATGATTTTTGCTTTGCACGTATTAAGCATATTTGGACATTATAAGGTAAAACTCTATCCTCCGGTTTGCGTTGCATTGTGTGATGGGACTTGAGTCTTATAACGGCTTCATTCTTTTAAAAAGCATTGCGTTGTTTTAAAGAATTTACTTTATTTTCAATGCACGGGCAATCACTGGAGTAAACCCGTTCCGCGAAAGTGGCGTGGTCCTATGATTTTCCTTATTACTGTTGTTTAACCAGTTAAGTAGATTTCTCATACCAGTTCCATGACTGACTCGTTGTTTGTTTCACTTTACAAACTCGGGTGCCCTTATTTTCACATGGGAAGCCTAGTCGATAGGTGACAGGCTATTTTGGCTTAGCACTGTAGTATGGAGTGCACTTTTGGCTTATGGCGAGGCTGACTTCACCGAGATGACTTTTACATTTTCCGCCATTATTGTATATATATTATGATTCCGCCACAGGCGATGCAGACTGTTTTACTTCCAGTATTTATGATCGTATGTATATGTACCGCCGCAGGCAATGTAGACTGATACCTTTATTATGTCTCACTGTATGTATATATTCCGCCGATGGCGATGCTGACTGATCATTTCCCTTTTTTCTACTAAGTTATATCCTATGTTATGCTATTCTGATGTTGTTACATGTTATGAATCCGCTGTCATATCTATGTGAATTTATTCTATTTATTGTTTTTGCTGTTATCTGTTCTCTGCTTATGATGATTAATGTGTTATATTCGAATGATTATCCTTAACATTGTCACATGGATTTTGGGTTCGTCACAATCATACTTGCTGAAATGCAAAATTTCTGAAATGCATGAGCAATGTTGAGGTGCCATTATCAAGACTGAAGCACAACAAGCGAAGAGTATTTGCTTAATTTTACCAAGAAATGCAAGTCTGAACTTAATTTGCTGAATTCAAACGAATGTCGGAAGCTGCATTGGGACACTATTTTGTTAGCATGAATTATATTTATATTTTATATAGTGCTATCTAAACTAGTTCATATTTTGATGTACAAAAAGGAGTGCAAATTTGATTATATTCAATGGTACATGGATAAATCATCCATTTGATTCAAAAAAATGATAATAACTATGTTGATTGATAATATAATTATATTGCTTGTTTGATCAAACTTGTGGTAATAATCCATTTGTAGAATTTTAAATTCCATTTGACATTGTTTCACGTTTAAAAATATGAAATAGTGGAAATAATTATTTTCTTCTTCAGCTTAAATTTGTGTCGGTTGTAACAGTATAGAGAACCGATGCAATACACCAGAGTCATCACAAATTCTTCTTTTGCATCTTCTCAGTAGCATCGGTTGTTAAATATGCCGATGTAATACACCAAGTCTTGAAAAGCAAATGCAGCTAGTTGCGTCTACTCTATGGCATCGGTTGTATTTGAACAACAGATGCAAATGATCGTCATTTGCATCGGTTGTTTAATTGACGCAACATAAATTTGTCTATTGCATCATCTTCATTTGCATCAATTGAACAATCGACGCAACAGGGGTTTAACAAACGATGCAAATGAACTATTTTGTAGCACTGGCCGACCGCCTCCATCCGCCTTAGGATCCATCGCTGTTCTCTATCCTTTGTTTACTTTCATTTTTACATAATTTAGGTATGATTTTTAGCCTCTATTCGGTAAATTTTGGTATTTGTGTGTTTCAACATGTTAATGAATTGTTATTAGATGATAATAATAGATTAGTAGTTGATTTAGGAATATGATTAAAACCCTTAGTTAGCAAATTAGTTGATTATCGATAAGAAATCGATGGATAATGTAATTTTGTTGATGATAATATTATGTGTGAGAAAATTTGAGGATGATAATTAGTAGTTTGATTTTTTAATATGTAATAAAAAAAATGGTTGATTTAAATTCTGAAAATTAGAGTATAATTATTGATTAATATGCGTATTGATAAGTTTATTCAAATGTTAGACGCAAAATAATGTTTGTTATAGTTTAAACAAAAAAGTAAATAGTTATACGAATTTTAAAATACGGCTTAAAGTTTATGATTTAGTTAAAAAAAATTAAGAAATATCATATATGTCAATTTTGTTAGAAGTCTAGAAATGAATTTAGCAACGACAAATATAGCACTGAAATCGATTTCCTACAATGTTCAGAAATGAATTTAACAAGTAAAAATATTCTACCAAAATTCATTTTTTTTAAAATTAAGCAATGAATATGGAAACACCAAATATTATACCGAAAACGATTTTCGAAAAAGTTAAGAAATGAATGTTGGAAGAACGAATATTTTAGTCAAATATTATTTTTCTAAAGTTTAAGAATGAATATCGTACTGAATATACAAAACCAAATTTAAAATTTTATTTTGAAATGAATACAACGCTCTTTGAAAATAAGTCTTAAGTACTATTTTAACAAACACGGTAACAAAAGCTAAAGCCTTTAGTCCAAAAGGTTTTAAATTATATTAGAAAATACAACAAAAAAATTATACCCTTTGCATGTAAAGTTATGAGTTGAAGATAAGTCAAGTGAATTGCTGTAACACCCCGTAAAATATACTTAAATTAGACATAAGTTAATTTAATTCAAAATAAACAATAAAATTAATAATAAGTTAATGGGTCGAAAATGGAATTTGGACAATTAAGAATTAGACGATGAAAGTATTGTAGTTGCGCTTGTGGCGAGATTATGATCCGTTTTCATATTTTATTTACTGAAAACGGAGTTCGTATCCAAAAGATATTAATAAATCAAGTTGTGTGTATATATTAACGTACAAAGTTTGAATTTCAAATAAATAAATATACAAACCTTAAATATATTAATTTGGATAAGCATGAAAAGAATATTCCTTTTGAATTCAAACTTGTGTGTATATATTTATACACAATGGGGACAAGAATAATTAATATAAGGTAACGAATCAATCAGAATAAATCAAAGAATTAATAAAAGTAACGTACATGAGACATTTTCTCCTGGGCTCGACCCTAGAAGGGGGATTGATCGCCCTCCTATGGGAGCGGTCGACCTCCCTCCTGTAGAGGAGCCCAATGAGGGTTGTTTTAAAGAGGGACTTATTAATGTTATACATCAAACAAATCACTTGGATTTAATTTATTAAATCTAATAGCTTGTATACATGATGTCAACTATAAATAAAACCCCAAACCATCGCTCAAAACCATACAACCATTCTTCTCTACGCCTCCATGATGCCTTTCTTCCATTGCTAATTTCCGAAAAAGAAAAAGGGTTTAGGTTTTCTTCTATCTTCCGAACATATTCTATCCCTTTTATTATATCTAATTTAGATTTATTCCGGAATTTTGATTTATACATATAAGATTCTTTTATATATAGATTTGAAAGGTTGGAGAACGATTGTTCACGAATGTCAAATCCAATTCAACTCTATTTTGTTGCTGCTCATTCTTATAGCATTGGCAGTGGAATTCGTCTAAGTTACTATTTTCTATGATTTGTTAGTTTATAGTTGGATTGTTATTCCTAGGAAGATTTGAGTTATTACGAAAATAAAACACTATCAAGCCCCTCAAATTTTCCATTTATTTTATATTTGTACATAGAATTGATCAATCTATTTATATATGTGGTTTTGGGTTGTTGTAATAATAAAAGAGAAGCATGATTCTTGTTGTATAATTTTCTATATTATTTGGATTCCTTTTATTCTATTTCATGTAAATTCATATGTATGGTTTTGTTCAAAAGGTTAAATTTAACAGAATTGTAAATCTGAATAGGTTTACATCTCTATTTTTCTAAATAGAGTATTTGAACGTATTATTTACAAAATATCTAAATATTTAGGTTCTGCGTATAAACATACATAAAACGAGGATCCATTAAAAATTGGAATTATATATATATATATATATATATATTGGATATATGGTATTGTGTTTAAATTTTTATCGTTGTAATAATCAAGTCAAACCTAGGTTACAAGTCTATATGTTGATATTGATGTTTTTCCCATTTTATTGTCACATGTTATTGTGTAAATTCATGCCATGATTGAAGGAAATATGGAAAATGACTTGTACATCTTTTATTTGAATAGGGATCGACATTTCAAAAACGTGGTAAGGACGTTAATCTCGTTCGCTTAATTTACGTCATATGCATGTATGAATATATATATATAACATAAATAACGAAATATTAATACGTATTAAGTACTTAATAAATACGGTTAAATTAGGAATAGATTTCGAATGTTCCCATATGAATTTGTATGTGTGTGAGTTAATGGCTTAAATAGAATTAATGGCACACAGACACGAGGTTAACAGTTACTTGTAGTAGAACCCTGCCCGGAACCGACAGGTACATCCAACATCTACAAGTAATTAATGTGAGAGGTACTGGTGTCATGGGTCATATAAATTAATACACTAAGATACGAGGTTTGACCCCACTTGTATAAGAAGCTTGCTCGGCAAATCCAGCATCTACAATGGTTGACCTAATGTGAGATATCTAGTGTGTATGTGTATATATATTGCGTGTAAAGTAGGTCTTCCTTGGGAAAAAGGTATTAAGTGGAAGACCAACCTCTTATGGGGTATTAAGTGGTTAGGACTACGTTCGTTTCTAAGGTTCACTCCTTGGTTCAGAACCCAAGTCATGGGACCCGCCCTTCGCGGATTTAAATGGTCGTCGGGTCCGCCTTTTCCTATAAGGTATTAAATGGTCAAGTAATGTCCGTTTCTCATCTGGATGCAATCTCGTCGCATCCACTCGATGCGACGACATCTCATCCCGTGGATGCGACATCCCCGACGTACACAACACATCCCATGAGAGGGATGCAGTTTTCCTTCCATCAACCATAGGTGATGCGATTTCTTGGTGTGCGCGACCCCGTGATGCGATTTTCATGCTGAGTGGTCCCCAAATCCTATCTACTCCCACCTAACCACTCCATTATAAATACCCTCAAACTCATTTGTTACAAGGATTGGAAATTTGTTGATTTGACATCTCTCTAGAGCTCCAAGTGTAACACCCCGTATTTTCTGTGAACATCAAAGTAACAAATTAAAGAATACTTAATTTTTAGAAGAAGAATTAAGGTAAACAGGTATGCCATTGCGTTCGTCTCGGAATTCTGCTTGAGATAGAGTCCGAGTTTGCGTAAATCGGACTCCGTATGAAGAAGTTATGACCTTCAGAAGATTCAAGAATTTAAATAATAAAACCAGCCCGAAATTCAAATTTAAAGTTTCGAAATTCAAAAAACCCGAAGCAGGCTGGGCGGGAAATTTCCCGCCCAGAGACCAGGTCGACCAGGGGGTCAACCTGGGTGTCGACCTCGGTACATAGGTCGACCTGGGGGTCTACCTCCCCCTCGGGCCAGATCTGAAACCTGATGTGTTTCTTTGTGTGACGATTTTCTGACTCATTAGAGCTTGTGTGGCAAGTTCTGGTTGGTTCTCTTCGGTTTGAATGGCTTTGATTTGTCCTAGGTTGATCTAACGGCTCTTATTAAATCAAACTTCTATATAAGCAACCATATTCCTCAACCCTAAATCACACAAATTCATTCCAAGGAGCCACCATGCTATCAATAATCGTCCTAACCTAGCCACCATTTCTTCTCAAACTAGAAAGCAAGATTAAAGCTACGAATCAAATCAAATCAAATCTAAATTAGAAGAACAATTAGTCTACATCAAAGGAGAGCTATTCAGTTTCAGAAAACAGATCCCAGAAAACAAGATTTTCCTTTTGTTTGTAAGTCAGTTACTTTTTAGATTTGAACACCAAAATCTAATTGTGACATGTAATAAAATGGATATGAGAATATGCCAGATGAAAGCTATCCTTTCATTGAATCTGTGCTTGAGTATATATACATCTTTGGGAATCATTTTAAACTATGAAATTGGTCCAATCATATCTATCCTTGTTGTATATCGGAATTGTAATCCTTTTTAAATTCATGATGATATTCATATCATATCTATATGCATGCGATGTATTCTATGCAAAACTTGTCTTTTTAGTACATCAAGTTTATTGGACCAATAGTTCTTATCATCATATGACTATGCCTATCCTTACGATGTTCCATCTTGCTTCTCCCCTTATTTTATGAATCTTGGGTTGAATCTCGAAATACGTACGTTATGAATGCGGGGGTAATTGGGTATAACATGAAACTGACATTATTTGGCATAACTTGGAACATGTAGTATGGCATGACTGTTAAGATGCAATTTGGGTAATTTGACATGAATATGTAATTTGACATATTGAACCTAGAATTGGCATGAACGACAAAGTATGAAATTTGCATATAAATCAAGTTTTAGGCAAAATTGTTATTGTTGTGAATTTGGGGTAACCTAAGCATTATATCTAAATTGGGCGTAAAATGTAATTTGGAACATTAAATCTGGATTTGGCCTAACTATTGATTTGGGACGCCAAGTATAATGAATATTGTAATTTTGGGGTATGACTATCACTACAAACTTGGGAAGATTAGGGGCAGCCTATTTTGAGTAATAATTTGAAATTGAATTTGGGGGGCCATAACTTGCAACTGGCTTAATCAGGCATAACTTGAGAATTGGAACATGATTAGTTTTGGTGAATTTGGTAGTTAGCATGAAAAATCTAGAATTGGGTATATATGGTAATTGTGAATAATTTGCATATAAACTGTAAATATGTAAATTAGTGAAAAGATGAATATGCCTAACCCGAGGTTAGATTGAGTTGTGGTGTAAAACTGCCCGGAACCGCCCGGCATATCCAGTAACCACAACAACACCTATCTAATGTGAGAGGTTAGTGCATCATGCCCAAGAAAAACCCGAGGTTAGATTGAGTTGTGGTGTAAAACTGCCTAGACCACCCGGCACATCCAGTAACCGTAACAACACATATCTAATGTGAGAGGTTGGTGCATTAATAAATCAATTAATGCTAATGAACAAGATGAAAGACTAGGGTTAAGTTCATAGAAACACTTAACCAATATAACATGAATGACTAGGGTTAAGTTCATAGAAACACTTAACCAATATAACATGAATGACTAGTGTTATGTTCATAGAAACACTTAACCAATATAACATGAATGACTAGGGTTAAGTAATAAGAACACTTAACCAATGACTAGGGTTAAGTTAATGAGAAACACTTAACCAGTATAGCATGATGAATAGGTAGGGTTAAGAATAAGAAACACTTAACCAATATAACTTGTTTTGGGGTAAGGTTAAGTTAAAACAAGAGGGCAACACTTAACCAATATAACTTGATTTGTGGTAGGGTTAAGTTAACACAAGAAGGCAACACTTAACCAAAGTAGCATGACATGATGAGTAGGTGGGTTAAGTTAACTTGAATTGATTGATGACACTTAACCAATACAACATGATGAACACATGGGGTTAAGTTAACAAGAAACACTTGACCAATATAACTTGATGGCCGAACGGGGTTAAGTTGATAGGAAACACTTAACCAATCCAACATGATAAGTGAGGAGGGTTAAGAAACACTTAACCAACATGACATGATGAATGGGTGGGCTAAGTTAACATGAATGGGCGACACTTAACCAATATGGCATAATGTGTGGGAGTGTTAAGTACATATCGGGTTGGTGGGTAATATTAGCACATATAGGCCCACAAACTTAACCGTTAAATAAACATGCTTGAATCGATGGGAGGGTTAAGCACATCTCGTGTAGGTGGGTAATATTAGCACATATAGGCCGACAAACTTAATCGTTAAATAAACATGCTTGAATCGATGGGAGGGTTAAGTACATCTCGTGTAGGAGGGTAATATTTGCATATATAGGCCCACAAACTTAACCAATAAGGAAACCCTAGTAACGGGGACCCATTTCAGCAGTAACCCACATAAATGTATCAAGGTACCCTGAAACTAGGCAGGGTGGGGCACGATTGCTAAGTTGATAATAAGCGGATCAAAAACAGCGGCAGGGGGTACGTCAGTGTAGGTTCCGACGGTTTACGGACGTGCACGTACTCCGGAGTGGGAAAAAGCAGGCACTGGGTACCAGTAGTTATACACTGTGCATCTTGAATTGTGTCGGGTCGCTACCATAAGGATTGATACACCTTATGGTGGGACCAGCACAGGGTATCTACACGCAAGAGAGGGCTAATTGACACAGACACATGGAACATTAATGCAAGTAAAGAGCCGATCGATAGGGTAGTAAGGGTACATCTAACATGTTCATGGTAATTAGGTAGATTGAGGTGGAATCCTCACGATAGATTTACACCTGAAGGCTACCACAATTACGGGGATTGGGATCACGTTATCATTTTATACAGATTACTAGCTGGGACACTAGTTAGGTGGTACAGATATATATATATATATATATATATATATATATATATATATATATACACACACACACACAAATCAGAATAGCAAGGTAGTAGCGAAGCAGAGAAAGAGTAGAAGCGCATTCAGTTTATCTTGCCTTATGATATCTATACTAATCGTATGTTATCTTGTTGTCCTTGTTCTCACGGTATTGTCTTATATTCAGTTTATTCATGTCATGATGCTTTTGCCTGTTTATATGCTGAAAGTCACTAGACTTACCAGACTTATGTCTGACCTAGTTTTGTTTCGCCTCTTTTCTTCCGTTTCCCCCCCAGGTTCACAGGGAGGAAATGTTACCACTTAGCTCAGTTTTATTTCCAAGCTCGAAGATAGTCGATGTATTGCTTTGGACTCTCTCTTCCACTTCTATGGTTGGTTCACGTTTTATTGTGGATGTCATTGTTATTTTTATGCTTCTTTTATTCTTGGAAGTTTTTAAATCAAGACGGAAGTTCTATGTATTACATTTAAGTATGATTGAGAAATTTGTTGTAAAAGCTTAACTGGATTAAGTTGTTTATAAAATGACTTTATTATCCGCTGCTTTATTTGTCTGTCTTGTAATTTCTCTGCATCTTTTACCTATAATGCTCCACCGAAGTTAAGGCATTCCCTTTGTGAGTGACCTTAACGGAGGCGGGGTGTTTCACTTGGTATCAGAGCTTAAGGTTACCGGATCAGATAAAAGATTTGAAAAATTATTTTCAAAATGGTTTTAAAAGAAGCATTTTCAAAAGAAATTTTTTGTTTTAAAGGCATATTCCCCAAAGCCATATGCACTATCTTTTTGATCCTTTGTTTGAATCCTTGTTTCCTTCTTTCCTGAGTCTCCGGGGCTCCTGGCTTTTTGGGAGGTAACCTCATCGCGGCATGGTTCTGTAGGCTTGATGAGACTACGACACTTGTCAAAGGACAAATAAGCGCCCAACTTCCATTTATAGCCGCAGTAGTTTCACTTACGGCTGATTTTCTTTCGAGATTTATAGGATTTTTCGTGCGATGGAGGCAGCTTTCAAGAGACTTGTCAACGTGTTACACAAGGATAGTAAAGATGACACTGAGGGAGTTTTGCTAAGGAGAACATCCCAAGGATGAGGAACTCATGGATATGGACTTGGTTCACAAAGGAGGTAAAAAGAAAGAGGTGTAAGTGGAAGAATCATAGGACAAAGAGGGGAGGAAAGAATAGTAAAACCTAAGACAAGAGGAAGTATCTTTATTATGGTCGTATAATTAAGGACAAGGGCAAGAACAAATGATAGGATTTTCAGGAGGGAAAATACATGCTCTCACCACCAGCATACCCGAGAGAGAGGTAGTAGAGCTTCTATTGAAAAAGTCTAGTTTTTCCTTTTTGATCATCCTGTTAGTACTCTTTTTGATTTTAGCGCTTCACATTCGTTTATATCCGCTTCCATAGTTGAGTCTCTACACCTTAGTACTTGTATAGTAGAAGATCCCATTATTGTCTCAAATCCAATTTGTGGTTCGGCTCATTTATCTTTGGTTTGTAAGGATTTGAGAATAGCCATATTAAGTATTGAGTCTAAGTGTAATACTTATGTTTTTGGTTTCATGGGCTATGGGTTGATTCTAGGCATGGATTGGTTAGCTAGTGATTGTGTAAGGAGGGTAGTTAGACTTTCGACTTGCCTCGGGAATACCCTCAAGATTTCGTGCGATCCTAAGGGATCAGTTAGACTTAGCTACCTAGAATCACTTGATGCATTTATCGACGATTTGCAATCCGTTAGAGTAGTCCATGAGCACACAGATGTTTTTGATTAGGTTAGGGGTTTGCCCCCTAAAACACGAGATAGACTTCCGCGTATATTAGTTGACAATGCAAAGCAAGTTATGCGATCAACGATAGTTTTGGAACAAGATTGGCGAGGATAGCCGGAGTCGGTTAAGTGCTCAATTGTTTGGTTGTTTTTCTAGTATCGTCTCACATAAATCGTCCAAATTCGGAGGAGGTATTCCTTGGGTGCTTATCTGATATTGGTTTAGGCCTTTGGGGCTTGTACTTAAGGGATGTCAAGTTCGACTAGGATGGTTTGCATGAGAGATATCGACCCTTAGATTTGTGACATGAGGGATAAGCTAAGTAGAGGAGAGACCTATAATCATCTTTGTATATGCACTTGGTATCATGGTTAACATCTGTTTATCTTAGAAAGATAGTTCGACTACATTGGATACCCTCTAGCATAGTAAGTGATCGAGGTCCTATCTTTACTAGTGGGTTTTGGAAATGGAGGTCAAGAAGCTTCGCAATCGTGAAGTTAAATTAGTTAAGGTACGGTGGAGTGAAGCTCAAGAAGATGCGACTTAGAAGACTGAAGACTAGATACACACATCATATCCTTTTTGAGGGTATATCCTTGATTCCACCTTCTCTGTAATATTTATTTGCATGCTAGTCTTTATCTTTCAGGTATATCCTCTCGGTCCTATCCTGTAGAAGCCAATGGATGTAAACATGTGTTTGAGACATGTTACGTTTGGTGGATGCAAGTGGTTGCAAGTGTTTGCTAGTGGTTGCTCGTGGATGCATACACACACATTAGGCACTAGATCGGCTCAGTCACTTTCATATTGCATATGCATGAGTGATCTTTTGTATATATGGATTGAAACTTGGTGTGTTATCATATGGATGTTGCATTTGTATGAATGATTAAGCACTCATGTAAAAATTATAAAGTACAATTAGGAATAATTGCATACATGATGGACTCATAGCACCAACATAATCCGCATTAAGGAGGTCAACTGAATCAGTAGACCGCCTGATTTTGCATTAGATAAGGACATGTACACACACTATGCATATGATCATGAAAGCATTTGAAATCTTTTTAAGGACAATGGACGCCTGTGATTGAATGGTTGAGTAGATGGATGCTGGATGGTAGGATATACGTTCTTCCTAACTTGAAGATTTCGAGGACGAAATCCTTTAAGGAGGGGAGAATGTAACACCTCATATTTTCTATGAACGTCAAAGTAACAAATTAAAGAATAATTAATTTTTAGAAGAAGAATTAAGGAAATGGATTATGCCATTGCGTTCGTCTCGGAATTTTGCTTGAGATAGAGTCCGAGTTTGCGTAAATCGGACTCCGTATGAAGAAGTTATGACCTTCAGAAGATTCAAGAATTTAAATAATAAAACCAGCCCGAAATTCAAAAATCCCGAAGCACGCTGGGCGGGAAATTTCCCACCCAGAGACCAGGTCGAACAGGGGGTCGACCTAGGTGTCGACCTGGGTACATAGGTCGACCAGGGGGGTCGACCTAGGGGTCGACCTCCCCCTCGGGCCAGTTCTGAAACCTGACTTGTTTCTTTGTGTGGCGATTTTCTGACTCATTAGGGCTTGTGCGGCAAGTTCTGGTTGGTTCTCTTCGGTTTGAATGGCTTTGATTTGTCCTAGGTTGATCTAACGGCTCTTATTAAATCAAACTTCTATATAAGCAACCATATTCCTCAACCCTAAATCACACAAATTCATTCCAGGGAGCCACCATGCTATCATGATCTTCCTAACCTAGCCAGCATTTCTTCTCAAATTAGAAAGCAAGATTAAAGTTACGAATCAAATCAAATCTAATCTAAATTAGAAGAACAATTAGTCTACATCAAAGGAGAGCTATTCAGTTTTTGAAAACAGATCCCAGAAAACAAGATTTTCCTTTTGTTTGTAAGTCAGTTACTTTTTAGATTTGAACACCAAAATCTAATTCTGACATGTAATAAAATGGATATGAGAATATACCTGATGAAAGCAATCCTTTCATTGAATCTGTGCTTGAGTATATATACATCTTTGGGAATCATTTTTAACTATGAAATTGGTCCAATCATATCTATCCTTGTTGTATATCGGAATTGTAATCTTTTTTAAATTCATGATGATATTCATATCATATCTATATGCCTGCGATGTATTCTATGCAAAACTTGTCTTTTTAGTACATCAAGTTTATTGGATAATAGTTCTTATCATCATATGACTATGCCTATCCTTATGATGTTCCATCTTGCTTCTCCCCTTATTTTATGAATCTTGGGTTGAATCTCGAAATACGTAAGTTATGAATGCGGGGGTAATTGGGTATAACATGAAATTGACATTATTTGGCATAACTTGGAACATGTAGTATGGCATGACTGTTAAGATGCAATTTGGGTAATTTGACATGAATATGTAATTTGACATATTGAACCTAGAATTTGCATGAACGACAAAGTATGAAATTTGCATATAAATCAAGTTTTGGGCAAAATTGTTATTGTTGCGAATTTGGGGTAACTTGAGCAATAAATCTAGATTGGGCGTAAAATGTATTTTGGAACATTAAATCTGGATTTGGCCTAACTATTGATTTGGGACGCCAAGTATAATGAATATTGTAATTTTGGGGCATGACTATCATTACAAACTTGGGAAGATTAGGGGTGCCTATTTTGAGTAATAACTTGAAATTGAATTTGGGGGGCCATAACTTGCAATTGGCTTAATCGGGCTTAACTTGAGAATTGGAACATGACTAGTTTTGGTGAATTTGGTAATTAGCATGAAAAATATAGAATTGGGTACTATTAGCCTACTTTGTGAGTTAGGCTACACAAAGTTAAGAGATCAAATATTGAAGAACACTTATTCCTGGAATAATCTGGATCGGATCGGATTTTTATTGCCAAGTCAGAATAGATTGGAATGGAAAGAAGAGAAGTCTTGCCAAGACCGGATCGGTTCGGAGTGAGTTGATCCGATCCCATTCTCTCTTATACAGCCGACCCAATCCCGTATAACAATAGTTTCACCCACGTTCCCTTGAAATCCGGAGCGGTTATGCCCACGTTCTACCCATGTTTGCCACTAAACTGGTGTGTTGTCACTCCCATATCCCATCCGAACCCGAAAGTGATGGAATGGAGGCCATGTAGATCCGAACCGAAGCCATCCCAGGAGCATTTTTCACCTATAAATACATCATCAAGAGGCATTTGGAAGGATCTTTTGGCACTTTCAGAATTAAAGTTCCTTTGAAAACCGAATTCCATCATCTTTTTCAGACTACAACCATCTTTCAAAATACATTTTAGAGAGCTTTGAGTGAATCAATGTATGATATGAGTGAAAGAGAGTAAAAATCATCGTTGTACTTGCATTCAAGTCATCAATCTAAAGAGTAGAAAGTGGACGTAGGCTATTTAACGCCGAACCACTATAAATTGTGTGTTTTCGTCGTTTTTTTGATTTCATTTCAGTAGAATCATTATTAGTTTGGGTGTTAGTGCCAATTTTGGATCTAACATTTTGGTGCTTTCACTGAGAAATCTTTGAATTCTTTGCTTTTTGGGATTATCGTTCTACTATTTGGACCTTCAAGTTCAAAGAAGTTAATCCTCTGTTTTCGACATCTTTAAGTACCTTTTGGTTAATCGTTGAAGAATTGAACATTATGGCCAAAACAAAAGGAAAAGAAGCGCAAGGCGCTAGGGGGAACGATGCTAAGGAGGATCAAGAAGCTGTGGTATTGACGAGGTCGCGTAGACAAGACTCTGGAGCAGGCCGCTCCGGTTAGGAAGGTCCGAACTGAGCAGGTGACTCCGATCCGAGCCGATCAGAAGACGTTGAGGTCACTCGCTCCCCCCATCCGAACCGGTCCGGTCCTACTACTTTGCTCCGATCCGATCCAAACCAGAATGAAGCTGGAACTTCTACTCGAGCTCCCACCAATGCTCCGATTCCAACCGCTATGACCAATGATCAGCCTGACCCATCTGCACCCGTCACCCAAGGAGATTTTTCACGCTTTCTTGACATGCTCCAGAGTACTAAGGAGGCATTGAAAGCCCATAAGCGTGACAGTCTTCGCATGCAAGAGAACATGATCACTATGAGTAGGGAACTCAAGGAACTCCGGAGGCAAAAGACACCTTCCTCAACATGCCGCCTTGCTGTAGACGAGTCATCTTCTTCAGATGAGGGACGTCCTCGTGAACGAAGGCCACTTGAACAACCTCAAAACCTTGATCAACTAACTTTTGGATCTTTAGGATCTCGAGAAGATGCCGCTCGTGTGTTAGGGCCTGATGACCCGAGCTTGAAAGAGCCTATGCTGTTGCCCATGTGTGGATCCCATGTTCTACCCAGGGATCCTAACATTACTAATCCTATGCAACAACAACTTCTCCAGCCCCTTCCTCCCGAGATCGACCGGAGCATAGGGAGCAGTGTAGAGCAGCCGCCGCTAGAAATAGGAGGTTATCCCCTAATCAGGAGCCCAGGGGTAATCCGAATATTAGACCTAGAGAACCTGTGCAGACATTAACAAATGCCGATGTATGGGCAATGGTGCGTTAGATTATGTCCGAAAGCCGGCGGTACACTAATGAGGACTGGGGTATTGAGCGAACTCATACCCCCTTCACAGATGATATATTGGATTTCCAGTTCCCTCAGCAGTTCAACTTGCCTCAGATGGATCAGTATTCAGGAAGAACGGACCCAGGGCAGCATCTGATGAGGTATGCATGGTTCATGAATTCCGCAGCAGCTCCAGATGTTGTAAAATGCAAAGCTTTTCCGATTTATCTAGAAGACGTGGCATTAATGTGGTTCACCCGACTCCCTCCCCGGTCGATATCAAATTTCACAGAATTGAGTGAGCGCTTTATGAACCAGTTTCGACTTCACGCCCGAAAGTCCAAGAGCGTCATAGAGTTGTGACGGATTAAATAGGCCCCAGGAGAATCTTTGAAGTCATATATAGACCGCTTCAACCTGGCTATCACCGAAGTTAGTGACCCTCATGAACCCACTATTCTGATGGCCTTGATAGAAGGGGTTGACCCTGACACAGAGTTCGGGGATTACTTGTCTGGGAAACCACCTCCTACTAGAGAATTGTTTTAAAAAAAAGGCTAATATTCGCTTGAGGCGAGAAGAAGCTCATGCAAATAGGAAGAGAAAGTCCGAAGGGGCCTCGAGGGAAGGTGTTTAAAGTAATTTTGCTGTGAAGCAATCCAGTGATAGTTCGGGGAAAGTTGAGGTAAATGTCGACAACCAGAACGGAGGTAATAACAACAGAAATGGGAACGACAATAGAAGGAACAGGAACCGAGGGAATAATTCTAGTAAGAGACCCAGATTCTAGACTTTTGAAAACTATACACCGTTAAGTGATACGTTGGAGAATATTTACTTGGATACATACAACATATTGCAATACAAAAAGCCACCACCTAGAGACTCCACTGAAAAAGAAATCGCAACGGGAAATTTTTGTATGTTCCATGGAACCCACAGCCATTCCACCAATGAATGCCGTCATTTGAGAGATGTAGTTGAAAAGTTGCTGCGGGAAGGGAAGTTAGACGAGTACAAGGTTGCCCCAAGGGACAGGGGGCAAGGAGGGCAAGCCCCGAACCAAAGTCAGCCCACTTCCAAACCTACAGCACAACAGAAAGGTAAAGGGATCGTCATTAATACCATTATAGGTGGACCCTATCTAGCTAGCCGTAGTTTCAAAGCAATGGATCAGTACGTTAATGCTGCCAAGCACTTTGAGGTAGGAGAATGTAGTAACCTCGAAGACATTACTCCAGTAAAACAACAAAAGACTATGTCAGACGACGTCATATTCCGTAGTAGAGATGATTCCGGAATTCAATCACCAACTGAAGACCCACTGGTAATTACCACGGCCATCGGCGCCGCCTTAGTCCATAAGGTGTTGGTAGACAACGGAAGTTCAGTCAATATCCTATTCAAGAAAGCTTTTGAACAAATGAGGCTTGAAGTAAAAGATTTAAAGCCCTGCGAAGGATGGATACGGGGCTTTAATGGGGCGTCAACGGCTCCGATGGACTACGTAGAATTACCAGTGACATTAGGACAGGGAGATCGCCAGAGAGTGAGAATCCTGCCATTTGTAGTTTTGGATGTTGAGTCACCCTACAACGCTTTCCTAGGCCGACCGACCCTTGCCGAATTTAGGGCATGTATTGCACCTTGGTGCTTACTGCTTAAATTCCCGACTGACACAGGAATATGGGTGATGAGAGGCGACTAAGCTATAGGAAGAGCTTGTTACATGACGGAGGTGAAGATGCTGATGAAGGGGTTGAATATAGAATCTAAGGACGATTCTTCCCCTCCGAAGGAAAACTCAGCATAGCAATTAAGGGGTCCAACACCAAGAGAGTCGCCATAGATGTGCTCGAGGATATAGATCCTAGAAAGGATAGAGAACCCGAGGACAGAAAGGCGACTCCCAACGAGACGACAGTAGATATATCTATTGATGAGTCAGATTCGACTAAAGTACTAAAGATCGGATCGCAGTTAGATCCAATTCGAGCAAAAGAGTTGGCTGATTTCTTAAGGGCGAATTTAGATGTGTTTGTCTGGACTCACGCTGACATGTGTGGGATTTCGCCTGCTATTATGAGCCACTCTTTAAGCATCAACCCAAAGCGCCAGCCGGTCAAGCAGAAGAGACGGATGTTAGGCCCAGAGCGGTCAGCAGCTTTGAAAGAAGAGGTAGAGAAAATGAAGGATAATGGATTCACTAAGGATTCAAAATATGCCGACTGGATGTCGAATCATGTACTGGTCAAAAAATATAATGGGAAGTGGCGTAAATGTATTGACTTCTCTGACTTGAACAAGGATTGTCCGAAGGATAGCTTTCCTCTTCCCAGGATTGATCAACTAGTAGAATCGACGGCTGGACACGAGATTTTATCCTTTATGGATGCTTATTCAGGGTACAATCAAATTCCCATGCACATACCAGATCAGGAGCATACAAGTTTCATTACAGACTTGGGATTATATTGTTATGTGGTAATGCCATTTGGATTAAAGAATGCAGGAGCCACGTATCAGCGTTTGGTCAACCACATGTTCTATAATCAAATTGGAAAAACCATGGAGGTTTATGTGGACGACATGCTTGTAAAGTCAAGACAATCTTCCGACCATACAAGGGACTTAGCCGAAATGTTTGACATTCTTCGAAGTTATGGGATGAAGCTAAACCCTCTAAAATGCTCGTTTGGGGTCGCATCTGGGGAATTCCTTGGGTTTATCGTGAGTTCTCGAGGAATTGAGATAAATCCTAGTCAAATAGCAGCAATAAGGAACATTGAAGAACCACGAAAGATTAAGGACATTCAAAGCCTGGCCGGAAAGGTTGCTGCATTGAGCAGGTTTATCTCCAAATCCATAGATAAGTGTGTACCTTTCTTCGATCTGATAAAACGAGGGAAACGGAATTTTGAGTGGACTCTGATTGTGTGGAGGCTTTCCAGAATCTATTAGATTTATTAGAAAAGCCTCTAATATTATCAAAACCTGTGGAACATGAGGAATTGTTTATCTACCTAGCGGTATCTTCTCATGCCGTAAGTACAACATTGGTACGTGAAGAAGATAAAGTCCAGAGGCCTGTATACTACGTGAGCAAGAAGCTAGCTACTACAGAACGTAATTATCCGAAGATAGAAAAACTTGCTTATAGCATCCTGACTGCTTCCCGCAAACTTCGTCATTACTTCCAGGCTTACCCAATAGTTGTGTATACCAATCAACCTTTAAGACAAGTGTTGCAAAAACCCGAAGCATCGGGGTGGTTACTTAAATGGAACATCGAGTTGAGTCCATTCGATTTGAATTTTCAGCCACGGAGGTCAATAAGGGGGCAGGCATTGGCCGACTTTATAGCCGAATTCACAATTCCCGAAGAGGAAACGGTGGGTGACAGAGTGGTTACTTTAGACCAAGAATTGAAGCTTAGTCTGTGGAAGTTATATACGGACGGAGCCAAAAATGATCGAAGGTCCGGCGCTGGAGTTGTTTTAATAACTCCTGAAGGACGATCTATTTACTATGCATTGCGATTAGAATTTACTGCTACCAATAACGATTCCGAGTATGAAGCCCTGATTTCCGGGCTGAAACTCACCAAAGAACTAGGAGTGAATGCACTGGATATATACTGTGACTCTAGGATAGTGGTATGCCAGGTAAAAGAGGAGTTTGTTACCAAAGGACCTCGACTAGCTACTTATCTCAAAAAAGTAAAGGTGTTGTTGGACAATTTGGAGCATTACAACATAACACATATCCCAAGAACAGAGAATCAGAAAGCAGATCGGTTGGCAAAACTAGCAAGTTCTGATATCCCTGAAGAAAAGGAAATGGTTCCGATAAAGATTTTGGAATCACCGAGTTTCAACCTGATGGAGGTGGAACTAGCCTTAGAAGTTGATCCAAAGAGAGAATCATGGACGACGCCGATCAAGAATTTTCTCAAGAGTGGAACCCACCCGTTGAAGAAAAGCGAAAGACGAGCTGTAAGACGTAAGGCTGCAAGATACATTTTACAGGACGACGTCCTTTATCGCCAAGGGTTTTCAATGCCCCTACTATGGTGTATCGCACATGACGACATCAAACGCGTACTACAAGAAGTACACGAAGGTGAGTGTGGGGACCACACCGGGGGCCAAACCCTGGCAAAGAAAGTGTTGCGGTATGGATATTTCTGGCCTACCATGAATAAAGACGCGGCTGATTATTCACGACGCTGCGACAAATGTCAAAGATTCGCCAAAATTCCCAGACCACCACCGACTCAGCTCAAGTCGATGGTAAGCCCATGGCTGTTTGCCATGTGGGGAATTGATATTATTGGAGTGTTACCTATTGCCAAAGGGGGAGCAAAGTACACGATCATCGCCGTGGACTATTTCACGAAATGGGTGGAAGCTGAACCTTTAACAACGATCACGACAAGAAAGGTGATTGGTTTTGTGGTCAGAAACATCATCTGTCGATTTGGGATACCGAAGGCCATCATAACTGATAATGGGACACAATTCGATAGCATCGAATTCAGAAACTTCTGCTAGAAGTACAAAATTGATAAACGATACACCGCTGTAGCTCACCCGCAGTCTAACGGCCAGGTCGATGCAATAAACAAGGTCATTAAATCTATTCTGAAGAAGCGGTTGGAGCGGGCCAAAGCCAAGTGGGTAGATAAGTTTCCACTAGCTTTGTGGGCTTACAAGACGATCTTTAAGATGACCACTGGCCATAACCCTTTTTCACTCTCCTTCGGGTCAGAAGCAGTAATCCCGATAGAGCAGAAGTCCCTTCTCATCGAGTAGCATACTATGACCCGATGACGAATAGAACACTCCTCCTAGAGTCTCTTGATATGGTTGAAGAAAAAAGAGATGAAGCAGACTTGCGTGCCTCAAGACATCGACGTCAAGTAGCACATTATTATGACCGGAAAGTTTGCTTCAAAACCTTCGAACCAGGAGACTTAGTATTGAAACGAGTCTTCCCGCCTTCAACCCAATTGGGTCCAAAATGGGAAGGACCATACGCCATCCAACGGAAGCTTGATACAGGAGCATTCAAGCTAACGACCGTGGATGGTGAAGAGATTCCTAGAGCTTAAAATGCTCAGCACTTGCGACGATACCTGAGCTAAATATGAAATGTCTTCCTTTTTGTTTTTATAAGCTATGTAAAAAGGCACGACTTGCCTTAAAAAGTCTGTTTATATGAACAAAGGATTATGAAGTGGATGTAGGCTACGACTTAGCTGAACCACTATAAAAATATCGTGTGTCATTTACTTTCCTGCATTATTTATATCTTCAACAATTATTCTATCTTGACCATGAAACACGAAACATTAAATTAGATTTGGAAAATTGGAGATAACCCATGTGTAGGAGCGAACAAAATGACCGCTTGCATGATAAAATGCTTAAGAATGGGAAGACGACATTCTTAGCTCTAACTCTCATGAATCGAGAGAGAGTATAAAGGATGGGAATACGACGTCCCTTGAGGCGTGAAGGTGCACCCCGATAAGAGACCACCTCAGTAATACTCTAACCTGGTTACGAGACACGAGAGTATAAAGATGCTAAAAAGAACAAGCATCAATGACGAAAGGAATATGGCCCCGTCAGAGAATCGGGGGAAACTGGATTTTGAATTCAATCAATCTTGAATAAGTCTTAATCAGTTATTCAAGATTGATTGGGGGCATATATGTGTACACATGTTCCCCTTAACAATGACTTTATTATATAACTGTAATATGACATGTTGTTCATTTGCACTTCTACTTAAATGCTAAATTTACAAATATCGGATATTGCAGGGAACAAACTATTTTATTCACAAACACGTGAGTTTATACAGGAAAGCTAAGCAAAAGATGCGAGGGCCGCACTCGCTGCAACAATCGCGGACCGGTGGAATATCAAAATAAAAAACAAAGCGCATTGTCACTTGGATGTTGGAGTAGACTTGGACTTCTTGGCAGCCTTAAGAGCTTTTTTAGCTTCCTTTTCAGCATCGGACATGAGACGCTTTGGTTTCTTCTTCTCTGTAATTGAGGTACCAGAATCGATAGATTTCTTCCCAGAAGTCGGAGCACTGGGATCAAGAGAAGATTTTTTAGCAAGCTCTTCTGTAATTGACCTAGTTGAAAGCTTAACAACTAACCTCGATCCAGCATTCACCACTGCAAGGGGCTTAAGGCTTTCAGGGTCTATCTCCTTGACTTTCAGCTGCATGCGCTTGTCTCGTTTGGCTTTCATTTCGGCCAAAGTCTCATCATGAGCATTCTTCGAATCCCCGGTTATAGAAATATCAGGATCTTCTTCGGGCCCATCGTTACCACCATCATCTTTCAAAGCGTCTATCATTTCATCATCATGAGAAGTGTCGGCGTTAGGCGGCATGGGAGTCTTATTGATAGCCTCCTCCTTTTTACCTTCTTCTCCCCCTCCGGACTCAGCGATGGTAGCCTTATCCTATCCTCCCTGAGTCTCCTCCACATATTTTTCCCCGATGGTGGTTCCCTGATGCTTGTCAATCTTCTCGGTTGGTTCAACACCTACAGAATGAGAAGCAACAGTTATCAACTCAGGAGAAAACAAATAATCTTCGATCGATTGCCCAATGGTGTGACGAAATGTGGAAACTGCCTTGGCAAATTGAGGAGAAAAGGTGGAAATACCTTCTGATGATTTCTCAATTGGGGAGGCTACCGTCTCTGATGCTGATTCAAGTATCGGAGATAAAAGAGGCACTCTAGGAATTCCCGGATTCTCGGGATCATATTCCTCTACTCCAGTAGCTTCGACGACAACAAAAGAGGAGCCAACTTCAAGGATATTCTTTCCTTTGGCTTGGCGTTTCTCCTCCTCCATAGCAACAGCAATAAGGCGACTCCCCTCAGCCAGGCGCGCCGATACATCATCTTTCAAATACTTATCCATGAGTTTATCTTCATCAACGAAGTCTACCTTAAGTTCATCTTTTTCCCATTCGATGGTTTGATTCCACACATGAACTAAGGTAGTCGGATAGTCTTCGATCCAAAAGATGTTTCATAGACGGATTATGTGTGCAAAGAATTCAATCATCAGTTCGCCAAAGCCATGCAACTCTTTTTGAGCCTCTGATAGCTGTTTATGAGTTTCTTCAACAGACTTAATAGCGCTAGCCACATTCCCTTCAGCTAGGGCAGCTCTTGTCTCAGCTTCCATTAACTTGGACTCCATGTCAGCATTTCGCTTCTCCAACTCAACATTCTTCCTCGCTAACTCGGCCTTTTCTTGCTCAAGAGTACTATATGCTAGCTTCACCTTGACACTTTCTGACTTAGCATCTTCAGCTTGTTTCTTCAACTCTAAACGCTCTTGACTGTGAGATTCCAGTAGGTCATGATAACGTTTTTGTAATTACTCAAATTGATTTTTGAAGTTGTTGGCATCTCGTTGAGCAATGACAAGTTGAGCCTGTGTATCTTCTAAGTCCTTCTCTAGATCTTTCAAAGCATTCTCATCAGAATCTGCAATTTTCTTCATCGCATCGACGTCTGTAATTAAGTTCCGAATGATTCTGGAAAGATTGCGCGAATACTTATACATCTCCAAGTACTGTTTCTCTACCGTGTCGATCTTCGCCTTAGCCTCATCTGCCTACTTTGAAGAAATAGGCTCGAGTGCGGGTAAGAAGGTTAAGTTATCAAAGTAGTGATCTGGGAACTGCTTCTCCAGATAAGCCAGTTTCGTTTTGGAATCAGCGTCCAGCGATGGGGGTTTGCAATATGATAGTTCAAAATGTTTCCGTTTAGCAGGGATGATGGCTGCATCGCCTTTTTCAGATCGCTTCTCAGAAGTTTTGCGCTTGTCTCGCGAATCAGTGTCTTTCAGTGGAATTTTTTCTCAATTATATTTATCTTGGGGAGAAATTTGGTCTTTGGATTGTGATGTGCCCCTCCCACGACGACTTTGGTAGCTCTTATATCTGTTCGGATCCGACCGAACAGGAGAACGAGAGCGTGAAGTGTGAGGTCGATGAGAATCATGAGGCCTTCTGTCATCTTTGCCCCGGCTCTCACGGCGATCATGCTCGGTGTCAGAAGGAGGTCTAGACATGCTATGGAGAATTTTCCTGACATCATAGTAAGGGCGTGACATTTTACCTGCACAACAATATAAGTGGAGTTCAAAATCGACGTTCACATAAGACATAAGTGATGTGACGTGCGGTGCTAATGTGTTATGTGCATCCTAAGTAACGTTCCCCCCAACAAACCCGAGCCTGAAGCCAGACTAGCATGAGCAGGCTCTTTGGTCTTCATGGGAGTAGTCTCCTCTGAATAAGTGAAGGTTAAAGGATTCGTTCCGAAGTCCTCCGAAGTATAAATAGTTTCGGGCAGGGGAAGATTTCCTAAGCCCTTAAATGTAGAATCATCAGTAGTAGGAGCATCTCCTTTAGAAGCGTCTAGTGGCAGCTCTTTAGGGGTTGTTGACTTTTCAGGAGAAATGGCGTCATCAGGAATTGTATACCCTTCTCTATGCTTCTCAGCTATGTTGGCTAATTCATTGTCCTGAGTTGAGGACAGAGAGGGAGGAGTCCTAAGAGGTATCGTTGGACCTTTTGAGCCCTCACCCATCTCAAGGATAATGTCGACCGGGGGTATGTACACATATGGACCTGCTCCATGACTTATACTACGGGTAATAGATAGTAACCCGTGACGATGGAGATACTCGTCCTTAAGGACAACTTCGATGGTTAAGAACTTTTGGTCTCCATTAAGCAGCTGGTGCAAACGATCAAAGTATAATTGACCTGATATTTGCTTTGGGTTATCAACTGCAAATGAAAATGAAAGCAAGTTAATGTGTTGGCATAAACATTCAAACTTGAAATCTAGAAAGTCGGTGCTTTACTTGATTTGGTCCATCTCCTGGCGCACCCTGGTTGTTGTCTGATATAAAACCATTCAAGTTTAGAGTCACCAGCCTTGCTGCTATATGGAACAGAAATAATTTTCCTTTTTGGCACAGATTCAAAGTACGAGAAGGAGGGAGTCTCTTGAGTCTGATGCTTGAAATTATAAAAGAAGTGGACGTCATCGAAGGTAAGTTCTATACCTAAAATCTCTTTGTATGCTATATACAAGGTGTATAAATAAGCATAAGAGTTGGGATGTAACTGCATGGGGACAATCCAGATCTGTCTCAGAAAATCGACGACAAAAGGCGGAAACGGAGGTATCGCCCCAATCAGACACATTAATCGGGTAATAGCCATAAATCCTTCCAGTGGATTGTGGGGGCGATCTGTTTTCGAAGGCAACAGGGTATCTCTTTTTAATATCCCATGCTTTAGACATATTCGGGCGAGTTTATCATTGTCGATCGTCGACTCAACATAATCTTTGGCTAACTCCAATATAGTGGCAGTTTCAAACTCGTCGGGAGCACAATCATCTCCTATATCTCCTTCCTCTTCCTCACCAAGAGAGACTTCACCCCCGGAAGATACTTCGCTATTGTGCGCTTCCATTTCATAATCTGGGCCCTCATCATCCCATTCAGGGTCTGACGGAGATGATATGTCATCAAGAGTGAATTTCTCGGAAGTTTCTGCGACTTCTCCCTTTTTTGCTAACCTAGATGAACGTCTCTCTGCCATGGTCACTAAACTACTGAAGAAGCAATAACATAAGTTAGAGTAAGATAGCTTGTATCCCCCCATGCACGTGTGTGAACTAAAGTGTATGCGATGTGTGCAGGAGATGCCAAGTAAACACATAAGAGCATAATGCAAAGGTTTGGTGAAACAGTAATGTTCAGAATAGTCCTAAATATTTGCTCATGTTCATAAGGCACTATCCTAACTGTTCATTAAGTTGTAAGTCAAAGCCAACATTGATTAAGCAAGTCGGACATTTCTTGTGCATTAAATTGGATGGTTTCAGTTCGGTTCGGATATATATATATTTTGGGGTTCAGATCGGGTGCCCACAAAGGAAAGGGTTCAGACCGGGGGGCAGGACCATGTGTGGCCCAAAGCAGAAGTTAATGTATTTCGAGCATATCGGTTCGGTTCGGAGGTTGGTACTTTACGTGATCCAGATCGGTCCGAGTGCCCATATATTTCCATAATCATGTCTACCACTCCGACCTGACCCGGTTGAGCACACCTCGTTTTTATCCTTCTCTTTATTTTTCACTCCGATCCGATCCGGTCAGATAGTACCCCCTCTCCTCTTCATTCTTATACCTTTTCACCCGAACCGATCCCAGACCTTTCCCTCTTCTTCTTCTTCATCCTCATTCTTCCTTAACCAACATTGAACCCAATCCCATGCCCAAAACTGAATTAAAGTCGAGCACTTATGTGCTGAAACATTCAATAGTGGAATCTAAATTCCTCCGCTACCACCTCGAGATGGCGATGAAGCGGTTAACGACGATGGTGAGGGGAGGAAGCCATGGCGTCAAGATCAAACAAATACCATACCCGAATTGTTCAATTCAACCACAAACCCTAACTGAAATCACCTATTACGAAGTTAATCAAGATTGTAAATCTACTTATTTGTTTGATTCGAGGATTAGCGTGAAAATTCTCTAATTTTTTGAGAACTAGGGTTTCGGTGTAAAATCTAGAAGATGAGAACGATAGAAGGAAGGGAGGTGAATGAAGAAGAGCGACAGATTTATATAGATGTGAAGTGGCTCTTAGTATTCTCAACACGTCATTCTGATTAGACCGGAGTGCAAGCCCATATATATGTATTAAGCCCATCGATCCAGTGGCAGTGGGGTGAAAGAAAAAACCTTCAGATCGGATAGGAAATTAAATCCCAATAGAATCATGAACGTTGACTTGACATACTAATTGAACTTAAAGAGAAATAAGCAAAAAACTTATCTAGAGGAATCACTGGACATCAAGAAGAATTCTCAGAGATGTTTAAAATGAAAAAGATAATCCATACATTCTATGGTATATATATAAGAGACAAGAGACATGACTTTATGAAGCAACGCATCCTCACACGTGAATGGAAGCAACTATTCAGCAGTACAAATTCAGAGACTGATGGACATATAACATCAAAGCACGCTCCATTTTCAATAGAAGTGTCCTTTGAGGGGGCAAAATGTTAGCCTACTTTGTGAGTTAGGCTACACAAAGTTAAGAGATCAAATATTGAAGAACACCTATTCCTGGAACAATCCGGATCGGATCGGATTTTTATTGCCAAGTCAGAACAAAGTGGAACGGAAAGAAGAGAAGCCTTGCCAAGACCGGATCGGTTCGGAGTGAGTTGATCCGATCCCATTCTCTCTTATACAGCCGACCCAATCCCGTATAACAATAGTTTCACCCACATTCCCTTGAAATCCGAAGCGGTTATGCCCACATTCTACCCATGTTTGCCACTAAACTGGTGTGTTGTCACTCCCATATCCCATCCGAACCCGAAAGTGATGGAATGGAGGCCACGTAGATCCGAACCGAAGCCATCCCAGGAGCATTTTCACCTATAAATACACCATCAAGAGGCATTTGGAAGGATCTTTTGGCACTTTCAAAATTAAAGTTCCTTTGAAAACCGAATTCCATCATCTTTTTCAGACTACAACCATCTTTCAAAATACATTTTAGAAAGCTTTGAGTGAATCAATGTATGATATGAGTGAAAGAGAGTAAAAATCATCGTTGTACTAGCATTCAAGTCATCAATCTAAAGAGTAGAAAGTGGACGTAAGCTATTTAACGCCGAACCACTATAAATTGTGTGTTTTCGTCGTTTTTTTGATTTCATTTCAGTAGAATCATTATTAGTTTGGGTATTAGAGGCAATTTTGGATCTAATAGGTATATATGGTAATTGTGAATAATTTGCATATAAACTGTAAATATGTAAATTAGTGAAAATATGAATATGCCTAACCCGAGGTTAGATTGAGTTGTTGTAACGACCCAAGGATTTTCGGCCCTGGAAGTCGACATAAATACATTTCCCATACTTCATGCCAACCTTCCAAACACCGAAAACACCGGAACGTTATTAGAAAGAATTTAGAGGGTGAGATAAGAAAGAAAGAAATATAAGAATAGAAGAAGAAGAACCAACACAACACAGAATCAGAGTCTCACATCGCAGCGCAACAAAATATAATACAGAAATAAAACTTTATTGAGAGCTTTTAAAAATTCTTACAATATCAGAGTACGTCAACATCTCTGGACAATTATAAAAATCTGTCCCATATACAACACACAGCGGAATAGTAGCTATATAATATCATACGTCTGGACTCCTCCAGCTCGTCTCTTCACAGCATTCGATAACCTGAACCTGTACACCCCGGGCTAACCCGAGCATTAACAAAACACTGGGTCAATCTGGTGAACTAGAGTGAGAAAAACTCGCACAGTATAAAGGATATCACACAACCTGATTTTAAAGTTAAAATCCTTTCGAAAGAAAAAGATAATCGTAAGACCAATCCAACATAAATATGGACGGTTTTTACCTTACGATAACCCAAAATATTTTCGAAATCAATATCTTTTCTGATACTATAATAGTGTCTAAATACAAGTAGATAGAAATCTAGTGGAACGCTTGCATCTCACGCTCCACATACATAGTATACAATCCAAACCGCGGGCTCTTATTGGAGATGGGATTCCGACTATGACAAGGTATGGGACCACCTGCCGATAGTGTATCTCTAGAGGCGAATACACTAGGTTCAACAAGAACGTCTTACAACCTGGCCCACACATGACCGACCGCTCATTTCGCTTGAGTGTATCGAATGTATACCACCAACGGTTGGGCTCAAACCACCGTTTCCCGAGAAGGAACAACATCGAAACAGATTAAAGAAGCAAAATGAATTTCTCTAGATGGGTGATTAAACACCCTAATGGAAGCGACCCACATAGCCATGCTGCCTGCCCAATTTTTGTCATTTTCGGCTGTGAGGCTTGAGGTTTGAATTATCTTTTACAACACCTGGCCACCATTCACTTTGAATGCCACATCGTCAGATCCGTCAGAATATCACTAATAGACGTCCACAAAAATACTCTAGTGGTTAAGCTAAGAGAACCGTTGTTCTCCGCTACCAACTATGGTACGTTTGAAGAAATCAACGTACGTGATTCCTTTGGAAATACTCCGTCAGACATCCGTCCATACAAGTCATCCAGGAACAGGATGAACCGAAGGTACTCTCCTACTGCATCCAATATAGGAATCACCCTATGGATAAATAGTGAGTAGTCCTTGCAATCTGTAGATTTCAACCACGACAGAACCACAGTTTATCTCTGGCCGCTAAACCAGAGATTTTTAGTAGTTCTTCCGTTTAATGAAGATCCACGGTCTTCAACGCTCCATCTCGATCGTCTTCTGTTATCTTCACGTATTTGTTGGTCTGAATGGTTTTCGAATATAAATTTGATCCCGATCTTTCCGTACCAACAATCGTATTGGACAGATTTGATAGTCGGTGATTTAACTATCAAAATAAATCGTGTTTCAATCATGACAATCCAATGAGTTCACTGGTTCAGTATTCAGCATCACTTGGCCTTTTAACTAAAACAAACTAATTCACTTCTGCTTAATTAAAACTTCTAACTCTTTTATTATTAAAAAATACGATATTTGATTCTTATAAACTAATGTTCTCAAAACCAATTCTCTGTAATACTCAGTAAAATAACCATATTCAATTTCCACTTAATTCTCCTTTAAAGCATTTATTGCATCATTCTTTATTGTTTAAATTTGGGAAATCCATTCACCTTATTATTCGTAACAACGTTACGTAATATCTTTTATTCTGTTCTTGAAACAATAACTAATATTTATTAGCATAAAATAAAACTCGACCTTACATTCCTTTTCTAACTCGAGAGTGTCTCTATATTTTCACGCAGCCCTTTTATTCTCTTTTTATTTGTAATCCTCGTTATACATATATTCCAAATTTTTACCCAAAAATGTGGCGTTATAATTTCTCTAGTGAAATATAAATTATACTAACCTCTTTCACCATTACAACTAATATCATCCTCAGATAATCCTGAAGTCGTTCAAGTTTGGGTATTTTAATTAACTCTCAGACCTTGATCAACAACGTTCATATCTAAGTACAGATACAAGTTATAATCAAAAACCCAATATCTCATTCTAATCTCAACACAAATCCCATTTAACTATTTTATTTAAAAATACGGTTTCATAAACCTTCTCCTCTTTTTGAAAATCCCTTTCTCGGGTATAACTATTTATTTCTTAATTTAATAATTAAGTAATATCTGATAAAACACCACTTTATAAATTCCATTTTAAAAAGTAGGATTTGTTTACAAAATCCTACGACCCGCTTCTTTACCAAATTCACTTTCACCAATCTCTTTTTAAATCTCTTCAATCATTTCCCGTTTTAAGATTCTTATTTCAATTTCCCACTTTTGCTTAATCACATTTTTAAGTAACGTTAATTTAGAATTAACGATATACCCCTCAAACCTCTTTTATATAACTCTGGTTATTATAAAACCCTTTTCCTAAATCTCCTTTTACTTAATTCAAATAGTTAAGTAACATTTATTTTAAGCTATAATATTCGCTTAAAAAAAAAATCCTTTTATAACTTTGTTATAAAACTCAGGTTTAAACAAAACCTGTTCATAAACATCTTTCACCAATCAATTGGATTTCATTTCACTTAGATTACTCCTTTAAACGAATTCCCATTAAAAAGTAATTTTCTAAATTATTATTAATTAAAAATAATAATTTATTTCAATCATTAACTATTTTTATAGTTAATTTCTTTATTCTCTAAAATAAATAGTAAATCCCCTATTTAAAACCTTATTAAAATTAGACAAATATTCTTTAACCATTTTATTCACAACACACTAACTTATTAATAATCCTAATTTAAGACGGTCGACTTAGTCAATTCCAACCACGATTATCTCATTAACCGATTCCAATTCGTTTCCCTTTTAAATTAATTAATAATATAATTAATTTAAATAATTCCATTTGATTATTCTTAACAAGACAAGTTTTTTCCAAATTTATTCGTTAGGTTAAAGTCTAATCACTTATTTTTAATTCTGATTAATATCAGAATTTACTTTATTAAATCAATTAATAATTAATTATAAACTTAAATAATTAATAATAATTATTTATTTCCTTTTAACAAACCTTTATTCAAAATATATATATTAAAATCTATCTTTAGCTATGTTATAACTTTAGTTCTATCAACTTACCTGACGGTAAATCGATATAAATAAAACAATTCTCTTTTAGGCCATTTACTGCCGATTACTCAACCAATACTGCCCATTAGTTTAAACCAAACACAGGTTGAATTTCCAATCAATGATCAATACTCAAATCATTCACCCAAACATGACAGTTCATATGATAATATGAAAATAAATAATATATTTGAGGAATCTGGTTGGATCCCTCCAACCTGTTCTTCCCTGTATACAAATGGTTATCCCCAAAAAGATCGTTCAATTTCATTTAACTGATAATAATAAATTACGACCATTTAATCCCAACCACAAGAAATTCAAACAATTCAACCAATTAAACACGTTTATTTTATAAACGTGACCAACAAGGTAAGTTACCTTTATTGGAACCAATCGTTAGAATAACAATTTGGTATTTCACTGAAATTAAACGACTGTTTAATTTCATCAGTTAAATCAATAAATAAATATATAACTAGTGAACAGTCAACCATAGCAAACAGAGCACACAAAACAAAAACCCAATTTATATAAAATATAAATGAAAAAACTAAGTGAGTTTAACTCACCTTGAGTTGATTCGCGGTTAAAACAGATCATTTCAGTTAAATTAAACAAGCGTTAATTTAACTGAAAATCACAGTTGATTCCAATTCTGTCCCGTTTTGTTCCATGACATAGATCACGTCAATATGATTCCAGTACCACTTTGTTTTTCGAATTCTGATGGCACAAGTATAAGTTATAAATATTATAATAATATGATTAATTAAAATAATTATTTCCTTTAATTAACTATTAATTAGATTGTTAATTACTTTTGATTTAATATGAATACAGCTAGATGATTCCTTTGTTCTGGTTATCAAATACCCGACATCGTCTCTTATCCACGCACAACACCCTGCAGGATTCCAACAATGATTTCATTAACTAGCATTTTTTTAATTATCCCTTACTCAAACATAGTTAATAAATAAATTATATCATTACTGTGTCCAGATAATTAGGCCCGACTCCTCTTTGTTAGTTTTCCTTCTTTCCATTCAGACTCAAGTACCACGCACCTATTATTATAATTAATCTATATTAGCCAATCGTTAAGCAAAAATCTATGAACATTAATTATTTTTAATAAATTAATTACAGTTTAAGTAAATTTAGACCGAATGATTTAGGCCAACAGTTGATAACTTCGGCTTCGAATAAACTCTCCGATCTCTTCAGCTTGTTTTTGAAACACCATGCAACTGCTGAAATTTAAAAGGATATGATTAATTAATTTCTTAATTAATACTTAGTTAAAATTGATTACGTTTAGTGAACCTTAAACGAGGCCGTCACTTAGTTCATTCTCCAAATCATCATCCCCGTTCCAGTCTTCAGCACATAGTAACAAACCACACTGTCTCAAAGCCCAATCCCATACACCGATCCCTTTTTCATTTGCTCCATAATTACTGTCACGTTTTGAACCCCCAGAACCACCAAGCCGCACCTCTTAATTGTTGATCGATGATCCATCTGAACACCCTATACTGCACACCTCATCCCGCATCACTCTAGTACCCACCGCAATACTGTTGTTCACAAACTGACCGACTCCATTTTCCCATACTTCAGTGCTTCGTTCAAGGATGCCCAATCCCACTTCGAAGAACACAAATAGCAACTCCAATCGAATTCGACAAACCGCCCGCTCTATGGTCCAGCGGACCTAGATCCGATGGCTCCAATCGATGCTCCCTGGCGGCGGCTATCTTCGCCAGTAACATAAGGTGACTCGACTCGTTCTGTTGCCAGCACAGTTCCCATGAACACAGCGCCTTCTATGGCTTGTTCCGCTCGTCAGGGATCATCATTGATGATCATAGCCGATCAGATGACTGCACTCGAGGCATCGAACATCTTGGCTTTTGGGACTACGTTGATTTGATCAGTGGGTAAGAAAATCGGAGGGAAATCAAATGGAATGCTCACGGCCGTTCAAAACGAAAATGGCGGCTCCAGTAATATTGACCACGAGAGGAATAAAGCTAGGGTTATTGACAATTGAGGGTATATATAAGCAATCCATTTATTTAAATATTATTCTACGAAACTTCAGCGCGAATTAACAAATGAAACTAACCACAATCACCTTCTGTTTACTGATAAAAATGCTAATCCTAGCATAGAAAAATATTCCGGACCTAATGGGGCAAGTTTCATCGAAATCTGACATCATTTGAGAAAAATTCCTTTATAAAACCAGCGGAAAACATGCGTTTAAATTTGCCACGATCACTGAATAAATCCGATCAACTTGAAACTTTGAAATCCTACCATAATTAATTAATACGAACCCAATGGCACCAGTTTCCTCGCATTCGGAGACTGTTTTCCCGGTAGGCTATTTTTATACGCACCATAAATGCCATTTTGGGCACCAAATTAGCCGATCTCCAAAAATAACAAACTATATACCTATCCTGACTCTAATCGATAATACGAACTCAACGGAACTAGTTTCGCAGCTTTATTCGATCGTCTGCTCTAGTTACACCCAAATATCTCTTTATTAAATTAATTATGCGTTATAGAAATTGAACGGGCGTTTGTGGCTGCCGTGGTCACATACGACATCGGTTTACCATGCAATTTGATTTTCTTACAATAATTTGACGATACGGTTCCAATAAAACTAATTTCATCGAAAACGGAGACTGTTTGCAAAATGACCATTTTAAAGGCCTATATTTTAAATAACGATTTCCATAGCGACTATTTCAAAAATTGAATTGGACATAACTTACTATATATATCACGGAATCTGGATTTTTCTCTTTCATATGAAAATTATAGTCAACAAGATCCCAACATTTCTTGTTTCACAGAAATCCGACTTATATCGGACTCTGTATATTCAATTGAAGTTTAAAACCCCATATTACGAACTGCCGCGCCATTTCGAACTCAATTTATATTATATATAAATATATATAGTTCAAACTTCGTTTTAAATAAGAATTCAATATTAAAATCCATTAATATTCAAAATATAATATTTAAAATAATAAATTAAATTAAATATTAGACTACCAAAAATACTGGACGTTACAGTTGTGGTGTAAAACTGCCCGGAACCGCCCGGCATATCCAGTAACCACAACAACACCTATCTAATGTGAGAGGTTAGTCTCCCCTGCACGGAGTGACATCTGCGATATCGCAGGAACAAATAATATATATACCCCGACCAACACGGTCAGAAAACAAAAACCAAAATCAAAATTTTTTATATTTTCATGTAGGCGTACCTTTTACGAGCGCTGTTGAGCATACCTGCTCATCGTATATGTGATTTACTCAACCAATATCAGTCTTCCTATCCCTTTGGCACCTGTACTTAACTCAATTCACATATCACTAATAAATATGTGAAATTTTGAAATAATATTTCAGTAATCAACAAGTATAACTATTTCAATTCCAAAATCAAGCAGATAGTATCAATCCATTTTCAAATACAGGGTTAAATCATTTATTTCAAATCATATGCAGTTCCAGCCCAGTTTTTATATTACACTGGAATTTATTCTTTAGTTTATAATTTATTTAGCTCCATTAAATTTGTTGATTATTCCCATCGAACAACTATCATCCAATAACAAACAATTCACAATCAACAACTAATACACCACCAAATCAACTGAATTTACATTCAATATTAATATTCTAATTTGGTTTAACATATTTTGGACATCAATCGCTTAATATGATTGATTCCTATTTGATTATCATTTATTCACCAAATTTTTAATTTCCACTCTGTTTTATTTAATTTCAATATCATTCTGAATTTAATTACACATAACCAAGTTAAGTTTTCAACTCAAATTTCCAATCCAGTTTGAATATCATTCAAATCAATCAACACACTAATATCTCAATAATTAGAAAAAATCATTTCTTTTCTATACAAAAATATAATTTGGGTAAAGTTATTTCATTTACCCTCTTCTCAAAACAATACTGTATCCATTGTCAGTTCTATGCTTCTCAACACTTGAACCGATCAACAAACACAATACAAACATTTGTATATAAAATTTACAAATACACTCTCATATATATACACTCAATCTCGATCTAGGGTATTACTAACCCAATCTCTATCGAGTTACACAACAGAGCCAAGGTTATTACTAAACCAATAGCTCTGATACCACTGTAACGACCCAAGGATTTTCGGCCCCGAAAATCGATATAAATACATTTCCCATACTTCATGCCAACCTTCCAAACACCGGAACGTTATTAGAAAGAATTTAGAGGGTGAGATAAGAAAGAAAGAAATATAAGAATAGAAGAAGAAGAAGAACCAACACAATACAGAATCAGAGTCTCACATCGCAGCGGAACAAAATATAATACAGAAATAAAACTTTATTGAGAGCTTTTAAAAATTCTTACAATATCAGAGTACATCAACATCTCTGGACAGTTATAAAAATCTGTCCCATATACAACACACAGCGGAATAGTAGCAATATAATATCATATGTCTGGACTCATCCAGCTCGTCTCTTCACAGCATTCGATTACCTGAACCTGTACACCCCGGGCTAACCCGAGCATTTACAAAACACCGGGTCAGTCTGGTGAACCAGAGTGAGAAAAACTCGCACAGTATAAAGGATATCACATAACCTGATTTTAAAGTTAAAATCCTTTCGAAAGAAAAAGATAATCGTAAGACCAATCCACACATAAATACAGACGGTTTTTACCTTACGATAACCCAAAATATTTTCGAAATCAATATCTTTTCTGATATTATAATAGTGTCTAAATACAAGTAGATGGAAATCTAGTGGAACGCTTGCATCTCATGCTCCACATATATAGTATACAATCAAAACCGCGGGCGCTTATTGGAGATTGGATTCCGACTATGACAAGGTATGGGACCATCTGCCGATAGTGTATCTCTAGAGGCGAATACACTGGGTTCAACAAGAACGTCTTACAACCCGGCCCACACATGACCGACCGCTCATTTCGCTTAAGTGTATCGAATGTATATCACCAACGGTTGGGCTCAAACCACCGTTTCCCGAGAAGGGACAGCATCGAAATAGATTAAAGAAGCAAAATGAATTTCTCTAGATAGGTGATTATACAACCTAATGGGAGCGACCCACATAGCCATGTTGCCTGCCCGATTTTTGTCATTTCCCGGCTGTGAGGCTTGAGGTTTGAATTATCTTTTACAACAACAGGCCACCATTCACTTTGAATGCAACATCATCAGATCCGCCAGAATATCACTAATTGACATTCACAAAAATACTCTAGTGGTTAAGCTAAGAGAATCGTCGTTCTCCACCACCAACTATGGTACATTTGAAGAAATCAACGTACGTGATTCCTTTGGAAATACTCCGTTAGACATCCGTCCATACAAGCCATCCAGGAACAGGATGAACCGAAGGTACTCTCCTACTGCATCAAATATAGGAATCACCCCATGGATAAATAGCGAGTAGTCCTTGCAATCCGTAGATTTCAACCACGATAGAACCACAATTTATCTCTGGCCTCTAAACTAGAGATTTTTAGTAGTTCTTCCGTTTATTGAAGATCCACGGTCTTCAACGCTCCATCTCGATCGACTTCTGTTATCTTCACGTATTTGTTCGTCTGAATGGTTTTCGAATATAAATTCGATCCCCGTCTTTCCGTACCAACAATCATATTGGACAGATTTGATAGTCGGTGATTTAACTATCAACATAAATCGTGTTTCAATCATGACAATCCAATGAGTTCACTGGTTCAGTATTCAGCATCACTTGGCCTTTTAACTAAAACAAACTAATTCACTTCTGCTTAATTAAAACTTCTAACTCTTTTATTATTAAAAAATACGATATTTGATTCTTATAAACTAATGTTCTCAAAACCAATTCTCTATTATACTCAGTAAAATAACCATATTCAATTTCCACCTAATTCCTCTTTAAAGCATTTATTGCATCATTCTTTATTGTTTAAATTTGGGAAATCCATTCACCTTATTATTCGTAACAGCGTTACGTAATATCTTTTATTCCGTTCTTGAAACAATAACTAATATTTATTAGTATAAAATAAAACTCGACCTTACATTCCTTTTCTAACTCGAGAGTATATCTATATTTTCACGCAGCCCTTTTATTCTCTTTTTATTTGTAATCCTCGTTATACATATATTCCAAATTTTTACCCAAAAATGTGGCGTTATAATTTCTCTAGTGAAATAATAAATTATGCTAACCTCTTTCACCATTATAACTAATATCATCCTCAAATAATCCTGAAGTCGTTCAAGTTGGGGTATTTTAATTACCTCTCAGACCTTGATCAACAACGTTCATATCTAAGGATAGATACAAGTTATAATCAAAAACCCAATATCTCATTCTAATCTCAACACAAATCCCATTTAACTATTTTATTTAAAAATACAGTTTCGTAAACCTTCTCCCCTTTTTGAAAATCCCTTTCTCGGGTATAACTATTTATTTCTTAATTTAATAATTAAGTAATATCTGATAAAACATTACTTTATAAATTCCATTTTAAAAAGTAGGATTTGTTTACAAAATCCTAAGACCCGCTTCTTTACCAAATTCGCTTTCACCAATCTCTTTACAAATCTCTTCAATCATTTCCCATTTTAAGATTCTTATTTCAGTTTCCCACTTTTGCTTAATCCCATTTTTAAGTAACGTTAATTTAGAATTAACGATATACCCCTCAAACCTCTTTTATATAACTCTGGTTATAATAAAACCCTTTTCCTAAATCTCCTTTTACTCAATTCAAATAATTAAGTAACATTTATTTTAATCTGTAATATTCGCTTAAAAAAAATCCTTTTATAACTTTGTTATAAAACTCAAGTTTAAACAAAACCTGTTCATAAACTTCTTTCACCAATCAATTGGATTTCGTTTCACTTAGATTACTCTTTTAAATGAATTCCCATTAAAAAGTAATTTTCTAAATTATTATTAATTAAAAATAATAATTTATTTCAATCATTAACTACTTTTGTGGTTAATTTCTTTATTCTCTAAAATAAATAGTAAATCACCTTTTTAAAATCTTATTAAAATTAAACAAATATACTTTAACCATTTTATTCACAACGCACTAACTTATTAATAATCCTAATTTAAGACGGTCGACTTAGTCAATTCCAACCACAATTATCTCATTAACCGATTCCAATTCGTTTCCCTTTTAAATTAATTAATAATATAATTAATTTAAATAATTCCATTTGTTTATTCTTAACAAGACAAGTTTTTTCCAAATTTAATCGTTAGGTTAATCTCTAATCACTTGTTTTTAATTCTGATTAATATCAGAATTTACTTTATTAAATCAATTAATAATTAATTATAAACTTAAATAATTAATAATAATTATTTATTTCCTTTTAACAAACCTTTATTCAAAAAATATATATATTCAAATCTATCTTTAGCTATGTTATAACTTCAGTTCTATCAACTTACCTGACGGTAAATCGATATAAATAAAACAATTCTCTTTTAGGCCATTTACTGCTGATTACTCAACCAATACTGCCCATTAGTTAAAACCAAACACAGGTTGAATTTACAATCAATGATCAATACTCAAATCATTCACCCAAACATGACAGTTCATATGATAATATGAAAATAAATAATATATTTGAGGAATCCGGTTGGATCCCTCCAACCCGTTCTTCCCTGTATACAAATGGTTATCCCCAAAAAGATCGTTCAATTTCATTTAACTGATAATAATAAATAACGACCATTTAATCCCAACCACAACAATTCAAACAATTCAACCAATTAAACACGTTTATTTTATAAACGTGACCAACAAGGTAAGTTACCTTTATTGGAACCAATCATTAGAATAACAATTTGGTATTTCACTGAAATTAAACGACGGTTTAATTCATCAGTTAAATCAATAAATAAATATATAACTAGTGAACAGTCAACCATAGCAAACAGAGCACACAAAATAAAAACCCAATTTATATAAAATATAAATGGAAAAACTGAGTGAGTTTAACTCACCTTGAGTTGATTCGCGGTTAAAACAGATCATTTCAGTTAAATTAAACAAGTGTTAATTTAACTGAAAATCACAGTTGATTCCAATTCTGTCCCGTTTTGTTCCATGACATAGATCACGTCAATATGATTCCAGTACCACTTTGTTTGTCGAATTCTGATGGCATAAGTATAAGTTATAAATATTATAATAATATGATTAATTAAAATAATTATTTCCCTTAAGTAACTATTAATTAGATTGTTAATTACTTTTGATTTAATATGAATACAACTAGATGATTCCTTTGTTCTGGTTATCAAATACCCGGCATCGTCTCTTATCCACGCACAGCACCCTGCAGGATTCCAACAATGATTTCATTAACTAGCATTTTTTTAATAATCCCTTACTCAAACATAGTTACAACTAAATTATATCATTACTGTGTCCAGATAATTAGGCCCGACTCCTCTTTGTTAGTTTTCCCGCTTTCCATTCAGACTCTGGTACCACGCACCTATTATTATAATTAATCTATATTAGCCAATCGTTAAGCAACAATCTATGAATATTAATTATTTTTAATAAATTAATTACGGTTTAAGTAAATTTAGACCGAATGATTTAGGCCAACAGTTGATAACTTCCGCTTCGAATAAACTCTCCGATCTCTTCCGCTTGTTTTGGAAACACCACGCACCTGCTGAAATTTAAAAGGATATGATTAATTAATTTCTTAATTAATACTTAGTTAAAATTGATTACGTTTAGTGAACCTTAAACGAGGCCGTCACTTAGTTCTATCTCCAAATCATCGTCCCCGTTCCAGTCTTCAGCACACAGTAACAAACCACACTATCTCAAAGCCCAATCCCATACACCGATCCCTTTTTCATTTGCTCCATAATTACTGTCACGTTTTGAACCCCCAGAACCACCAAGCCGCACCTCTTAATTGTTGATCGATGATCCATCTGAACACCCTATACTGCACACCTCATCCCGCATCACTCCAGTACCCACCGTAATACTGTTGTTCACAAACTAACCGACTCCTTTTTCCCATACTTCAGTGCTTCGTTCAAGGATGCCCAATCCCACTTCGAAGAACACAAACAGCAGCTCCAATTGAATTCTACAAACCGCCTGCTTTATGGTCCAACGGACCTAGATCTGTTGGCTCCAATCGATGCTCCCTGGCGGCGGCTATCCTCGCCAGTAACATCAGGTGGGTCGACTCGTTCGGTTGCCAGCACGGTTCCCATTAACACAGCGCCTTCTATGGCTTATTGCGGTCATCAGGGATCATCATTAATGATCATAGCCGGTCAGATGACTGTACTCGAGGCATCGAACATCTTGGCTTTTGGGACTACGTTGATTTGATCAGTGGGTAAGAAAATTGAAGGGAAACCAAATGGAATGCTCACGGCCATTCAAAATGAGAATGGCGGCTCCAGTAATATTGACCACGAGAGGAATAAAGCTAGAGTTATTGACAATTGAGGGTATATATATAAGCAATCCATTTATTTAAATATTATTTTACGAAACTTCAGCGTGAGGTAACAAGTGAAACTAACAACAATTGCCTTCTGTTTACAGATAAAAATGCTAATCCTAGCATAAAAATATATTCCGGACCTAATGGGACAAGTTTCGTCGAAATCCGACATCGTTTGAGAAAAATTCCTTTATAAAACCAGCGGAAAACACGCGTTTAAAATTTCCACGATCACTGAATAAATTCGATCAACTTGAAACTTTGAAATTCTACCATAATTAATTAATACGAACCCAACGACACCAGTTTCGTCGCATTCTGAGACGGTTTTCCCGGTAGGCTATTTTTATATGCACCACAAATGCCATTTTAGGCACCAAATTAGCTGGTCTCCAAAAATAACAAACTATATACCTATCCTGACTCTAATCGACGATACAAACTCAACGGAACTAGTTTCGCAGCTTTATTCGATCGTCTGCTCCAGTTACACCAAAATATCTCTTTATTAAATTAATTACGCGTTATAGAAATTAAACGGGCGTTTGTGGCTGCCGTGGTCACATACGACATCAGTTTACCACGCAATTTGATTTTCTTACAATAATTTGACGATACAGTTCCAATGAAACTAATTTCATCGAAAACGGAAACTGTTTGCAAAATGACCGTTTTAAAGGCCCATATTTTAAATAACGATTTCCATAGCGACTATTTCAAAAATTGAATTGGACAAAACTTACTATATATAACACGAAATCTGGATTTTTCTCTTTCATATGAAAATTATAGTCAACACGATCCCAACGTTTCTTGTTTCACAGAAATCCGACTTATATCGTACTCTGTATATTCAATTGAAGTTTAAAACCCCATATTACGAACTGCCGCGCCATTTCGAACTCAATTTATATTATTTATAAATATATATAGTTCAAACTTCGTTTTAAATACGAATTCAATATTAAAATCCATTAATATTCCAAATATAATATTTAAAATAATAAATTAAATTAAATATTAGACTACCAAAAATACTGGACGTTACAGTTGTGGTGTAAAACTCCCGGAACCGCCCGGCATATCCAGTAACCACAACAACACCTATCTAATATGAGAGGTTAGTGCATTATGCCCAAGAAAAACCCGAGGTTAGATTGAGTTGTGATGTAAAACTGCCCGGAACCACCCGGCACATCCAGTAACCGCAACAACACATATCTAATGTGAGAGGTTGTTGCATTAATAAATTAATTAATGCTAATGAACAAGATGAATGACTAGGGTTAAGTTCATAGAAACACTTAACCAATATAACATGAATGACTAGGGTTAAGTTCATAGAAACACTTAACCAATATAACATGAATGACTAGGGTTAAGTTCATAGAAACACTTAACCAATATAACATGAATGACTAGGGTTAAGTAATAAGAACACTTAACCAATGACTAGGGTTAAGTTAATGAGAAACACTTAACCAGTATAGCATGATGAATGGGTAGGTTAAGTAATAAGAAACACTTAACCAATATAACTTGTTTCGGGGTAAGGTTAAGTTAAAACAAGAGGGCAACACTTAACCAATATAACTTGATTTGTGGTAGGGTTAAGTTAACACAAGAAGGCAACACTTAACCAAAGTAGCATAACATGATGAGTAGGTGGGTTAAGTTAACTTGAATTGATTGATGACACTTAACCAATACAACATGATGAACACGTGGGGTTAAGTTAACAAGAAACACTTGACCAATATAACTTAATGGACGAACGGGGTTAAGTTGATAGGAAACACTTAACCAATCCAACATGATAAGCGAGGAGGGTTAAAAAACACTTAACCAACATGACATGATGAATGGGTGGGTTAAGTTAACATGAATGGGCGACACGTAACCAATATGACACAATGTGCGGAAGGGTTAAGTACATATCGGATTGGTGGGTAATATTAGCACATATAGGCCCACAAACTTAACCGTTAAATAAACATGCTTGAATCGATGGGAGGGTTAAGTACATCTCGTGTAGGTGGGTAATATTAGCACATATAGGCCCACAAACTTAACTGTTAAATAAACATGCTTGAATCGATGGGAGGGTTAAGTACATCTCATGTAGGTGGGTAATATTTGCATATATAGGCCCACAAACTTAACCAATAAGGAAACCCTAGTAACGGGGACCCATTTCAGCAATAACCCACATAGATGTATCAAGGTACCCTGAAACTAGGCAGGGTAGGGCATGATTATTGGGCTGGTTATAAGCGGTTCAAAAATAGCGGCAGGGGGTACGTCAATGTAGGTTACGATGGTTTACGGGCGTGCACGTACTCCGAAGTGGGAAAAACAGGCACTGGGTACCAGTAGTTATACACTGTGCATCTTGAATCGTGTCGGGTCGCTATCGTAAGGATTGATACACCTTATGGTGGGACCAGCACAGGGTATCTACATGCAAGAGAGGGCCGATTGACACAGACACATGGAACATTAATGCAAATAAGGAGCCGATCGATAGGGTAGTAAGGGTACATCTAACATGTTCATGGCAACTAGGCAGATTGAGGTGGAATCCTCATGTTAGATGTACACCTGAAGGCTACCACAATTACGGGGATTGGGATCACGTTATAATTTTATACAGATTACTAGTTGGGATACTAGTTAGGTGGTGCATATATATATATATATATATATATATATATATATATATATATATATATATATATATATACACACAAATCAGAATAGCAAGGTAGTAGCGAAGCAGAGAAAGAGTAGAAGCGCATTCAGTTTATCTTGCCTTATCATATCTATACTAATCGTATGTTATCTTGTTGTCCTTGTTCTCACGGTATAGTCTTATATTCAGTTTATTCATGTCGTGATGCTTTTGCCTGTTTATATGCTGAAAGTCACTGGACTTACCAGACTTATGTCTGACCTAGTTTTATTTCGCCTCTTTTCTTCCGTTCCCCCCCAGGTTTACAGGGAGGAAATGTTACCACTTAGCTCAGTTTTCTTTCCAAGCTCGAAGATAGTGGATGTATTGCTTTGGACTCTCTCTTCCATTGCTATGGCTGGTTCACGCTTTAGTGGGGAATATCATTGTTATTTTTATGCTTCTTTTATTCTTGGAAGTTTTTAAATCAAGACAGAAGTTCTATGTATTACATTTATGTATGATTGAGAAACTTGTTGTAAAAGCTTAACTGAATTAAGTTGTTTATAGAATGACTTTATTTTCCGCTGCTTTATTTGTCTATCTTGTAATTTCTCTGCATCTTTTACCTATAATGCTCCACCGAAGTTAAGGCATTCCCTTTGTGAGTGACCTTAATGGAGGCGGGGTGTTTCACCAAGGGACCTCTCTAATGGCATCTTTGCTTTGAGGAAGAAGAAGGACAAAATTAAATATTTCCCAACAATCACATATGACGACTATGACCATGAATTACATAAAAATGCTTATAATTAGATGCCTAGAAGGGGCTTGTAACTTGTAAATTGTTGTTTTCAATAAAGTATCAGCAGCTCTTCCAAAGTGGACGTAGGCCCCTCACGGGACCGAACCACTATAAATCTCTAGTGTCACTTACTGCATTTCTGCTCTTCTGCACTTACTTTCCTTAAAAACTATATTCTTAAGTAATTAAGAATCTTGGGTGTTGATGACATTTTTTGGCGTTAACATTCTGGTGCTTTCACTAAGAACGTAGACTCGCTTCTTTATCACGCATCTCCATCTCGTGTCCGACGTGCTTTAGGTTCCTTCTTTAAACCTGCCGCCAAGTCTGCTTATGATGGCTAAGTGACCAAATATCATACTAATCGGCTCCTCTACTGCAGCCGAAGCTGAAGCATCTCGGCAACTTCAGCCGGCGGATACCATGGCCGAAATGGACAACCTTCCTCCTGCGCACCTCGAAGCCTCTACAACTCAAGTGCAGATATATGCGCTGAACAAGAAGTATGAAAATACGGCTCTTGAACTCAATTAAGTGTTGAAAAACAACATTGACCTGATGCGTCAACTTCAAGAGAGTCAACACATCGCAGCTCAACTTCAGCTTGCTCAGAACAAACCCCGAGTGAAACACATCGTCTCGGAAACCTCTTCCTTCGAATCCCGAGGCCCACATCAGCGAAGGAAGTACAACCTTAACGACAATGCCATTTTTCGTTCAAATGCCCATACTAACGGTCATGGCCTCGGCCATGGCAACAAAAATGGAAACAGAGATAAGACAACTATCACTTACAATGGGGGAACGCATCATCGCGACCGCTTCCGTTTGTTTATCAATGATGAACCAAGGCCGAGTAACGACCCCCTCCTCGGTAGAACCCAACCGTCGTTGCTTAGAACTTGGGGCCCACTCCCCCGACTACCCAACATGCCCAAGTTCCTCTGGATCAGATTGAACGTCAACCCGCTCATCTTCATCAACCCCTCCAAAACTAGGCCATCGATGTCGACGACATGGAAGAGGATGAGACAGATGTACACCACAAAAGACACCCACAGAACATAACTCCTGAATTTCACCGAAACCGATGGGTTCCACCAGAAGATGTCCACCCATCATATCTCCGTGATATAGTCCGAAGGATCATGAGGGATATGCAGGGAAATGCCAACGACGCGTGGGAATCCCACTTGAGGCGTAACCACTTCACTAGGATCATACGTAAGCCGTGTGGCATCGACGTTTCAACATGCCGCAAATGATATCCTATGATGACACGACTGAAACTTGCGCTTTCCTGAACCACTATGAATGGAAGATGGACTCCAGTTGTGCCATGGACGCGGTAAAATCCAAGTGCTTTCCAGTCTTCTTGTCCGTCACATCTCTACTTTGGTTCTCTCGCCTTCCCCTCCATTCCATCGACAGCTTTGGCCAACTGGCCACAGAGCTGGTTAGGCAGTCCAGAATGCACGTGCCGACTCCAACGAATGCACCCACTCTCTCCAACCTGTACCTGTGTCCTGCAGAACCTCTCAAAATCTATCTCGAGCGATTCAATACCACACTCGCCGAGGTCGACGATACTGAACCTCGCACTTACTCTTCCAGCTTGCAAAAGGTGTCCTCCCAATATCTGAGTTCGGTGCCTGGATCGACAGAAAGCAGCCCAAGACCTTAGAGGCATTCTACGAAAAGGCGGAACATTTCTTATGCTAGGAAGAAGCAAGACTTAACCGAGCTTCAAGGGTTAATCACTTCATCAACCCATACGCCAGCACTATCAACAACAGTGTCAAAGGAAAACAGGTTGGAGAATCTTCCGAAAAGGGTAAAGGAACAGTCCCTTACAAGCCGAAGCCAAATCCCGATAAGCAAAGTGGTCACAACAACAATCAGACTCTGCCGGACCCTAAGAAGCATGACCGCTATCAAAATTACAGGGATCACATTCCACTGAATCGAGACATGGAGACCATTTACTTAGAAACCTGTAATACCCTCCAATACAAAAAGCCCAACACAAGGGAATCCACCGGCCACGAGAAGAACTCCGGCAAGTACTACAGGTTCCATGATATGTATGGGAATAATACCAACGATTGTCGCTATCTTAAGGACGCAATCGAAAAAATCATCCGTGAGAAATGCCTAGAGCAGTATGTTGAGGATCCTGCTCCTCCCGAGGAAGCTACGTGTCCCTCCAACGCCCTCACTTTCGGCTCACGCTAATGTGTCCCCAAGGTCGTCCAACCAAAGGTCACGTAGCATCATGATCAACACTATATGTGGAGGGCCTCATCCAATACATGACAGCTTCCGCAAAATGGAAGAATACACCAACTCTATCAAGCATGCCACGTACGAAGCTTGTTCTACCCTGGACGAATTAGTCCCCACCAAACTTCAAAAGACAATGTGGGACGATATCGTCTTCTGAGAGAGGGAGTCCACGAGAATCGAGATCCCAACCATAGTTCTCTTGTCATTTCTGCTCAGATTGGCCCATCTTTCGTCCGAAGGATCCTTATTGACTCAGGAAGCTCGACCAATATAATCTTCAATGCGGCCTATGAGTAGACGAAATTGGAGGCCAAAGACTTGAAGCCCTGCCATGTAACGATTCATGACTTTAACGGATCCTATAATCACCCAGTGGGCATGGTGGACCTTCCTGTAGAACTTGGAGAGGTAGATCGGGGACGGGTCCGCATCCCCACTTTTATGGTCATTGACGTCATCTCTCCATACAATGTTTTCTTTGGACGACCTTTCCTCATAGAATTTAGAGTCTGCATGTCACCGTGGACCCTACTGATGAAATTCTCGATGGAAAATGGGATCAGTACTGTTAAAGGCGACCAAGCCATAGCCAGAGATTGCTACCTCATAGAGTGAGGAACACGCGCTATAATGACAAGGGAAAGAACCTGCCTTCGCCTTCTTACGCCAAGACTGTCTCTGCATAACAATCAAAGCCATGTGAGTCCTGGCTCAGGCGCCACTGCCATCTTTCCGACAATCTTGATCCGAGGGAGGACGAAGAGCCCGATTCCGAAAGGGCTACCTCGGTAGATACAACGGTGGATGTTCCGATCATCCCCGACGACTCGACGAAGCTTTTGAAAGTTGGATCGCAACTCCACCCCGCAATAAAGGAAGAGCTCATGGAATTCCTAAGGGCCAACCTCGACGTATTCGCTTGGACACATTCTGACGTGTGTGGCACCGCCCAGGAGTCGCTTGGCATAGGCTCTCCATCAATCCCTTGCAACTTCCAGTCAAACAGAAGCGCCGAACCTTGGGGATCGACAGGTCAGTGGTACTCAGAGAAGAGGTTGATATGATACTCAACAACAGTTTTATCCGAGAAGCCTATTACCCCAGGTGGGTCTCTAACTCAGTCTTGGTCAAGAAAGCAAACGTCGACTGGCGAACATGTGTCGATTTTTCTGACTTGAACAAGGAATGCCCTAAAGACAGTTTCCCACTCCCGAAACTCATCCATCTTGTTGATTCAACCGCTGACTACCAGCTCCTGTCCTTCATGGATGCCTACTCAGGCTACAATCAGATTCTGATGTACCTCCCTGACTTGGAACATACTTCTTTTATAACTGACCTCGGACTCTACTGCTATCTTATCATGCCTTTTGGTCTCAAGAACGTTGGAGCCACCTACTAACGACTGGTCAACTTCACTTTCTAGAACTTGTTTGGGAGATCCATGGAGGTATACGCGGACGATATGCTCGTAAAATCGAGGATATCGAACGACCATGACCGTGACCTCTTTGAAATGTTCAGTGTTCTCCGCCAATATATCATGAAGCTTATTCCCTTGAAATGCTCTTTTGGCATTGCGTTAGGAAAATTCTTGGGTTTCATTGTCAATTTGCGAGGCATCAAAGCCATTCCAGATAAGATCAAAGCTATCCGAGACATCTAGGCCCCTCGGAGCATCAAGGATGTTCAGAGTTTAAACGGGAAGGTCGCCGCCTTAAGTCGATTCATCTCAAAAGCAACTGACAAGTGCATTCCCTTTTTCGACTTGCTTAGAAAAGGGAAGATCAATTTCACATGGACACCGGAATGCGTTGCGGCATTCCAAGACCTCCTTAATCACTTAGAGCAACCACCTATTCTATCCAAACCCGTGGATCACGAGGACTTATATATTTATTTGGTTGTTTCCTTGTAGGCCGTCAACTCAATGATGGTGCGCATTGAATATCGTGTCCAGCGACCCGTTTACTACATCATCAAGAGGATGATGGGGAAGGAAAGAACTATCTTAAGCTTAAGTAATTAGCCTATTGCCTGTTGATATCCTACCGGAAGTTACAGACCTACTTCCAATCTCATCCCATCAAAGTTTACACCGCCCAGCCACTACGATAGGTCCTGCAACGACCTGAGGCGTCTTGACGACTTTTGAAATGGAACGTAGAGCTAAGCCAGTTTGAGATCACTTTCATCCCTCGCCAGGCCATCCTTGGACAAGCCCTCGCCAACTTCATCGCGGAGTTCACCATTCCGGAAGACCCACCCTTAGAGGACACCGAAACTCTAGAACCCCAATGGAAACTCTATGTAGACGGATCCTCTAACGACCAGTGTTCTGGTGTCAGAATCATACTCATCACTCCTGAGGCACACCCTATATGCTATGCTCTAAAACTCGACTTTCCTGCTACCAACAATGGCGCCGAGTATGAAGCCCTGATAGTAGGACTCAAAATTGCAATTGAAATTAACATCAAGGAAATCCAAATCTACTCGGACTCACTTCTCATCGTACGTCAGGTACGTGGAGAGTATCAAGCCAAGGGGAACGACTCACTCCTTACCTCACTCGGATTCGCGAGCTCCTCGCCAACATCGACCATTACCTCATCACGCACATTCCTCGAGGACGAAACAAAAAGGCCGACTCCTTATCTAAATTTGCAAGCTCCGGGGATGCATAGCTTATAGGGCTTGCCCCATCGAAGTACTCGACTCTCCGAGCATCGATCATATGCAGATTGATTCGGTAACAACGACGGAGACCGAGTTCGAGCCCGAGTCATGGATGACGCCAATCAGGAACTACTTACAACATGGAATCCTCCCCGAGCACCACAAAGACAAACAAGTTCTCAACCGAAAATCATCCCACTACATCATTTTAGATGGGGTGCTCTACCACATGGGATTCTCTATTCCGTTACTCCGGTGTGTAGACCACAACGATGCCGAGCTACCTCTCTCAAATAACCTTCTTCTAAAATATAATTTTAATGGAGTATTGGGGGTTTGGTCTACGCATAATTCTAGGGGATATTCATAGATAGAGGGGATCTGCAGAAGCTCGTTGGATTTTCTCATATTTTCGTGAGTATTACTGTGATTATCAGATTTCTTCCAAGTTAATGTTAAAATAGATACAATAGTTTTTACAGTGATTTCAGATCTAAATAAAAAGGATTAAGATAGTAAAATAGTTTGGATCTGAAAGTTTGACAATTACAGTGTTTATAAGTTTTTCTTTTACAAGTTATTGTTCATTTTATTTGTTGCCTATTATTTATTCCTGTTAAGTTGTTATTTATTTACAAGTAAAACCTTCTCCTTTATCCCTTTGTTATTATTTTATTTACAGTCTTGTAATGCCTATTTATTCATTTTTGTTTATTTCTGAGCCTAGACCTACTTCTCCCTTTTCTTTAGTTTTACGATGAGCCTAGACCAACGAGAGCCTAGGTGTTTACCATTTACTTTGCGTAAAAATTGGAATTAACTGGAAGAATGTTAAAAAGAGAATTTATGGGCATAATGATAATTATGGACTGTAAATTAGGTAAATTCTAATGAAGAATATGCAAACTTATGAATAGGATAAACTGGTACTTAATTATACATCAAGTAAATAGTAATTCAGAAAACATGTTAATTTTAGATTAATTCGGGAAACATGTTAATATGACGGTAATTTGGAAAACATTTTAATTTGATAGTAATCAGGAAATCATGTTAATTTGACATTAATTTGGAAAACATGTTAATTGAAATGAATTGTACTTAATTTGACATTAAGTAACATGTATTTGGAAATCATGTTAATTGGAATGAATTATACTTGATTTAACATTAAGTAATCTGTATTTGGAAAACATGTTAATTGGAATTAACTTACTTAACTGAACATTAAGTAGCATGTAAATGGAAAACATGTAAGCAGTGAATAATTGGAGTTAATGACATTAAGTGACATGGTAATAAAAGGTTGTAGATTACTTTCATTAATTACAATCTAGAGGTAAAGGGTTATAGTTTACTTTCGTTAATTACAATTTAGATATAAATGGTTGTAGATTTCTTTCGTTAATTACAATATAGAGGTGAAGGGGTTGCAGATTACTTTCGTTAATTACAATTCAGAAATAGAAGGTTGTAGATTACTTTCGTTAATTACAATCTAGAAGTAAAGGGTTGTAGATTACTTTCGTTAATTACAATCCATAAATAAAAGGTCGTAAATTATTTTCGTTAATTATAATCTAGGTGTAAAGGGTTATAGATTACTTTTGTTCATTACAATCCAAAAATAAAAGGTTGTATATTACTTTCGCTAATTACAATCAAGGGGTAAAGGGTTGTAGATTACTTTCATTAATTACAATCCAGAAATAAAAGGTTGTAGATTACTTTTGTTAATTACAATCTAGGGGTAAAAGGTTGTAGATTACTTCGTTGATTACAATCCAGAAATAAAAGGTTGTAGATTATTTTCATTAATTATAGTCTAGACATAAAAGGTTGTAGATTACCTTCGTTAATTTCAACGTAAAATTATAACAAATGTTTACACTGGGCTTATAAATGAACTTAAACGTGCTAGGTTAAAATTGTATGATTAATAAGAGAAAGGGGTATATTCCTTTGAGATATAAGGGGCTCGTATAAATCCTAGTTATATATTGGGGACCAAGTCTCGGGGGGCTTCTGCCATGTGAATTTTTGTGTAGGAACCCGTATCAGCCAGTATTCCTTGGTTGTCAGGGGGTCTTGCACTAGGTAGGGGCTAAGGCATGCTTATACTAAACTGGATAGTGAGAGTTACAAATGAGAGATGGTCACAGACGCATTCTGGCGGAGTCATGAGCATGCATGGATCTGAACAGGGAAGGTAAGACGTCTTAACGCATGTGATTAAGGCTGTGTCTTTTAGTTGATGACTTCGGGACTGATAACCCCGAATGCCATAGCTGGCACATGTTATTCACATTCTGCTTAAGAAGCCAATCGATGGGTAGTATTAGGAAATTCCTTCCTAATTTCTTGTTCATGTCTGAATCTGTAGATGTGCGAAATAGTCAATCAGTTTTAGTATAATCATTATCATCATTCTCTCCTGGATAAGCATAGTCAATCCTTTATGTCAATTCATATCAGTTACTATTCACCTTTGGATATGTACAAACACTTACCCTTTTATGACCCTAGAACAACTATTTATTTGTTATCCTTAACTTAGTAGTTGGGCTAGTAATCACAGCAGCTCACCAGGCTTTATGTCTAACACATTTCCTTTCTTCCTTCCTCTTTTCATTCCCTCAAGCTTACAGGGAGAATGTGTATAGTTCAGATTTCTTTGTTGATTTTATCGTGATTTATTTCTTCAAAAGATGGATTACTTCTTGTTCTCTTTTCAAGGTCAGGTTGTATCTTTTTGACTATTTGGGGGATAATATTATTTTACTCTGATATTGTTTTTGCTTGAGATTTTGAGACATGACACTTTGTAACTATTTGGTTAATTGAAACAAAAATGGTTTTGTATTTATGAAATGAAAATTTCTTCTTCCGTTGTAAATTTGTTGTTTTATGTCCTTTGAAATCTTAGACTCTGTGATGTTTTATGTCTTTATACCTACAATGTTCCATAATTTCTTAATGAAATACTCATATGGGTGACATTAAGGAATATGGGAGTGTTACAGTCATAACTTCTAAATATCAATGAAACCAACTAGGGATAGGAACTCCCTCAGGAAAATAAAGGCTCCTCACATACTGCGCAAAGGATAAAATAGAAATTTAGAACCCAGAGGAATCAAAAGAATGTTGTAACTTATACTAGATAGGATATACTTTAATTTCAAAAGTAACTTTTGGCTTTTGAAAAATAATTTTTCTTTCAAGAAAAAAAAATGTGATCTTGAAAATCATACGCTCTGAAAGAAAATGTAACACCCTACACCTCTTAACACTATCCTAACATAGAATCTCGTTAAGTAATGCAGAGCGTTGTAGGTACAAAGACAATAAATATCATAAAGATGTAATGACCCGGATATTCCGTCGGTAAATTTAGAATATTTAATGAGGTTTAAATATTGAAATAAAAATATAAAAGAAATTTTATATTTGATTATCGATTTAAAAGCCGAAATATGATTTACTTTATATAATTTTCGAAATACGAAGTTAATTGAATTTAATAGTTCAGACTATACTGGAATTTATTCAGATAATCAATAGAAATTCAAAACTGAATAATAACGATAATATTTATTTATTATCGAGGAGAATAAATTGTTTGAATTAAATTTATATCAGTTTAAATTTATATCTTCACCATATGATCGAATTGGACTTTGTGACCTATCCCAGTGTGTCCGGAATAGGGGTATTACCCTAGAATTGACAGCTGTTGGGTTCAGAAAGGAGTTCGGCATAAAGGGGAATTTTTATTAAAGGATAAGTTTAATTAAAACAAAATAAAAATAAAAAAAATCTTTGTTCAGTGGTCAAAAACAAAACAAACGGTGTCTCCTTCTTTACCACGAAACAAAACAAAATGGTGTCCTCTTTATTTCCACAAACCGTGGCCTTATTTTATCCAGTCGTTCAACCCATATAAGCAATTCAAAGCCGCCTCTCTTTCATTCGTGAATTCCCAAACCAAATACCAACCCTTCCTCAATCAATTTGAAAATCGATTTAGGGTTGATTGTCAATGAAAATAGGAGATGCGATAGGCGAAACGGAGAGCGATGCGAGGTTCATGAGGATGAGGCGTGTTGAACGATGGATTTCAGTGTGGTTCGGTGGGCCTTTGGGACGATGCCTGTAGCGTACGTTGGGGAAAAGCCAAGGCCGACATCGACATATGTGTTGTCGAGTTTCAGCATGTTGGTATAGGGAGTTAAAGCTTGTGCAAAGAAGAGGAGTGTGGTGTTCCTGAGGTGAAATGCAAAGACAGGTTTTGCCGCACCCGGTAGGGCATGATCGATGAAGTCAGATTGGATCTGCTAGTCAAGGTTACGGTGCCAGGGTAGTGCTGCAAAGCCTGGAATTAAATAAAACAGCAGTTGCTCCATGTTAGATCGACCTTTCTACTCATTGCTAGCATGTGAAGGATTGTCGGAAAGTATATATGTCCTTGTGGTTGAGGTCTGAACTATTTCGGGTTGATGGCAATCGCTGTAGATTTAACATTTGTTAATTTACTGGAAATTGGAGTATGATGTTGAAGTTGGTTAGCGGTAAGAAAGGAAATGCTGAACCTGGACTAAGGTAATTTAAATAAAATTTAGCTTAGTTAAGGTTTCTCTTGTTTAAATTAAATTAGTTTAATTTATATTCAAACTCGAAAAAATTTATACATCGTTCATATACGATAACAGAAATTTCATGAGAACAGAGTCAGAAAATTCGTATGGATGTAGACATTGTTTTGAGACTTAATTCGAAGTAACCTGGAGCTGATGGGAATTCGACAGTAAAGACTTAGGGAGTTCAATGCAAGTTGAGGCAAAGATAAATCGAATGGAATCATCCGTGTGAAGTTTGAAGGCTCGAAAATCGATGAATAAGAAGTGAAATTGGTACAAGTGCAAAATAATATCACGGTGAGTAAATCTCACCTTTTATTGAATTATTTTTATATAGTTAAAAATAATTGTCTGTGCTTGTTTGAATGCTGTTTGATGGTTTTAAAATATATATTAGTTATTTAGGACTATTATATATATATATATATATATATTGGGTTGATGTTTGGTTGGATTCCCACAGTCTCACTAGCGGATGCCCACGGTTTCATAGCGGATGATTACCCTATACGCCCCACGCTATGATTAGTGGATGACCTTCTATACCGCGATATCCTGCCTCGAAGCAGGATAGGTATTATTTATGTGCTAACGTCTGTGGATGCAGGAAAACAGGTTGGAGGAATCCAACTGGATTCCTCAAAAATATATATATTATCTGTTGTTTGTTTGATTTCATATATATTCATATATGATGTGTTAATAATCAAATGATTGAAAATTGGTTGATCTGATTGTTGAAAATACCACTAGAGCTTGAATATTGATTCATAAAAATATCGGAAAGGGTATTTGATATTTAAAAAGAAAATTCTATTTTTATAAATAGAATTTGAATTTTAAATAAAACTATAAAAAATATTAACTTGTTTGAAGGTATATAAAACAAATATGAATTTATAAACGTTGTTTATAAATAGAAAGATGGGATTTGAATTGAATTTATAAATGTTGTTTATAAATGAAAATATGGGATTTGAATTGAATTTATAAATGTTGTTTATAAATGAAAATATGGGATTTGAATCGAATTTATAAATGTTGTTTATAAATGAAAATATGGGTTTGAATTGAATTTATAAACGTTGTTTATAAATGGAAAGGTGGGATTTGAATTGAAGTTATAAACGTTGTTTATAAATAATGCAGAGAATTCAAATAGAATTTGAATATAGAATTCAAATGGACTTCAAACTATAGAATTTGAATATAGAATTCAAATGGACTTTAAACTACAGAATTTGAATATAGAATTCAAATGGACTTTAAACTATTGGATTTGAATATAGAATTCAAATGGACTTTAAACTATAGAATTTGAAAATAGAATTCAAATGAAGTTTAAATAAAGAGAATTCAAATAGAATTGAATTGAAATTTGAATAGAGAAGTCGATAAGGAAACGAGAGTATGAGTATAATTAGAATTTGTTAATATGCAGTTAAAATATATTTGAACATGTCATGTTCAAATATGAAGGTGAAATAGACTGAAATGTTAAGTAACAGATTTAATTAACAAATTGAGTTAAAACGATTGGTATAGTTAAAATAGATTGGACAGGTATAGACATACAGGAGACAGGTTTGGAATAAAGTATAGAAGTGAAATAAATAGAATGCCCGACAAAAAGGTACGTATTTAATTCATATATGAGATTTTATGCGCCGTATCGGCTAGCCGCTTGGCTTTTTCTTTTTCTTTTTGAGATGAGAAGGACCGGGAAAGCTATTTGAAATTTCCCGATGCTCCCGGTACAAAGGAGGTTATGGCGAATTTTTCCGGGAATTTAAGGAGATAGAATATTTTTAAGATAATTTGATAGTTAGAAATCAACATATCAGATTATATAGAAGTCGATAAGGAAACGAACTTAGAAATAGAATAGTATAATTAAAAAGGGAAGTATAAGAAAAAAAAATCTCGTAGGAATAGAAAGAGAAAATGTATATGTGTTTAAAGGTGAATAATCAGTTGTATGGTATTGATTATTCGAGTAAGTAGTCTTGTCTATTTTGACGTTAAATGTTATTCAGTCAAGGTCTGAGAGGTAATTATACCCCAACTTGATTGATTTCATGATATACTGATGAGTAGCAAGATTCAGGCTCGAAGATCAATGTGGAATAAGAATTAGTTAAATACTGTATTTGGGTTGTCGTAACGATGTTTTACACAACATCTGTTTTAACCCAAATATGTGCAAAGCTTGGAAATAGAATAATGAATATTTCTAAAGCTAGAAATTTAAGGAAGGCGATATATGGAAATGTTTTCCAAATAACGTATAAGGCCAATATGGTTATTGAAAATATTTGGTTAACAAATATTGATAAGAAATAGAGAAGAGATTTAATTAATGGAATATTAATTAAAGGTTCCGTGATTGTTGGATGTTTGGATGAACACTTGTTTTATTCGATAGTTAAATCATCGACTGTCGAAACACTTGTTTTTATTCGATAGTTAAATCACAGACTATCGAAGTTTTGACCATCGTTGTCAATATGGAGAGACCGGTTGGATTATTATCCGAAGAACCACTCCATATCGGCAGTAGCGTGCGAATCAGATTATATAAAGATAATCGAAGACGGAGTAGGGTACAAGGACTTTTTCTATTAATAGAAATAGTACCTTCGGTTCATCCTGTTCCTGGGTGACTTGTATGGATGAATGTCTGGCAGAGTATTTCCAAACGATCACGTATATTGATTTCTCCAATCGTACCAAGAGTGGAAGCGGAGAAGGAAACTTCTTTTAGCTAACACGTAATGTACTGTTGAGGACGTCAATCGGTGATTTGATGGATTTGACAATGTGACATTCGAAGTGAATCTGGTGTGATGATAAAGCGTAGCTTCTAGCCTCATCAACCGGTAAATGACAGAAATCGGGCAAGCAGCATGGCTATGTAGGTCGCACCTATTAGGGTGTATAATCACCTGATCTAGAGTTTCATTTACTTCTAAAAATATATTGTCGATGCTGACCCATTCGGGAAACGGTTGCTGATCCCAATCGTTGGTGATATACATTCGATACACTCAAGCGAAATGAGTGGTCGGTCATGTGTGGCTGAGTTGCAAGATGTTCTTGTTGAACTCGGTGTATTCTCCTCTAGAGATATACCAGCGGAAGGTGGTCCCATACCTTGTCATAGTTGGAAAACCAAATACCCAATACGTGCTTGCGGTTTTGATTGTGTATATATGTGGAACGTGAGATGCAAACGTTCCACTAGATTGTTATTTACTTGATTTAGACATTATTATAATATCAAAAGAGTTTTGATATAAAGATAAGTCAAGTGTTTGGATTTTCATAAGGGAAAAACCCGTTCCATGGTATACGGCGTGGTCTTATGAGATATCATTTAGTTTTCTGAAACTGTTTACTCATACCAGTCCCATGACTGACCCGGAGTTTACTTTGTTGTTTTCCCTAAACTCTTGGGTGCCTAAATTTGTACGGGCAGTCAAGTAGTCGGGAATTTACAGATATAATGGAAGAGCTTGGAGCAGGAGGCTTCAGGATCATATAGCTATAGTTATTTCTGCTGTGTTGTAAGTGATGTACTTGATGTATATTCAAGTACATATGTATATTTCAAGTTATGTTATATATATTATATGTTATTCGTTCCGCTGTGAGATTCGTGTTACTCTGATGATGTGTTCTTCTTCTTCTTCTATTCTAAGTTTCTATCTTATCTATCCTCACCCTCTAACTTCTTTCTATTAATAGTTCGAATTTCCGTGATATTTGGGGTTGGACTTGTGTTTTTGGTCAGCTCAAATTCTACCGTATTTTCGGGTCGTTACAGTTGGTATCAGAGCTTAGGTTGAGCGAATACCTAGGCTTGTTGGAATGTGCTCATTAGAGATAGGATCAGTAGTATCCTAGAATGAGTTGAGTGTATATATATACGAGAGAGCGTACTTGTTATTTGATATAAAAACTGTTTTATATTGTGTTGACTAGTCTGTTGAGTGAATTATAAATTTTGGTCGAATCGTGGGATGCCACGATGTCGATAGGAGTTTATAAACACTTGAACAGAAGATTGGACACGATATTGTTTTTAAATAGTTAAGTTGATTGTTAGGATTATAATCAAATTAGATTATAAAACAGAAATAGATATATAACCAGTGGAATTTGTATAGAAATAAGATATACAAATGAGATGAATTAAAATTGAATTCCAACCAGAATTCAGAATTTAAAATCCTGGAGTGTGGAAAATATTTTTTCTAAATGGGTTTTGAAAGAAATAAAGCACTGAACTCATTCAGTAGCTGGGAAATAATTCTGATGATGATCGCAACCTCATCAGTGTTCATTTTCGAGTTTCTAAGTGATGAATTACTGCCTCAGAAAAGTTTTTGATGGAAATTTGTTTGAAAAGAAACAAGTTGTTTGAAAATTCAAATGTTTTGAATTTGGGATATATATAAATATATGTATATATTTATATTACTTCATAGGAATTTTGAAATAGGAATTTGAATATATATAATTCAAATAGAAGTAAAATAAAGGAATTTGAATTTATATATATATAATTCAAATAGAAGTGAAATAGAATTTGAATTCAAAAGAATTCAAATGAGTTTGAATAAAGAAAAATTCAAATAGAAATTGTATAAGAAAAATTGAAATGGAATTTGAATTCAAATGGTTTTGAATAAAGAAAAGTCAAATAGAGATTTGAATATTAGAATTCAAATGGAATTTGGTTAAATAGAATTTCAAAGAGAATATAAAGTGGGGGTTGAATATTAGAATTCAAGAAAATATATAGTTTGAAATAGAAGTTAAATTCAAAGGATTTCAAATAGAAATTGAACAAAGGAATTTAAATAGAAATTAAATAGAAGGAAATTCAAATATAGAGTTTGAATAAAGAAATTCAAATGGAATTTGAATATTGTAAATATATAGAATTTCAAATAGTAGTGAAATAGATCGGGAATATTATGTTGAAATGGAAAAATAGATTTGATATATATATAAAATATATCAGATTGGAGTTGAATATATTATAAACAAAGTTAAAACGTTTATATTTATAAATATAATTAAAATGAGCTCGCCGTAGTTCGGCAGTTCGTAAATTGGCGATTCGAACTTCAATTTAGTATACAGAACTCAATTGAAGTCGGAATTCTTTGAAACAAGAATCGTCGGGACCGGTTGAATGATAGTTTTCTAATGAAAAAGAAAAATCTGGATTTCGTCGTATAGATTTTGAGTTATGTCAAGATCAAATTTTTAGAAAAGCAGCGCCAGAACCATTATAAAACCATAACGGTTTAATTATAAATAAAAGGATTTTCAGGAAATAAAATCCGAATTGGCATTAGAAAAATCCAGACTGGGGATATAAAATAAATATGAACTCCAGTGAAGTAAGTGAAATGATTTTTAAGACAAAAATCATATTTTAAATGGTTAAATAGAATTAACTAAATTGGAGAATAATTAGTTAAAGGAAAATTTAATCGAAATTGGGTTTTTGGATAAGTGGAAGGGATTGAGAATTTATATTCGAAATCGAATGTATAACTCGAGTTGAAAATATAATTAGATTAGTTTATAATTAAGTTGACATATATTTGAACAAATTATATTCAAATAAAAAGGGTGAGATAGGCAAAACGGTTAATTAGCAACTAGTTAATGGGAATTTGAATGATTGAAATAAAATTTAACTGAAGTAAGTTAAATGAATTGAAATGAATAAATTGAGTAAAATCAATGTGAATGAAATATGAATTAGGTGGGAATAAATGAAAAAAAAACCCAAAAGAGTATAAAAGGGAAATATATTTGTAACACAAATACAAAGGAAGTTTTGTGCAAACAAATAGAAGGAAAAATATTTGTAAAACATTTACAAATAGATTCAATGGAAATATTTATTTATAGTAAATAAATAGAATGTAATAAATGAGACATTTATTTAATAAATAAATAGAAATAAACCAAAGGAATATTCAGAAGATGAATAGAAAATGGAAATCTGTTTTTAACAGATAAATAGAAAAGATAAATTTATAAATAACAGTTTATAAATTAAATATTTATCATTGGATAAATGGAATATATAAGTCTGAACTTATATAGAGAAGAGATATTGGTTTTTAACACCGATAGTTTTAAATAGAAGGGGTACGCAACACCTGTATAAGTGAAGTAACGTTATTGAAGAGAACATTTATAAAGTGAAGAACCGTTACTAAAAGTAAACCTTTATAAATGAATAAACGTAACCCAATAGGAGTTATTCGAATAGGAGAAGTCGATTAGAGTTAGAAATAATCAATTAGAGTTAGAATAATTCGATTAGAGTAAGAGTTAACCAGATAGAGTTAATTGAACATAGTTAATCGAATTAGGATTTAATTGAATGTTAGTTATTCAATTAAAGTTGATCGAATATAGTATTGAGATAGAGTTAGCCAAATATAGTTACTCAGGATATGTTGCCATTTCGTACGACTGCTAGCGTAATTCGCAGGGCTGCAGATAGCCTAGGGCGGTCGGATGTTTCCTGGGAGAATCAGGCGTAACCATTGTAATCGCTGTGATCTAGAGTCAAGCGAATGAAGTTAAATCAAATATTAGTTTATTCCAATAGAACTGAAGGAGTTATCGAATATAGTTTATTCGAAAGGAATTATTGAATTTGGTTATTCGAAAGGAGTTATCAATTATTAGTTAATCGAAGGAGTTATCGATTATTTGTTAATCGGAATGAGTTATCGATTATAGTTTAATCGAAATAAGTTATCGATTATAGTTTAATCGAAAAGAGTTATCGATTAGTTTAATCGAAGTGAGTTATAGAATATTGGTTATTCGAAGGAGTTATCGAATTTAGTTATTCGATGGAGTTAATCGATAAGAGTTAAATCAATAAGAGTAAACTGAATAGAGTAAATCGAATATAGTTTATTCGAAGAAAGGTTTTCGAATCTAGTTATTCGATAGTGAGAATATCGAATATAGTTATTCGAAGGGAGGAGTTATCGAATAAGGATTTATTCGAAAGAGAGGTACGTAAGGAAGTTTGAAATGTTGAGTACAACATAAATAAGTTTTGAAAGGATAAATGGGTTTGTAGCACTTTTTCTACCTTAGCAATTTCGAGGACGAAATTATTTTAAGTGGGGAAGAATGTAATGACCCGGATATTCCGTCGGTAAATTTAGAATATTTAATGAGGTTTAAATATTGAAATAAAAATATAAAAGAAATTTTATATTTGATTATCGATTTAAAAGCCGAAATATGATTTACTTTATATAATTTTCGAAATACGAAGTTAATTGAATTTAATAGTTCAGACTATACTGGAATTGATTCAGATAATCAATAGAAATTCAAAACTGAATAATAACGATAATATTTATTTATTATCGAGGAGAATAAATTGTTTGAATTAAATTTATATCAGTTTAAATTTATATCTTCACCATATGATCGAATTGGACTTCGTGACCTATCCCAGTGTGTCCGGAATAGGGGTATTACCCTAGAATTGACAGCTGTTGGGTTCAGAAAGGAGTTCGGTATCAAGGGGAATTTTTATTAAAGGATAAGTTTAATTAAAATAAAATAAAAATAAAAAAAATCTTTTTTCAGTGGTCAAAAACAAAACAAACGGTGTCTCCTTCTTTACCACGAAACAAAACAAAATGGTGTCCTCTTTATTTCCACAAACCGTGGCCTTATTTTATCCAGCCGTTCAACCCATATAAGCAATTCAAAGCTGCCTCTCTTTCATTCGTGAATTCCCAAACCAAATACCAACCCTTCCTCAATCAATTTGAAAACCGATTTAGTGTTGATTGTCGATGAAAATAGGAGATGCGATAGGCAAAACGGAGAGCGATGCGAGGTTCATGAGGATGAGGCGTGTTGAACGATGGATTTCAGTGTGGTTCGGTGGGCCTTTGGGACGATGCCTGTAGCGTACGTTGGGGAAAAGCCAAGGCCGACATCGACATATGTGTTGTCGAGTTTCAGCATGTTGGTATAGGGAGTTAAAGCTTGTGCAAAGAAGAGGAGTGTGGTGTTCCTGAGGTGAAATGCGAAGACAGGTTTTGCCGCACCTGGTAGGGCATGATCGACGAAGTCAGATTGGATCTGCTGGTCAAGGTTACGGTGCCAGGGTAGTGCTGCAAAGCCAGGAATTAAATAAAACAGCAGTTGCTCCATGTTAGATCGACCTTTCTACTCATTGCTAGCATGTGAAGGATTGTCGGAAAGTATATATGTCCTTGTGGTTGAGGTCTGAACTATTTCGGGTTGATGGCAATCGCTGTAGATTTAACATTTGTTAATTTACTGGAAATTGGAGTATGATGTTGAAGTTGGTTAGCGGTAAGAAAGGAAATGCTGAACCTGGACTAAGGTAATTTAAATAAAATTTAGCTTAATTAAGGTTTCTCTTGTTTAAATTAAATTAGTTTAATTTATATTCAAACTCGAAAAAATTTATACACCGTTCATATACGATAACAGAAATTTCATGAGAACAGAGTCAGAAAATTCGTATAGATGTAGACATTGTTTTGAGACTTAATTCAAAGTAACCTGGAGCTGATGGGAATTCGACAGTAAAGACTTAGGGAGGTCAATGCAAGTTGAGGCAAAGATAAATCGAATGGAATCATCCGTGTGAAGTTTGAAGGCTCGAAAATCGATGAATAAGAAGTGAAATTGGTACAAGTGCAAAATAATATCACGGTGAGTAAATCTCACCTTTTATTGAATTATTTTTATATAGCTAAAAATAATTGTCTGTGCTTGTTTGAATGTTGTTTGATGGTTTTAAAATATATATTAGTTATTTAGGACTATTATATATATATTGGGTTGATGATTGGTTGGATTCCCGCAGTCTCACTAGCGGATGCCCGCGGTTTCATAGCGGATGATTACCCTATACGCCCCATGCTATGATTAGTGGATGACCTTCTATACCGCGATATCCTGCCTCGAAGCAGGATAGGTATTATTTATGTGCTAACGTCTGTGGATGCAGGAAAACAGGTTGGAGGAATCCAACTGGATTCCTCAAAAATATATATATTATCTGTTGTTTGTTTGATTTCATATATATTCATATATGACGTGTTAAAAATCAAATGATTGAAAATTGGTTGATCTGATTGTTGAAAATACCACTAGAGCTTGAATATTGATTCATAAAAATATCGGAAAGGGTATTTGATATTTAAAAAGGAAATTCTATTTTTATAAATAGAATTTGAATTTTAAATAAAACTATAGAAAATATTAACTTGTTTGAAGGTATATAAAACAAATATGAATTTATAAACGTTGTTTGTAAATAGAAAGATGGGATTTGAATTGAATTTATAAATGCTGTTTATAAATGAAAATATGGGATTTGAATTGAATTTATAAATGTTGTTTATAAATGAAAATATGGGATTTGAATCGAATTTATAAATGTTGTTTATAAATGAAAATATGGGATTTGAATTGAATTTATAAACGTTGTTTATAAATGGAAAGGTGGGATTTGAATTGAAGTTATAAACGTTGTTTATAAATAATGCAGAGAATTCAAATAGAATTTGAATATAGAATTCAAATGGACTTTAAACTATAGAATTTGAATATAGAATTCAAATGGACTTTAAACTATAGAATTTGAATATAGAATTCAAATGGACTTTAAACTATTGGATTTGAATATAGAATTCAAATGGACTTTAAACTATAGAATTTGAAAATAGAATTCAAATGAAGTTTAAATAAAGAGAATTCAAATAGAATTGAATTGAAATTTGAATAGAGAAGTCGATAAGGAAACGAGAGTATGAGTATAATTAGAATTTGTTAATATGCAGTTAAAATATATTTGAACATGTCATGTTCAAATATGAAGGTGAAATAGACTGAAATGTTAAGTAACAGATTTAATTAACAAATTGAGTTAAAACGATTGGTATAGTTAAAATAGATTGGACAGGTATAGACATACAGGAGACAGGTTTGGAATAAAGTATAGAAGTGAAATAAATAGAATGCCCGACAAAAAGGTACATATTTAATTCATATATGAGATTTTATGCGCCGTATCGGCTAGCCGCTTGGCTTTTTCTTTTTCTTTTTGAGATGAGAAGGACCGGGAAAGCTATTTGAAATTTCCCGATGCTCCCGGTACAAAGGAGGTTATGGCGAATTTTTCCGGGAATTTAAGGAGATAGAATATTTTTAAGATAATTTGATAGTTAGAAATCAACATATCAGATTATATAGAAGTCGATAATGAAACGAACATAGAAATAGAATAGTATAATTAAAAGGGAAGTATAAGAAAAAAAAATCTCGTAGGAATAGAAAGAGAAAATGTATATGTGTTTAAAGGTGAATAATCAGTTGTATGGTATTGATTATTCGAGTAAGTAGTCTTGTCTATTTTGACGTTAAACGTTATTCAGTCAAGGTCTGAGAGGTAATTATACCCCAACTTGATTGATTTCATGATATACAGATGAGTAGCAAGATTCAGGCTCGAAGATCAATGTGGAATAAGAATTAGTTAAATACTGTATTTGGGTTGTCGTAACGATGTTTTACACAACATCTGTTTTAACCCAAATATGTGCAAAGCTTGGAAATAGAATAATGAATATTTCTAAAGCTAGAAATTTAAGGAAGGCGATATATGGAAATGTTTTCCAAATAACGTATAAGGCCAATATGGTTATTGAAAATATTTGGTTAACAAATATTGATAAGAAATAGAGAAGAGATTTAATTAATGGAATATTAATTAAAGGTTCCGTGATTGTTGGATGTTTGGATGAACACTTGTTTTATTCGATAGTTAAAACATCGACTATCGAAACACTTGTTTTTATTCGATAGTTAAATCACAGACTATCGAAGTTTTGACCATCGTTGTCAATATGGAGAGACCGGTTGGATTATTATCCGAAGAACCACTCCATATCGGCAGTAGCGTGCGAATCAGATTATATAAAGATTATCGAAGACGGAGTAGGGTACAAGGACTTTTTCTATTAATAGAAATAGTACCTTCGGTTCATCCTGTTCCTGGGTGACTTGTATGGATGAATGTCTGGCAGAGTATTTCCAGACGATCACGTATATTGATTTCTCCAATCGTACCAAGAGTGGAAGCGGAGAAGGAAACTTCTTTTAGCTAACACGTAATGTACTGTTGAGGACGTCAATCGGTGATTTGATGGATTTGACGATGTGACATTCGAAGTGAATCTGGTGTGATGATAAAGCGTAGCTTCTAGCCTCATCAACCGGTAAATGACAGAAATCGGGCAAGCAGCATGGCTATGTAGGTCGCACCTATTAGGGTGTATAATCACCTGATCTAGAGTTTCATTTACTTCTAAAAATCTATTGTCGATGCTGACCCATTCGGGAAACGGTTGCTGATCCCAATCGTTGGTGATATACATTCGATACACTCAAGCGAAATGAGTGGTCGGTCATGTGTGGCTGAGTTGCAAGATGTTCTTGTTGAACTCGGTGTATTCTCCTCTAGAGATATACCAACGGAAGGTGGTCCCATACCTTGTCATAGTTGGAAAACCAAATACCCAATATGTGCTTGCGGTTTTGATTGTGTATATATGTGGAACGTGAGATGCAAACGTTCCACTAGATTGTTATTTACTTGATTTAGACATTATTATAATATCAAAAGAGTTTTGATATAAAGATAAGTCAAGTGTTTGGATTTTCATAAGGGAAAAACCCGTTCCGTGGTATACGGCGTGGTCTTATGAGATATCATTTAGTTTTCTGAAACTGTTTTTAAACTGTTTACTCATACCAGTCCCATGACTGACCCGGAGTTTACTTTGTTGTTTTCCCTAAACTCTTGGGTGCCTAAATTTGTACGGGCAGTCAAGTAGTCGGGAATTTACAGATATACTGGAAGAGCTTGGAGAAGGAGGCTTCAGGATCATATAGCTATAGTTATTTCTGCTGTGTTGTAAGTGATGTACTTTGATATTGATGTATATTCAAGTACAAATGTATATTTCAAGTTATGTTATATATATTATATGTTATTCGTTCCGCTGTGAGATTCGTGTTACTCTGATGATGTGTTTTTCTTCTTCTTCTATTCTAAGTTTCTATCTTATCTATCCTCACCCTCTAACTTCTTTCTATTAATGGTTCGAATTTCCGTGATATTTGGGGTTGGACTTGTGTTTTTGGTCAGCTCAAATTCTACCGTATTTTCGGGTCGTTACAAAAGACCTAGATTTCATAAGACATAAAAGAATAAATTCACAGTGTAATAAAAGACAGTTTATATTAAAATGACAAAAACTATTAACCATTCTTAATTATTTAAAATAAACCAAAGTGTCATAAAAGCACCATGTCTCAATCTCAATCACAGAAAATACCAGAGTTCAAAACAAAAGTATCCGCAAATAGCCAAAAGAATATACAAGCAAACCGTGGAAAGAAAATAAGATAAACAATACATCTCCAAAATGAATCTTCCATGAGAAGTCAGAAGAGAAATCTGAGCTAAGCACTTCCTCCCTGAGAGCCTAAGGGGAAGAAAAAGGAAAGAAGAAAAGGGAGAAAATGGATCAGACAAAAAGTCTTGTGAGCTATAGTAATTTCTAGCACAACTAATAGGGGGACAAATAAATAAAACAGTATTCTAGTATAAATAAGTGAACAAGTGTCCGTATACAACTGGAAGTGAACATAATAAAGTAAAGTACGATAAAGGGTGCTATACAAAGATATTCGATGATGATGCTGACTATTTTTCACTTCTACAAATAGAAAAAAATTAGGAAGAAATTCCTAATACCACCCAAATAATCGACTGTGTCAAATCAGGTTTGGCTTTATCAGGCCCTAGCCCATCAGTGGTTTGACATAACTTTACCCATAGTTGGGAAAATGTCTTATGTCCCCAAATCGAGGCAGTGCATGCACACTGACTTACCATAACGCATTCACACCTTCTCAACTTGGACCAACTTACATCCATAATGTAACTTGTTACGTGCTCTTACCTCAAGTGAGGACAAAACAGTAACTAGCTTATGCTGCATGGAATGGATCCCAAACAACTTGGTTTAAATCCCCCAACCCTTGATTTGGCCCCCAAAACAATTTATTTTATTAAGTCCGACAACAAGGAGTACTAAGCTTAAATTTTATTTTTATTATGTTCATATCCAAAAAGCCCGAAAATAAGGAGTACTGAGCTAAAACCCAAAAACGAGGAGTGTTGGGTTAACATGTTTACAAATAAGCATGCTTACACTATGATTCTCAAAATTATGTCATTTTTCTCAATTACAGTTTATTTGTGTCAATTCTATTAAATATGCATTTATTCAGTTCAGTTTCTTTTATTCCACTTATTCCTTTCAATTTGCGATTTTTAAGAATATCTAGATTTTAGCCTTAATTTTTGATTATCTCAATTTCATGTATTTCATTTCCCAACCCAAATGCAAAACAAAGAAAAGGAAAAAAATCCAACGCGAAATATACGGCTTATAGGTTCATGCATGTTCAGCGTATTCATATGCTCCTTTTAGGCATATGTTTTGCGCAACTGCAAAAACTCAAAAGAAAAGAAAGGAGAAAAGAGATTCAGAATAACAAATCACAAGAATTCTAAATAAAATTTAGAGGAATTAAGAAAAAGAATTAGAACAACTATATAATCCGAATCAAATCAGAGAATAATTCAAATCCAACTACTATTTTATAGATTTTGGTACCAAATCTCAGAAGAAATCTAAAAATTACTAAAAACTCACCTAAAGATTGCAAATTGAAAAAGGCCCCGGTAGAACAATCCTTAAAATCTACAAATGGATAGTACTCCGATTCGTTCCCCAATATATTTTTATTTTAGAGAATAGGTGAAGTGGAGGCTGAGAAAATGAAGAAGGAGAAGTGTGTGATGAAAGAGAGGAGTACAGGTTAATTTATAGGTGTAGAAGGAAAATCTAAGCCTTAGGATTATTAGGTTTTCAATCACAATGCTTAAATACACGTTAGCCACAAGTCTCAAGAACCAACCAGCGTATTAATCTCATGCCAGGTACGAAGTCGTCTCTGGCATCATCATCTGGGTCGACCCACCCACCCATGTGAGTTGACATAGGGTTCAATCCATTTGGGTCCTGGGTCAACCACTTGGTCGACCCAGATGGGGCTGGGTCGCCCCAAATACCACGTTAATTTAGCTTGATTAATTATTAACTTATATTAAATCTCTGGTTTTAAGTCTGTTTTACACAAACCAAAAGTCTATCCAAACCAAAAAATCATGACGGATCCAATGGCGTAACCCCCGTTGCCCAATTCTTGATTATTTCCCAACTTGTTCTTAAATAATCTATTAGTTAATTAATTATTGTTTGGTTAAAATTTGGGTTGTTACATAACAAGTTCCTGATGCGAAGGGAGGGTCATGCCATTTTATAAATAAATGGAGGTGGCTTTGTCCAGAAACAACCGGCGATTCATATAATTAATAAGCGACAATTGGGTATATAGCTTCGCATTAAACTGGTTATATACATAAGTTTATGCACCTATAAAGCTTGGAAACAAAGTGCCAGGTTAGATTCCATTTGCACATTGCATAGCTGAATAGAAGCATATCATATAAACTGATATTTGCATATGTTTCATTTACATATAATATGTTATGTTATTTTTATACACAGAACACATAAACTACAAGCATAGATTGGAGATATCAAATAACATGTATGATTGAAATGCATAAATTCAAAACATATAAATGTAAGAATGGAAATGGGAAACAAGTAAATGTGTCTTCATTATTTAATTAATCTGGGCAGAATATATGTGTGCATGCACCGATGTGTACATGTACACATATCCATTTTCTAAAGGTAGACAACCCTATGTTTTATCTTAGTAAAAATCATCAATTTATTTATAAGTAGCTTTATCAAAACAATAATATAAAAAATACTCTTAAAAACTTGGAGTCTAAATAAGTTTCGAAAAGATTTAAACTCTTGAAAAATACCCGTGGCTAAAATTCAAATTAAATTAGCCATGTTTTGTACAAGATAAAATATGACATTAACACATCTTGTAAACTAAACATTCCTAAAATTCTGCAATTGAAAAATTGGTCTATATATCATCAAATATATAAACTATGAATTTTCTGTGTGTACTAATATCTTTATATTGGTTTCTTAGGTCTTGGGAGTTAGTTTTTGGATTATTCCCATGAGAAAGTGACACCTAGAGTTTTCTCACAATTAAATATAGGATTAACACCTAGAATATAGGGAAAAATTTAGGGAGTCACTTCAAGTCTCCTAACAATTCACCTAGTTATTGCTTGATGTTTGCCAATATAATATAATGGATAGAGGGATCTTTTTGGATTCAGAACTATGCTGAAAACTAATAGAAAAACTACTTTTATAGGTGTATGGTTCTTTCTCTATATTTATTACACCATTTAGCAACAACTCTTTGTAGTGTTACCGGGAACAACCTACGTCGAATCGCTCCAATGGCGTTAAACAAATCCATTTGGCTACCGAAAGCTATTAGGTGGTCATCTGGATCGGTTGTCCCTTAATACTTGACAGTTGGCACATTTACGTGTGAAGGGATGGTTGTGGCCATTATCTCATCGATGAATGGAGCAACTGGTTCGTTACTATTGGCTTGTTCTTCAGGGGTGCTTTTGCCTTTTGCTTTCTCTGCCATGTCTCTCACATAAGCTTCAATATTTGAATAATTCTTCTAACTCGGGACATATCCTTCAATAGTGGAACTCCAGTATTGTTCCTCTCTAGCTTTCAGTTTCCTCATAATAATTAGCTTTGAATGCTATTGGATTTTCTTTGTTGCATTTAGAAGACGAAGGGTCATTCATAGTTTTACTTTTCTAGAGGTTTGCCTTTTAACCTTTCTAGGATAAATGACTTCCTTATTGGCTTCCATTTTAGTGCTTTTAGTACTTCTTGATGATTTTTAAGCAATAAGATCATGGATCAATCCTCACGTCTCTACTATCTGTTGTTGCCGTCGCTCAATCTTTTTGGCACTTGCTTTTAGTAACTCCACATCGGAAGGTTGTCTTGGTGTACCATTCTCTAGGTTAAAGGTTGGAGTTATACCTTCTTCCAGGGTAGTAGTGAGTACTATATCCTCGCTTATTATATCTAGCTTCTTTGTTTTTGTCTTCGATTTTCCTACAAACATTTAAAGTAACAGGAATTAATTCTCATAGAAAATAACTTGCGGAGGTTCAAACCCTCCTTTTAGCGCTAATATGTTAACGATGAAATTCGCTTACATAATCATGTTAATGGAGAGAAAACTGAAAGATTAAGGACCTCCAACTAGCATTATTTCCATAATTTAAGGTAGATTAACCCCTTCCTTAGAACTTGTCAACGGTTTCTCTTGACTCGTGCTTTCCATGAGGATTTTTACAGGAGTTCTAACAAATCTTATTTAGCCTTCGTCAACACATAATGCTGGGGATACTTAGGCGTGGAACCCTTTGAGTAATTTCTCATATAATCCTAGCCTTCGATATAGATGAAGGTCGGACCATAGAATTTTTTTGATAAATGGTTCCGACGAAGAAACCAGCCAAATTATTACCCATTAAAGGGCGACTTTGTCAAGTAGATAAAATCAGTGATTTTAACCATGTCATAAAGACTAGCAGTGATTATCCTCTTTAACCATCACAAATATGATTGTGATGACCCTTAAATCCGTACTATCTAAGTTGACTAAAACCACACACGTCCAACCCAAATTGCACATAAATATGAGTCATTAGGGTTAAAGAATTAAAATAGATAGAAGATGAAATAAAAAAGCATTAGAATCTCACGGTGGAATGAATAAAATATATTATATAACATAATCTTTTGAATACAAAATTTTGAATCATATATACATACCATTATCAGACCACAATACAATATTTGATACATCGGAAATAACTCTAATAACTAACGGTGAAGCCTCCTTCTTCAAGTTTCTCCAAGTATATCTATAAAATCCTGAAATACTTGACTGCTCATACGAATTTGGGCACCCAAGGGTTTAGGAAAAAATAAACAAAATAAATTCTGGGTCAGTCATGGGACTGGTGTGAGTAAAGTCCAACCATATTGTTTAACTTTGAAAATCCTTTTGAAAGAAAGAGTAATCGTAAGACCGATCCACACATAAATACAAATGGTTTTTACCTTACGATAATTAAAACATTTTTGATATCAAAATTCTTTTTGTCGGACACTCAAATTATAATCTTCATTCTTCTCATTCCATACCTGTTTAACATGCATACGCCAATTCCCAATTTATTTCAATCATTTTAACCCTTTTCAACTCAATTTGCAAACTAATTCACTAATTAGCACTTTTGCCTAATACACTTTCAATTTGAACATATCATAGTCAAATATAATTTAATTCGCTTATACACATTCCATTTCTAACTCGAGTTTCATATTTGATTTCACATTTGAATTCATAAATCCGATTTATTAACAAAGGTTAAGTTCTATTCGGAATCCCATTAACTAATTTCTTTTCAAATTAGTTAATACTATATCACAATCCAAAAATTTGATTTTTATATCAAATATCACTTCATTTACTCTACTTGAGTTTATATTTACTTGATAACTCAACTCTGGATTTTTCTAAAAAGATTCGGGTTTTATTCACTCAAAGTCCCTTTAATTTATTAAATAAACCGCTATGGTTTAAAAACGATAATGGCGTTGTTTTTCTGAAAATTTGATTTTGACATAACTCAAAATCTATAAAACGAAATTCAGATTTTTCTCTTCTATTAGAAAACTATCATTTAGTAAGTCCGAACATTTCTTGTTTCATCGAATTCTGACTTATATTGAGTTATATATTCTCAATTGAAGTTCGAATCGTCGAACTACGAACTACAGCGCTGCGACGAGTTCGTTTTAATTAAATTAAATATAAACGTTTAAACTTTGTTTATAAAATAAATTTCAACTCCGTTTTCAATATTTTAAAATAATACAAGCCCGTTATCCAAATCTAACTTAACAATTCAGGTTATTCAAACTCGTGGATTATTTCATTTCACATTCATAACTCAGTTATGAATTTATTCGAAACTCAAATTTCTATATCCAATTCACATGGAATTTTAAAATATTGACACTATCGAATTCCAATTATAAATTCCTTTTATGCAAATAATTAATTAATTAAACATCCTTTACCATTGCAAACGAATACCATCTCTTGATAATAGTGAAGTCATTCAAGTTGGGGTATTTTAATTACCTCTCAGATCTTGATCAACAACGTTCTTATCTTGAGATAGATAAAAGTTTGTAATACAATAACTCGGTTTAAATATCACCTTTTATTCTATTTCTTACATTTGGAAATCTATTTCCAAAATTACTCGATGAAAATTATCTCATCACATTATTAATGCTATTTATAAATTAGCTTCTCTATTAAATAAACTCCTATTTTAATAATCTATTAGAAACTTGATTCCCATTTGGAATATTTTATTTTTATTGCTTATATATATAATTGAATAGGGAATTTATTTTCGTATTTAAATTTTAAAATCTAGTCTTTATCCAATGAAATCCCAATACCTTACCTGGTAATAATTTATTTGTTTTGTAAATTCGATATGGTTGAATTCCAATCATAAATCTGTATGGATTTATTTCAATTCATTTTACATTCTGAACATCGGAATATATTTCATTGTTTCCTTTCCCTGAAACGATTTCAAGTTATAAATCCCTTTATAAACTCGTACTTGAATTTAAATAAATTATCCAATGAAAATTCTTTTTTTATAAACATCATTTATAAATTTTACTTCTGGTTTTAAATATTCAAAACAAGTTTCTATTTCAAATTCCATTTCTATTTTCAGAAAATAAATTCCCCTTTTTAAATTGACAATTGAGTTTTCCATTAAATTATCGAATGATAATTTTTCTTTTCAAACTTAAACAACACTTAAAATTTTGACTACATGTTTTATTATTAAACACAAGTTAATATTTTCTAAATCATTCAAAATTCAATTTGTAATCCGAAAAATAATTTTTCTTTTAAATCTAAAAATCCCTTTTATGATATTTTTAGATAACAATAACTAGGGCCAGTGATATTCTAACATCCACAAACACCCAATTATCTATCACAGGTTTTCAAACACATCATATAGGATGATATATATGGAAACAAACAATTATAAATTTTGAAGGATCCGGTTGGATCCCTCCAACCTGTTTTCCTGCATCTACAGATGTCAGAAAACATAAATAATATCAATCCTGCTTCAAGGCAGGATATCGCGGTATATAAGGTCATCCACTCATATATCGTGGGGCGATTGTGTCATCCGCTAATGATACTGTAACACTCCACGTCCGTTAGTGTCACTCACAAAGGGAATGCACTAAGTTCTGTGGAGCATTTTGGGTAAAAGATGCAGATAAATTACAAGACAGACAAATTATTAAACAGTGGAAAATAGAACTTTGCTTTATTGATAATTTAGTCTGTACAAGATTCTTTTACAATATCAGAGTATCATCTGTCTTTATAAAATAAAGAAGCATGAAAATACATTTATATATTCCCCAATGTAGCAAGAGCCAGCCATAGCATCTGGAAGAGAATCCAAAGACAACTTCGTCAAATCTTCAAGCTGGGAAAGAGCAACGGTCCAGTCTAATCCTGAGTTATACTATTCCATCCTCAACTACCGGGGGGGGGGGGAACGGAAGAAAAGAAGACGAAAGAAAAACAGAGTCAGACATAAAGCCTGAGTAAGTTCAGTAACTTCTAGCATGTGAACATGGAAAAACAAAACGACATGAATTAACTGAATACAAGATTACACCATGACGATAAGGTCAACAAGATTAGACAAGGTAGTCACAAGATATGCTAAGATGACTGGATATGCTCTAACTTTCGCAGCTTCGCTATTTCCTTGTTATACTGGTTTCTATATCTCTGCACCACCTAACTAGTGTTCAACTAGTAACGATAAATTGATCCCAACCCCTGTAGTTTCCATTGTCTTCAGGCATACATTTATTATTTATTACCTAGATCTAATCTAGGGTTTTCTATCAAGTGCTTCTTAGATTTAACTATAGTTTTACACTATCTGCTGAACGCTTTTCGAGTTCAGGGTTTATGCCACCTAGTCCAACTAGGGATTACGCTACCTGTCGAACAATGCCCCCAAGTCTAGGACACACTACCTAGAGTGGTATATGCTCCTAGGCTTCCCCACGCATGTATCGCGAATCGTTATCGCTTGTCTAGATGCACATGTCCTGTAATGTGCGATCCGAGTCCTGTGACAGGGCAAATCAAGGAATACAGAACTCGGTCGGGAGCTTTCGGATATCTGCCGATGCAGATGCTAAGGTCTGTTTTTATTCCAGTGGCTATGGTCCCACTTGACCCCTCCCTCAACTAATGAAAGGCACACCTTGTAAAATGAGAACTATACGCCGGCCCCCGGTGCCCCCACTATCCTATGGCCATCCGCAACCATAACTAGATAGCAAGTATATGGTCTTTTGGAGTTCTCCGCCTTTCCGCTTCACGTATCTCGATTGACTCAAGATGGATGGTAGACGACGAGTTGCTATCACAGGGCTACCGTCTTCTCGCCGAATCACGCTGGTCCATCCTAGTCTTTAGGTTTCCACATATATATATTGCAACCAAGGCATACCCTCGGTTCTTCTAACGCAGACCTTAACCTCTGTGAGCCCAGGATGATCATCTGCAGCCTCACAGAGGGATACCAAGAGTACCCTCACGTCCCCTCGAAGCCTCGGGCTTCGTAACCCAATTCGTTGGAGCCTTCTTAAAACCATATGGATGTCCGCTCCTTCTTGTTATACTAAGAATTACTACTTAGTTCTACTAACTAAGGTTTACCACTTAGTTTCCAAATTCCTTGTTTTCTTAACTAAGTTTACTACTTAGTCCCTTTTACAACTGAGGTTTACTATTTAGTTTTCTTTCTCGCCAGGTTGGGTTGGTTAAGTGTCTTTAGTCGATTGAAGCTATCTTAACCCTCTTCCCTTATCCTATTACACTGGTTAAGTGTTATCCCTTTATGCTTTGTACTTAACCCTATTCATTTATCATATTCTGATGGTTAAGCATTCAAGTTTACTTAACCCTATGGTCTAGTCCAGCTAACATATTAATTTGGCTAAGTGTATAACTTAACCCCAACCTCTAGTCTAATTAACATGTTAAATTGGCTAAGTGTATTAACTTTACTTAACCCCACCTTCTAGTCTAGTCAACATGTTAATTTGGCTAAGTATTCCCATGGACTTAATCCTCCCATTCTAGCTTTAACTGTGCTAATTTGGTTAAGTGTTCCTTAACCTTCCCATTCTAGCTTTAATTAATAAATTAAAGCCGCAACCTCTCACATTAGACATATATTGCTGCGGTTACTGGATGTGTCGGTCGGTTCCGGGCAGGTTTACACCGCAACTCAGTCTAACCTCGGGTTAGGCATATTCATGTTTTCTAAGTTCAAAGGGTTTTTGATTAATTTCCAGATCTGGTCTTGAAAACAACCATCCCGTCCTTCGGATCAGTTAGGGATAGCCAGGGAAGGCAGGAAACTTGTATTTTCCAAACCCAAGCCTAGACACTATCCTCTCTGTCACCCTAGAACCTTCTGGTCTATGTGTTATAAAAAGGGGTGTTATCAAAATACTTTTCTTTTGTTTATAAATTGTTAACAATTTATTTCAAAAGCCCATTTCCCCTTTTTAGACAAATTTGGCCTGTATTTATTTGTCAAGCCTACTAGTATACTTATATTCTAGGCCCAAGTCCTAACCCAACATGCAGTTTAAGCCATTTCCTATTTCATTGCCGAAACTAGATTAAATATCCTAGTTTATAATTTATGGCCAAAATTTAACCAAGTTACATATTTTGTGGTAAATGAACAATTTAACATTTATGACGAATTCTATAAGTAAATTACTCCTAATTTACTGATTTCATTACTACTCTTTTAATGTACATTGTCATATTTATTATTATGGCCCATTCTCTCTTATTTATCATATTTATACTTTTTGGTATGTAAATTATACCAAGTTTAGTATCGCTAACCATAATTTATTCTAAACATGATAATTGATCACAATTATGAATAAATTCAAAATTGTGCTAATATACTTATTCCAAATCAACCTTAATTTACCCAATCTTGGTTTAACATCCTAATTCACAATTTATGGCAAAACTAGAATTATTTTTCTAGTTTACATTTTATGCCTAAAATTTAGCTTACTTACTAACGCTAAATTTAATATGTCAAAATCACATATTCCCTAATCCATGTCAAATTTCCCCGTTTTCATTTTAATATGCATGTCATAATACATAATACATATTCCAAATTATGCCAATTTCCAAGTTTACAACTACGTTCATATTCATTTCCATGTTTTTCCCCAAATCGCATTCCCACCGTTCGAATAATCGTGATTCAACCTAGATTATAAATAAATCTAGATTCGTAGAAAAAAAAGGGAATGAATCAAAATGACAAGAAGGAATAATTGGCATAAAAAGGTTTGGATAACAATGTAGGTTCAAGAATATGGGTAGACCTAACTAAATAGGTAAATTCCCACTGTCTTAAAACCAAAGAATGGGCAAAATAGGTTCAAGAACGTGGGTAGACCTAACTTAATAGGTAAATTCCCACTGTCTTAAAACCAAAGAAAAACCAAGGAACAGGTAGAATAAATAATTGGGTTTAGACCCAACTTCTCAATCACAAAACTAAAGCAATATTTTCCTAATCATAAATCATGGGTGTCAAAATCACAGTTGTCCTCATTATGTCATAAGTAATAGTTTATGTCCAAATCAATGGTATAGGCCTAGTCAAGGAAATAATCCTTGTAGTCACAGTCACAGTCATAGGAAATGTCCATAGTCATATGCGATGTTCATAGTCCAAAAGGGAAAATAATTCCCATAGCCATAAGTCATTGTCATAGGCAATGTTTATATGTCCCAAAATCAAAGGCTTATGTCATAGTCCAAAGGCATATGCTTTCAAAGGCCACAGTTCTATAGTCATAGTCACAGTTACAGTCTTATTTGTCCTCGAATCATAACAGCTCTTAATTCAGTCCAAGAGTATAAACACAGATTCGAAGAGAGAGAGAGAGATTTGGCATATTCCTTTATTCCTTTAATTTCATGTCACAAATAAAACAAAATATTCAGATCTAGAAATAACCAACTTACAGAAAATAGATCTAGAAAAGAAGGAAAGCATGGCTATGATTCGTGCGTCGTTGCTTGAAACTTGTTTGAGCTAGCCTTTGAATTCTTCACTTGAAACTTTGATTTGAATCCCTCCTTAAAAGTCTTTTAGCAGCATCTCCTCGTCTTGAATCATATTTTATTTTATTTTATTTAAGAAAATTTAGAGGAGGGGAAGAAGCCATGAATCTTAGCAGCATAAGGATAGAAGAGAATTGGTGCAAAGAGAATGAAGACTAGGGCTGTTTATATAGCTGCTCAAGACCTTATCGTACACGCAGCGCTGAGTCAGCATTGAACCTAGTTAAGAAAATAGTCTAGGTACGTAGATGAATCTAGCCAAACCTTATCATACACGCAGTGCTGAGTCAGCATTGGGTCCCACAAGCTATTTTGGCGTAAAAGTTTGATTTTCAAACTTTTGAATTTCTGGAATTTATTTAACTGTTTTATTCACATGAAATATTCTTATATGTATACAATTCCTCTAACGACCATTTTACGCGTATATATATACGCACAACTTTCATTTTATTTTCAAAATTCAAATGATGTTGCCATATTTCATTGACTGTAGCCTTATCTTGAATTTTATCTTTCGTATACATATATTTTTGTATATATATATATATTTATATTTCTCATATGTATATATATATATATATATTTCTTTATTTCCTTATACGTACGTTCTTATCCTTTCAAATTTTGAATTTGTATACGTACATATATTTGCATGTTTAGTTGGCCCTCTCTAAAACAATGATAAAAAATTATGCCGCCGCCGGGGTTCGAACCCCCGACCTCCATGCTACCAATCCAATGCCTTAACCAACTGAGCTACAGAGGCTTTTGTTAATAAGTCTTAGAACAATAATAATTATTGTTCTCTCCTTACCTCTTTTTTTTCATGTTAGTTACAATACTTAAATTAAACAACTGCATGGATCTTTTTCTTTTAAAAAAATTAATTATACTTTAATTTGAGAATCTTAATGTCACAGAATTAAGGGGTGTTACATTCTCCCCCACTTAAAAGGATTTCGTCCCCGAAATCTTCAAGTTAGGAACAATGTGTCCTACCATCCAATCACCCATCTACTCAACCATTCAATCACAGGCATTCATTGTCCTTAAAAGATTACTAATGCTTTCATGTTCATATGCATAGTGTGTGTATATGTCTCTATCTAATGCAAAATCAGGCGGTCTACTGATTCAGTTGACCTCCTTAATGCAAATCATGTTAGTGCCATGCGTCCAATCATGCATGCAAACATCCCTAGTCATGTAAATACTACATGCGTGCACAGCCATTCATCCATATGCAACGTCCATATGATATCATATCAAGTTCAACTTATAAACAAATGCATATATGTAAATGCAATATGAGAGCGTCCGAACTTGATCTAGTGCCTAATACGTATGCATATGCATCCACGAGCAACCATTTGCAACCACTTGCAACCATTCAACCATAACATGTTTCAAATACATGTTTACATCCATTGGCTTCTACCTAAGGATCGCAGATACGACCTAGAGGATATACTTTGGAAAGAGAGAAACAACTACGCGTAAAGCTCCTAAACAGAGAAATCAAGGATGCACCCTTAAGGAAAAAGGGCATGTTGCTAGTATCTAGCCTTCTTGAGCTTTACTCCACTGTATCTTAACCAATTTATCTTCACGATTGTGAAGTTCCTAATCTCCATTTCCAAAATAAACAGATGTCAATCACGGCGCCAAGTATATGTACTAAGATGATTAGAGGCCTCCCTCTTGGCTTATCCATCACGCCATAACTATGAGAGTCAAAAGATCACTCCGTACTTTTTAGAGTACCTACCACAACTATTCATCTTTCACGCAAACCATCCAAACCGAACTCGACATTCCTCAAGTACAAGCCCCAAAGGCCTAAACCAATATCAGACAAGCATCCAAGGAATACCTTCTCTGAATTTAGACGATCTACGTGAGATGATATAAGCAAACTCGATAGCTATCCTCAAATCCCTGCTAACCAAAAACTGGTCGGACCACCAATTGGATTTGAGACTCTAGTGGGATCTTTCTACTATACACGTACTATGGTGCAGAGACTCAACTATGGAAGTGGGTATGAACAATTAAGAAGCGCTGGAACCTAAGGAAATAGTACGAACAGAAAACTAGACTCTTCCAACCGGACCACCTTTCTCCTAGGTGCGCTTGGTGGCGAAAGCATGTACTTGTCCTTATGAAAATCTCGTCCTCGTTCTTGCCCTTGTCCTTAAGTATATGTCCTATCATACCATAGTAAAGATACTTGCTCTTGTCTTAGGTTTTATAATCCCTTCCTCCTTCGTGAGCCAAGTCTACATCCATAATTTCCTCATCCTTGGGTCGTGCTCCTTTGCCAAACTTCAGCGTGTAACCATGTTGGCAAATCTCTCGAAAGTTGCCTCTATCGCACGGAAAAACCCTATAAACTTGAAAGAAGACTGGCCGTAAGTGAAACAACTACGGCTATAGATGGAAGTCGGGCACTACTTTGCCCTTCGATGAGGTTACCTCCCAGAAAGCCAGGAGCCCCAGAGACTCAAGAAAGAAGGAGACAAGAATTCAAACAGAGGAAGAGGAGACAATGCGTATGGCTTTGGGGAATATGCCTTTAAAACAAATCCTTTCTTTTAAAAATGCTTCTTTAAAAACCTTTTGAAAATAATTTTTCAAATCTTTTATCTGATCCGGTAACCTTCAGCTCTGATACCACGTGTAACACTCCACGTCCGTTAGTGTCACCCACAAAGGGAATGCACTAAGTTCTGTGGAGCATTTTGGGTAAAAGATGCAGATAAATTACAAGACAGACAAATTATTAAACAGTGGAAAATAGAACTTTGCTTTATTGATAATTTAGTCTGTACAAGATTCTTTTACAATATCAGAGTATCATCTGTCTTTATAAAATAAAGAAGCATGAAAATACATTTATATATTCCCCAATGTAGCAAGAGCCAGCCATAGCATCTGGAAGAGAATCCAAAGACAACTTCGTCAAATCTTCAAGCTGGGAAAGAGCAACGGTCCAGTCTAATCCTGAGTTATACTATTCCCTCCTCAACTACCTGGGGGGGGGGAACGGAAGAAAAGAAGACGAAAGAAAAACAGAGTCAGACATAAAGCCTGAGTAAGTTCAGTAACCTCTAGCATGTGAACATGGAAAAACAAAACGACATGAATTAACTGAATACAAGATTACACCATGACGATAAGGTCAACAAGATTAGACAAGGTAGTCACAAGATATGCTAAGATGACTGGATATGCTCTAACTTTCGCAGCTTCGCTATTTCCTTGTTATACTGGTTTCTATATCTCTGCACCACCTTACTAGTGTTCAACTAGTAACGATAACGTGATCCCAACCCCTGTAGTTTCCATTGTCTTCAGGCATACATTTATTATTTATTACCTAGATCTAATCTAGGGTTTTCTATCAAGTGCTTCTTAGATTTAACTATAGTTTTACGCTATCTGCTGAACGCTTTTCGAGTTCAGGGTTTATGCCACCTAGTCCAACTAGGGATTACGCTACCTGTCGAACAATGCCCCCAAGTCTAGGACACACTACCTAGAGTGGTATATGCTCCTAGGCTTCCCCACGCATGTATCGCGAATCGTTATCGCTTGTCTAGATGCACATGTCCTGTAATGTGCGATCCGAGTCCTGTGACAGGGCAAATCAAGGAATACAGAACTCGGTCGGGAGCTTTCGGATATCTGCCGATGCAGATGCTAAGGTCTGTTTTTATTCCAGTGGCTATGGTCCCACTTGACCCCTCCCTCAACTAATGAAAGGCACACCTTGTAAAATGAGAACTATACGCCGGCCCCCGGTGCCCCCACTATCCTATGGCCATCCGCAACCATAACTAGATAGCAAGTATATGGTCTTTTGGAGTTCTCCGCCTTTCCGCTTCATGTATCTCGATTGACTCAAGATGGATGGTAGATGACGAGTTGCTATCACAGGGCTACCGTCTTCTCGCCGAATCACGCTGGTCCATCCTAGTCTTTAGGTTTCCATATATATATATATATATATATATATATATATATATATATATATTGCAACCAAGGCATACCCTCGGTTCTTCTAACGCAGACCTTAACCTCTGTGAGCCCAGGATGATCATCTGCAGCCTCACAGAGGGATACCAAGAGTACCCTCACGTCCCCCCGAAGCCTCGGGCTTCGTAACCCAATTCGTTGGAGCCTTCTTAAAACCGTATGGATGTCCACTCCTTTTTGTTATACTAAGAATTACTACTTAGTTCTACTAACTAAGGTTTACCACTTAGTTTCCAAATTCCTTGTTTTCTTAACTAAGTTTACTACTTAGTCCCTTTTTCAACTGAGGTTTACTATTTAGTTTTCTTTCTCGCCAGGTTGGGTTGGTTAAGTGTCTTTAGTCGATTGAAGCTATCTTAACCCTCTTCCCTTATCCTATTACACTGGTTAAGTGTTATCCCTTTATGCTTTTTACTTAACCCTATTCATTTATCATATTCTGATGGTTAAGCATTCAAGTTTACTTAACCCTATGGTCTAGTCCAGCTAACATATTAATTTGGCTAAGTGTATAACTTAACCCCAACCTCTAGTCTAATTAACATGTTAAATTGGCTAAGTGTATTAACTTTACTTAACCCCACCTTCTAGTCTAGTCAACATGTTAATTTGGCTAAGTATTCCCATGGACTTAATCCTCCCATTCTAGCTTTAACTGTGCTAATTTGGTTAAGTGTTCCTTAACCTTCCCATTCTAGCTTTAATTAATAAATTAAAGCCGCAACCTCTCACATTAGACATATATTGCTGCGGTTACTGGATGTGTCGGTCGGTTCCGGGCAGGTTTACACCGCAACTCAGTCTAACCTCGGGTTAGGCATATTCATGTTTTCTAAGTTCAAAGGGTTTTTGATTAATTTCCAAATCTGGTCTTGAAAACAACCATCCCGTCCTTCGGATCAGTTAGGGATAGCCAGGGAGGGCAGGAAACTTGTATTTTCCAAACCCAAGCCTAGACACTATCCTCTCTGTCACCCTAGAACCTTCTGGTCTATGTGTTATAAAAAGGGGTGTTATCAAAATACTTTTCTTTTGTTTATAAATTGTTAACAATTTATTTCAAAAGCCCATTTCCCCTTTTTAGACAAATTTGGCCTGTATTTATTTGTCAAGCCTACTAGTATACTTATATTCTAGGCCCAAGTCCTAACCCAACATGCAGTTTAAGCCATTTCCTATTTCATTGCCGAAACTAGATTAAATATCCTAGTTTATAATTTATGGCCAAAATTTAACCAAGTTACATATTTTGTGGTAAATGAACAATTTAACATTTATGACGAATTCTATAAGTAAATTACTCCTAATTTACTGATTTCATTACTACTCTTTTAATGTACATTGTCATATTTATTATTATGGCCCATTCCCTCTTATTTATCATATTTATACTTTTTGGTATGTAAATTATACCAAGTTTAGTATCGCTAACCATAATTTATTCTAAACATGATAATTGCTCACAATTATGAATAAATTCAAAATTGTGCTAATATACTTATTCCAAATCAACCTTAATTAACCCAATCTTGGTTTAACATCCTAATTCACAATTTATGGCAAAACTAGAATTATTTTTCTAGTTTACATTTTATGCCTAAAATTTAGCTTACTTACTAACGCTAAATTTAATATGTCAAAATCACATATTCCCTAATCCATGTCAAATTTCCCCGTTTTCATTTTAATATGCATGTCATAATACATAATACATATTCCAAATTATGCCAATTTCCAAGTTTACAACTACGTTCATATTCATTTCCATGTTTTTCCCCAAATCGCATTCCCACCGTTCGAATAATCGTGATTCAACCTAGATTACCACGTGTCAAAAAGGAAATTTAAAGAAGCATTTTTAAAAGACAAAAGTACTATTTTATTTTAAAAAGGCAAAGTCCACTCCCCAAAGCCATAGGTACTATCTCTTATCCTTCGTTTTGAATCTATCCTTTTTGTTTTAGCATGTCCGAAGATCTTAACTTGCCAGAAGGGGTGCCAATACCTGGTTGGTTTAGACGGTTCTTAGAAGCAAGAGCCACTCAGCCAGGTCCTACCGTTCCTCCTCCCCCAGCTGCCGGAAATCATCCAGCTGCAGCGGCACCTTTTCCTCCACCTCCTCCTCGGGGAAATACTTTTGCTAAGATATGTAAAGATTTTAAAGCTATGGGAGGAAGGGATTTCCATGGAACTGAGTCCTTCGTGGCAGCTAGAAATTGGCTGAAAGAAACTGAGGACCTATTCATCATCTTTGAAGTAGAGGATAGACAAAAAGTACAATTGGCAGTGTGGCTATTGAAGGGCGAGGCTTCCTACTGGTGGGAAGTCACTAATGCTGAAAGACCAGTGGAGACATGGGAGGACTTTAGGGCAAGGTTTGAGACTAAATTTCTCTCAGATGCGGAAAGAAGTTTGCAGTTGGAAAAATTCTTATTTCTTAAGCAAGGGGATAAGACAGTCAGAGAGTATGTGAATCAGTTTGATGAGCTGGCTAGGTTTGGGCTTGACCTAGTCAACACCCCGCACAAGAAGGCTCTCCGTTTCGTCAAGGGGTTGAATGAGCCATTACACAGTTTGGCCATGACCCATATACCCATGGGAGCCACGTATGAAAGATTGGTGCAAATGGCATTGCTGAATGAAGAGGATAAGGGCAAGAAGGAGACAAAGGCAGGAAGCTCTCAAGGGAAGAAAGAGGGTCTGCAGCCTAAGAAGACAGACTTTAAGAAGGGTGGGAAAGGCAACAAAGAGAAGAGGAAGTGTAATTTCTGTGGCAAAGTGGGGCATTTAGTAAAGGACTGCCGGAAAAAGAAGGCCAAGGAGAATGGTGGGTGCTTTTCTTGCGGTCAGACAGGCCACAGGGCTAAGGACTGCCCAAAGAAACGAGGACAGGGGCAGAGGGCTGGATCCACCCCAGGGGCACAGGTTCATGTGCTGGAAGCGCCACCTCTGCAACAGCGAGGTATAAATACTTCTGTAGAAAGTGTAGTTTATCTTTATGATCACCCCGTTCGCACTTTATTTGATTCTGGCGCATCACACTCCTTTATCTCGTCTGCTTTAGTAGAATCTCTGCACCTAAAAACTAGTATGGTAGAGGACCCCTTAATTGTTTCAAACCCAATTGGGGGCCCAGCTCATTTGTCTATGATCTGTTTGGGATTGAAAATTTCCATTCTAAGCGTAGAATTTCAATGTAGTGCCTTTGTTTTGGGCTTTTCGGGTTATGGTTTGATTTTGGGTATGGATTGGCTATCCAGTAATGGGGCCATCCTTGATTGTGAGAAAAGGGTTGTTAGGCTCCTAACCCAGCTCGGTAATACTTTGGAAATTTCTTGTAATCCCTCATCCGCGGTTATGCTTAGTTATCTTGAATCGTTAGATGCCTCTGTTGAAAATTTGCAATCAGTTAAAGTGGTCCGGGAATATCCGGATGTCTTCGAAGAGGTGAAGGGCTTGCCTCCGAAGCGGGAAATAGACTTCCGCATATATCTTGTAGATAATGCAAAGCCCGTTGCGTTGCCCGTTAGACACATGGCTCCAAGGGAAAGGAAAGAGCTCAGTAAACAGATTAAAGAGCTTCTAGAAAAGGGGTTCATTAGGAGGAGCATTTCAGAATGGGGCGCTCCAGTGGTGTTCGCTACAAAGGCGGATGGTTCACTCCGTCTATGTGTTGACTATAGGGAGCTCAACAAGCTAACGAAAAAGAATAGGCACCCTCTCCCTAGAATTGACGATTTATTTGACCAGCTTGTAGGAGCGTCTGTTTTCTCCCAACTCGATTTAGCAACCGGTTTTCATCAGCTAAGGGTGGCTGAAGATAGCATCGATAAAACGGCGTTCAGAACCCCAGACGGCTTTCTTAACCTTGTGTTCCCAGACTAACAGATTTCAGATTAACTTGTTTACAAGTTCAGACATACAGAATTCAGGTTTACTAATTCACAAATTAAGTTAACAAGTTTTCAGACTAACAGGTCAGATGTACAGATTTTTCAGATTTGTCTAACTTTGTATTGGGCCTACAGATTCATGGACGGGTTTTACTACATCTATTAATCCCTTTGGTTTAACCCTATTTTCCCCAATACGTTTTAGACGTCATTCTTATCTTAGATTTTGCATTAATTAATTATTAATGCACAGACCTCTCACATTAGGTCGGTAGCTTGTGGCCGCTGGATATGCCGGGCGGTTCCGGGCAGACTTCTGCCACAAGCCAGACCTAACCTCGTGTCTTACGCATTTTATGACTAACTTCTCACATTAGAACCTATTGTTTGCGGCGACTGGATGTGCCGGGCGGTTCCGGGCAGATTTACGCCGCAAACTCATTCTAACCTCGAGTTAGCCATGTTTATCTTTGCGGCCAATTAATTAATAATTTACCGTTTATGCGCACGCCCAATATATATGCCAATTCAAATTATATCAATAACAGGATGATTATATCAACATAGCAGATAACAGATTTTATATGACTTAACGGATTTAACAGATTTAGCAACTTAGCAGATTTTGGCATATAACAGGTTAGGCATTTCAACCGACAAATTTAACAGATTAGGCATTTCAATCTAATTAGCAGTCTAGGCAATATAACAAAACTAGCAGTTTAGGCAACTTGGCAAATTAGCAGATTTAGCAAAATTAATATTTCTAAAGGTTCTATTTACATGCCTTGCCCAATCATAAATTGGCCTAAATTCATATGCCTACATAATTGTCATGATTCACAACATATACTCCATGTTTGCATAAGCGCAGAATATGGACATAATTTGCCATATAACATATGTTCCAATTTTTGTTAAACTAGCATTTTACAGCAGATTCACATATAAATTATACCAAATATAACCATTAATTTCAATGCATGCCATATATCCAAAAATCCCTATTTAGGTGTAATCACAATAATAGATATCCTAATTAATGTAAATCTTTACACCTAAGTTTCCATATCTTCTTCTTTTTGAGTCATGAATCATTATGCAAACTATACCCAACAATATAAATCTTTAAATCATATCTTCTACAAATCAGATCTTGACTTTTATATGCATTTTGTCCAAAGTCTCAAATCATATGTAATCTTACAGTGGTTCCTCTTCTTCTTTTATCACAGAATATGCATAGGTCTAAAACTAGTTTATAACATATGCTCATCTTTTTTTTCTAATAAATTACAGATCTAAATTACAACATAACTATGCATAAAACATATATAAATTATATGTTCATCGTCAAATTTATGCATCCAATCCCAAGTCACATGTCCAATATATTTTATGCCTCAGACCTAAAGTCATACATTCAATTCAGTCTTGTCAAATTTCGCATCATTCATTATTTATCCCAAAATTTGCGTTCATACGTTCATCTCTTATGAGATTAGGCACAGGCTCGTGGTAGCCTGGCTATAGAAACAGAAAAGAAGAAAAGGGATACAGAACAGTCACAGAGAAACAAATCTGACAGAAGAGAATATATATACAATCTCAGATTCAGAATTAAAAACATATCAAAATTATAATTAACGTTTATAGCGGAAAATAACTGTACTTGCCTTGATTAGCTTAAAGAAAGGACTTTAACTTGCTGTAGAATCTTTGCAGAAACTATAATCACTAGTTTGAATTGAGTTGCTTAGGCTGATGTTGATTATAAAAAGGAAGCGTGGTGGGCCCATAACCCACAGGTCCCAGGATCGAAACCTGGCTCTGATACCACGTGTAACACTCCACGTCCGTTAGTGTCACTCACAAAGGGAATGCACTAAGTTCTGTGGAGCATTTTGGGTAAAAGATGCAGATAAATTACAAGACAGACAAATTATTAAACAGTGGAAAATAGAACTTTTCTTTATTGATAATTTAGTCTGTACAAGATTCTTTTACAATATCAGAGTATCATCTGTCTTTATAAAATAAAGAAGCATGAAAATACATTTATATATTCCCCAATGTAGCAAGAGCCAGCCATAGCATCTGGAAGAGAATCCAAAGACAACTTCGTCAAATCTTCAAGCTGGGAAAGAGCAACGGTCCAGTCTAATCCTGAGTTATACTATTCCCTCCTCAACTACCTGGGGGGGGGGGGGGGGTGGGGGAACGGAAGAAAAGAAGACGAAAGAAAAACAGAGTCAGACATAAAGCCTGAGTAAGTTCAGTAACTTCTAGCATGTGAACATGGAAAAACAAAACGACATGAATTAACTGAATACAAGATTACACCATGACGATAAGGTCAACAAGATTAGACAAGGTAGTCACAAGATATGCTAAGATGACTGGATATGCTCTAACTTTCGCAGCTTCGCTATTTCCTTGTTATACTGGTTTCTATATCTCTGCGCCACCTAACTAGTGTTCAACTAGTAACGATAACGTGATCCCAACCCCTGTAGTTTCCATTGTCTTCAGGCATACATTTATTATTTATTACCTAGATCTAATCTAGGGTTTTCTATCAAGTGCTTCTTAGATTTAACTATAGTTTTACGCTATCTGCTGAACGCTTTTCGAGTTCAGGGTTTATGCCACCTAGTCCAACTAGGGATTACGCTACCTGTCGAACAATGCCCCCAAGTCTAGGACACACTACCTAGAGTGGTATATGCTCCTAGGCTTCCCCACGCATGTATCGCGAATCGTTATCGCTTGTCTAGATGCACATGTCCTGTAATGTGCGATCCGAGTCCTGTGACAGGGCAAATCAAGGAATACAGAACTCGGTCGGGAGCTTTCGGATATCTGCCGATGCAGATGCTAAGGTCTGTTTTTATTCCAGTGGCTATGGTCCCACTTGACCCCTCCCTCAACTAATGAAAGGCACACCTTGTAAAATGAGAACTATACGCCGGCCCCCGGTGCCCCCACTATCCTATGGCCATCCGCAACCATAACTAGATAGCAAGTATATGGTCTTTTGGAGTTCTCCGCCTTTCCGCTTCACGTATCTCGATTGACTCAAGATGGATGGTAGACGACGAGTTGCTGTCACAGGGCTACCGTCTTCTCGCCGAATCATGCTGGTCCATCCTAGTCTTTAGGTTGCCACATATATATATTGCAACCAAGGCATACCCTCGGTTCTTCTAACGCAGACCTTAACCTCTGTGAGCCCAGGATGATCATCTGCAGCCTCACAGAGGGATACCAAGAGTACCCTCACGTCCCCCCGAAGCCTCGGGCTTCGTAACCCAATTCGTTGGAGCCTTCTTAAAACCATATGGATGTCCGCTCCTTCTTGTTATACTAAGAATTACTACTTAGTTCTACTAACTAAGGTTTACCACTTAGTTTCCAAATTCCTTGTTTTCTTAACTAAGTTTACTACTTAGTCCCTTTTTCAACTGAGGTTTACTATTTAGTTTTCTTTCTCGCCAGGTTGGGTTGGTTAAGTGTCTTTAGTCGATTGAAGCTATCTTAACCCTCTTCCCTTATCCTATTACACTGGTTAAGTGTTATCCCTTTATGCTTTTTACTTAACCCTATTCATTTATCATATTCTGATGGTTAAGCATTCAAGTTTACTTAACCCTATGGTCTAGTCCAGCTAACATATTAATTTGGCTAAGTGTATAACTTAACCCCAACCTCTAGTCTAATTAACATGTTAAATTGGCTAAGTGTATTAACTTTACTTAACCCCACCTTCTAGTCTAGTCAACATGTTAATTTGGCTAAGTATTCCCATGGACTTAATCCTCCCATTCTAGCTTTAACTGTGCTAATTTGGTTAAGTGTTCCTTAACCTTCCCATTCTAGCTTTAATTAATAAATTAAAGCCGCAACCTCTCACATTAGACATATATTGCTGCGGTTACTGGATGTGTCGGTCGGTTCCGGGCAGGTTTACACCGCAACTCAGTCTAACCTCGGGTTAGGCATATTCATGTTTTCTAAGTTCAAAGGGTTTTTGATTAATTTCCAAATCTGGTCTTGAAAACAACCATCCCGTCCTTCGGATCAGTTAGGGATAGCCAGGGAGGGCAGGAAACTTGTATTTTCCAAACCCAAGCCTAGACACTATCCTCTCTGTCACCCTAGAACCTTCTGGTCTATGTGTTATAAAAAGGGGTGTTATCAAAATACTTTTCTTTTGTTTATAAATTGTTAACAATTTATTTCAAAAGCCCATTTCCCCTTTTTAGACAAATTTGGCCTGTATTTATTTGTCAAGCCTACTAGTATACTTATATTCTAGGCCCAAGTCCTAACCCAACATGCAGTTTAAGCCATTTCCTATTTCATTGCCGAAACTAGATTAAATATCCTAGTTTATAATTTATGGCCAAAATTTAACCAAGTTACATATTTTGTGGTAAATGAACAATTTAACATTTATGACGAATTCTATAAGTAAATTACTCCTAATTTACTGATTTCATTACTACTCTTTTAATGTACATTGTCATATTTATTATTATGGCCCATTCTCTCTTATTTATCATATTTATACTTTTTGGTATGTAAATTATACCAAGTTTAGTATCGCTAACCATAATTTATTCTAAACATGATAATTGCTCACAATTATGAATAAATTCAAAATTGTGCTAATATACTTATTCCAAATCAACCTTAATTAACCCAATCTTGGTTTAACATCCTAATTCACAATTTATGGCAAAACTAGAATTATTTTTCTAGTTTACATTTTATGCCTAAAATTTAGCTTACTTACTAACGCTAAATTTAATATGTCAAAATCACATATTCCCTAATCCATGTCAAATTTCCCCGTTTTCATTTTAATATGCATGTCATAATACATAATACATATTCCAAATTATGCCAATTTCCAAGTTTACAACTACGTTCATATTCATTTCCATGTTTTTCCCCAAATCGCATTCCCACCGTTCGAATAATCGTGATTCAACCTAGATTATAAATAAATCTAGATTCGTAGAAAAAAAAGGGAATGAATCAAAATGACAAGAAGGAATAATTGGCATAAAAAGGTTTGGATAACAATGTAAGTTCAAGAATATGGGTAGACCTAACTAAATAGGTAAATTCCCACTGTCTTAAAACCAAAGAATGGGCAAAATAGGTTCAAGAACGTGGGTAGACCTAACTTAATAGGTAAATTCCCACTGTCTTAAAACCAAAGAAAAACCAAGGAACAGGTAGAATAAATAATTGGGTTTAGACCCAACTTCTCAATCACAAAACTAAAGCAATATTTTCCTAATCATAAATCATGGGTGTCAAAATCACAGTTGTCCTCATTATGTCATAAGTAATAGTTTATGTCCAAATCAATGGTATAGGCCTAGTCAAGGAAATAATCCTTGTAGTCACAGTCACAGTCACAGTCATAGGAAATGTCCATAGTCATATGCGATGTTCATAGTCCAAAAGGGAAAATAATTCCCATAGTCATAAGTCATTGTCATAGGCAATGTTTATATGTCCCAAAATCAAAGGCTTATGTCATAGTCCAAAGGCATATGCTTTCAAAGACCACAGTTCTATAGTCATAGTCACAGTTACAGTCTTATTTGTCCTCGAATCATAACAGCTCTTAATTCAGTCCAAGAGTATAAACACAGATTCGAAGAGAGAGAGAGAGAGATTTGGCATATTCCTTTATTCCTTTAATTTCATGTCACAAATAAAACAAAATATTCAGATCTAGAAATAACCAACTTACAGAAAATAGATCTAGAAAAGAAGGAAAGCATGGCTATGATTCGTGCGTCGTTGCTTGAAACTTGTTTGAGCTAGCCTTTGAATTCTTCACTTGAAACTTTGATTTGAATCCCTCCTTAAAAGTCTTTTAGCAGCATCTCCTCGTCTTGAATCATATTTTATTTTATTTTATTTAAGAAAATTTAGAGGAGGGGAAGAAGCCATGAATCTTAGCAGCATAAGGATAGAAGAGAATTGGTGCAAAGAGAATGAAGACTAGGGCTGTTTATATAGCTGCTCAAGACCTTATCGTACACGCATCGCTGAGTCAGCATTGAACCTAGTTAAGAAAATAGTCCAGGTACGTAGATGAATTTAGCCAAACCTTATCATACACGCAGTGCTGAGTCAGCATTGGGTCCCACAAGCTATTTTGGCGTAAAAGTTTGATTTTCAAACTTTTGAATTTCTGGAATTTATTTAACTGTTTTATTCACATGAAATATTCTTATATGTATACAATTCCTCTAACGACCATTTTACGCGTATATATATATGCACAACTTTCATTTTATTTTCAAAATTCAAATGATGTTGCCATATTTCATTGACTGTAGCCTTATCTTGAATTTTATCTTTCGTATACATATATTTTTGTATATATATATATATATATATTTCTCATATGTATATATATATATATATTTCTTTATTTCCTTATACGTACGTTCTTATCCTTTCAAATTTTGAATTTTTATACGTACATATATTTGCATGTTTAGTTGGCCCTCTCTAAAACAATGATAAAAAATTATGCCGCCGCCGGGATTCGAACCCCCGACCTCCATGCTACCAATCCAATGCCTTAACCAACTGAGCTACAGAGGCTTTTGTTAATAAGTCTTAGAACAATAATAATTATTGTTCTCTCCTTACCTCTTTATTTCATGTTAGTTACAATACTTAAATTAAACAACTGCATGGATCTTTTTCTTTTAATTTTTCTTTTAAAAAAATTAATTATACTTTAATTTGAGAATCTTAATGTCACAGAATTAAGGGATGTTACAGATACTGCAGGCATCCGCTAATATTACCGCGGGAAATATCCAATATATACACATACATACATATATATATATATATATATATATATATATATATAGCCACAACCACCAAGCCAATATAACTAATATATAACCACAATAATTCAGTAATTCATGCATGTATCCACACAACCAACAATTTATTTTAACAATAAAAACAAATTTAAATGCAAATTTCTGAGTGAGTTTACTCACTTGATTTTCCTTTTGCCGAATATCCAGTTAAAATTCCCAATCATCTCGATTACGAACCATCTCGACTGAATCTATACCTATGATTATTCGATTTTACTAGTCGATTTATTTATTTTAATTACTAGAATAATAACTAAATAATTTATTCTAAGAATTTTAAATTATGTAAAAACATAGACCTTACGGTCTTTTTCCTAACCATCTTCACCATCCTCAGACAACAAATCTGATACTTGCCACTTCAATCATCATAGAAATGTCACAAGTCCATCAGCGTCCTCATGATCAGACAAGCTCCCTCCAATGTCAGACATTTTTCTGTTTCACTTGAGCTTCGATAATCTCCAAAAATCATAGATCGTTCTCTTTCAATTTCCGAACTCCCGCTCACCTCACTGTCAAACTCCAGTTCGAACTCCCCATTCCATATGTTTAATCCATCAGTACGAATTTTTTCAAATCATCACGTTAATAGCCCATAGACAACCAAGTTGTCCAACCCAATATGGTGCCATGCAAAAGATGCCATATTTTATCCCATGCTCGCACGGGAAAAAGTAATTACGTGCTAGAAACAACAATACCTCTGGGTTGTTCACAAGTCCTGAGTCAATACATGAATCATGTAATCTCAGGGTCATATTTCAAGCCTATAACTTCTCAAACCATTATTACCTAGATCAACAATCTCACCAGGCCATTTTTGAATCTGCGAGCTCTTCGAATCATTGTTGAAATCCAGACTATTGAACTCCCTTAAACACCAACTGTTCGAACACCAGTGACCTCCCCATGCCCTGAACACTAACGAGTTGTCTTCCCAAAATCGCGACTTCACATCAATTGCTCCCAAAACCCATCCATCATGGTTCCTCCTTTCCTCCTTCGCGAGCGCGTCTCATGCTTCAAGAACTCGAGGGTAAACAAATTGCGATCATCGATTCTTTTATTTTTATATATAATTGGAGCTTTCGATTTGAGGAAGTAAAAAGAGGTAGCATGGTTTTTGATTTCTGAATTGAGGAAATGAATCTTCATTTTGGTATTGGGATTGGATAGAAAAACAACAAGGGGGAGTGGCTTTTCTAATTGCTTAAGCTTACAATTTTTTCCTGAAAATGAAATAGGGAATAACAGAGATGGTCGCGATATATAGAGGAGGATGGGGGAACAAACATACGAAGGGTTTTAAATGCTTGTTGAACAAAGTACATACATTTATTTTATTTTAATGCGATTTGATTTAGTAACTTTCCATTTAATTTTATAATAATATATTTTGCGGTAACAAACATCTATCGAAACACAACAACTGATGTTCCCAAAGTTATCCGTTATTCTACATTCAACGGAACAGATTCCGAAATTTAATTCAACCATATATATAGAGTAACCATATTAAATTGATATAATATAATTCAAATTCAAACCAAACAAATTCATCGAAAATAAATTTTTATTGTCGTCATAATTTAAATAGAATTTATATTAATCGACTGAGTTGTTTCGATTCAGTTTTAACTCTAAAACCAATTGTTTATCATTTTCCGTATTACGATAATTCAATATCTTCAAATTTAATCGTATATCGATTATTAAATCGATAAATCAATAAAAATCCATTTATTATTCCAAATCAATATTTAATATAAATTTAAATATCCAATATTAAGTGGCTAAAATCTGGGTCGTTACATTTCTATCCCCTTAAAAGAATTTCGTCCCCAAAATTACTGTGGCAGAAGAAATGCTACAGACCCGTTAACTTTTCAAAACCCACTTTGTCATTACTCAGTATCTCATATTCCATAACTCAAGTTCCATACAAATTTTAAATTTTCATGGAAATATTTAATTTTCCTATTTCCATTCAAAAACTTCAAATTGAATCTAATTTGAAAATCTTCTCTTTTACCTTTACAAAAAATTTCAAAACTTAAAAAAAAATCCTAAATTTTGGAATTTTTTTGGCAAAGTCTCCCATGTACGGAGGAGCTTTTGCAATATACCAAAAGAGAGAAAAAAGTATACATTGACTCATATGGTCAGAAAACAATTCATATTTCCTAATTTGGTATTTTTCCGTAGGTGTACCTTATATAAGTGTTTATTTAACGCGCATACTTAGCATATAAGCAATCTGCATATCCAAAATCAAGCCAGGTAGCTCCATGTACCTGGACTAACTCAATTTAAACTCATAAGTTTCATAAATATGAAGTTTCAATAACTTTCATTTATTTTAAATGGTTAAACATGTAGTTTCAACTCAAACATACATACTATGCATATTTATTAAATACGTTCTAAAACAAGTTCCAATATTTAGTTTGTACCACATTTCTTTCATATTTCACATCAAATATGCATATATTCATTCAATTCAAATGATTTACTACCAATAAATTTTCATTTGACTTATATTTCACACATATGCATTCCAATTCATCCAATTTGATTCTAATCTATTTATTTATCCCGTTTTTGACAAACAAAAATTTTATATGCATATTTGGTATCATTTTTGGTTAATATAATAACCAATTTATCCTTTTTCTGGCTTTTAATTGATTTCAAATCATTTCTTCAGCTTCACTTTTAACAATTCAATTTACTTAACTTGCAAAAGTTAAATTTTAAATTCCAGAAGTCAAATACCCGGTTATTATTTCAAATCTCTTTTTGAAATCAAACAGATATTTAGGTAGATGTATTTATAACCATCTTAAATTCAAAACATTTGAATTCCCAAAACATTTTATTTCTCAAATAATTTCCTTTGGAAATTTTACCATGGTAGTAACCATCACTTAGAAACTCGAAAATGAACACCGACGATGGCGCGCTTCATCATCAGAATTATTTTCCAGTGTCCGAAGTGAATTTAATGCTTTATCATATTCAAAAATCCATTCAGAATGATTTAATTCAAAAAAAATCCTTACAAATCAAAGCTATGTTATTTTAATATACTTTAGAAAAATATTTTTCCAATTTCCCGGGATTTATACTTTGAATATGATTCCAATCCAATTTTAATTCAGCTCATTTGTATATTAAGTTCTTGTACCATTCCATTTGGTTATATATAACCATTTTAATTTTATAATCTTATTTGGTTATAATCTCAATCAATACATCCATATATAATAATTTCATAAAATTATTCTTTTATATCAAAATACAATTTTTGGGCAAAATTATTTCATTTACCCACTTTTAAAACAATACTGTGTTGAATTACTCTGTTCAAGTATTTAGAAACACCTATCGATACAATTGTACCTTCTGTACCGACCATAATTCACAAACCACTCGACAAACCAATCAACACAATATAAAATCGTTTTTATATCAACTTACAAATACGCTCTCTCATATAGATACATTCAAATCATTCTAGGGTACTACTGACCCTATCTCTAATGAGTAAACCCCCACCAAAGCCTAGGTGTTCGCTCAACCTAAGATCTGATACCAAATGTGATGGCCCACAAATCCGTACTATCTGAGTTGACTAAAACAGTACACGTCCAACCCAAATTGCACAGAAATACGAGTCATTAAGGTTAAAGAAATAAAAATAGATAGAAGATAAAACAAAAGAAAACATCAGAATCTCACAACGGAACGAATAAAATATATTATATAACATAATCTTTGAATACAAAATTTTGAATCATATATACATACCATCATCAGAGCACAATATAATATTTGATACAGTGGAAATATCTAAAATAACTAATGGTGAAGCCTCCTACTTCAAGTTCCTCCAAGTGTATCTATAAAATCCTGAAACACTTGACTGTTCGTATAAATTTGGGCACCCAAGAGTTTAGGGAAAAACAAACAAAATAAACTCTGGGTCAGTCATGGGACTGGTGTGAGTAAACTCCAACCATATTGTTTAACTTTGAAAATCCTTTTGAAAGACAGCGTAATCGTAAGACCAATCCACACATAAATACGGATGGTTTTTAGCTTACGATAACCAAAACATTTTTGATATCAAGATCCAGTGACATTATAATAATGTCTATCAAAATAAATAACCAAATAGTAGGACACTTGCATCTCACACTCTACATACATAGTATAAAATCAAAAACCACAGGGAGCTTATTGGAGATTGGATTCCAACTATGACAAGGTATGGGACCACCTCCCGATCAGTGTACTTTAGAGGGGATACACTGGGGTTTAGCAAGAACGTCTTGCAACCTGGCTACACATGACCGGCCACTCATTCAGCATGAGTGTACCGAATGTATTATCACCCACGGTTGTTGGCCATCCAACTGTATTCCGTAAGATACAGAAGCGAACGAAGAATAACTGAAATTTTTCTCTAGATCTGTGATAATATACACTGCTTGGGTATGACCCAACTAGCCATGTTGCCTGCCCGATTTTTGTCATTTCCCGGTTGATGAGGCTTGAGGCTACGTTTACTTTTTTTTAGAACGTCTGACCACCATTCACTTTGAATGTCACATCGTCAAACCCGCCAAATCACTAGTTGATCTTCCCAAAAATATTATGGGTATAAAAGCTAAGAGAAACGAATTCCTCTGCCACCTGACGTAATACCTTGAAAAGATCATCTTATGTGATCTGTTAGGAATACTCTGTCAGACTTTCGTCCATACAACTTGTCCGGGGTCTGGACAAACAGAACAACCCTTCCATTTACTCCGTCTTCGATTATCTTTAACATATTTAATTCACAACGCCTATGCCTATAAGGAGTGACTTTCGGATAATAATCCAACCGGTCTCTTCGTATTGACAACGATGGTCAAAAATCTTTTATAGCCGGTGATTTAACTATCAATGGGAAAACAATCATCCATTAAACGTATCACTGGCCCTTATTAATAAATATTCATTCATTAACTATTTTCCAAATTCCTTATTGAATTATATATATATATATATATATATATATCGATATATTGATTTCCAGTTATCCAATTTCTCAAAAATATTCTAACTCCTTAAATTTTCTGAAAATTTCGCCATTACCTCCTTTGTATCGGTTAATAGTTCAAACCCCAACTCGCCTCTCTAGGCCCTTTCTATTCAAAATGAAAATTAAAAAAGGCCAAGCGGCTTGCCCAATAGGCTCATAAAATCTCATATGGAATTGAAACATGTACCTTTTTGTAGGACACTCATATTATAATCTTCATTCTTTTCATTCCGTACTGTTTAACATGCATACGCCAATTCCCAATTTATTTCAATCAATTTAACCCTTTTCAACTCAATTTCCTAATTAATTCACTAATTAGCTCTTTTGCCTAATACACTTTCAATTTGAACATATCATAGTCAAATAAAATTTAATTCGCTTACACACATGTTAAATTCCATTTCTAACTCGAGTTTCATATTTGATTTCACACTTGAATTCATAAATCCGATTTACTTAACAAAGGTTAAGTTCTATTCGAAATCCCACTAACCAATTTCTTTTCAAATTAGTTAATACTATGCCACAATCCGAAAATCTGATTTTTATATCAAATATCACTTCATTTACTCTGCTTGAATTTATATTTATTTGATAACTTAACTTCGGATTTTTCTAAAAAGATTTGGGTTTTATTCGCTCAAAGTCCCTTTAATTTATTAAATAAACCGCTATGGTTTAAAAACGATTATGGCACTGTTTTTCAGAAAATTTGATTTTGACGTAACACAAAATCTATAAAACAAAATCCATATTTTTCTCTTCCATTCGAATACAATCATTTAGTAAGTCCGAACGTTTCTTGTTTCGTCGAATTCCAACTTATATTGAGTTCTATATTCTCAATTGGTTTGAATCGTCAAATTACGAACTACCGCGCTGGGGCGAGTTCGTTTTAATTAAATTAAATATAAATGTTTAAACTTCGTTTATAAAATAAATTTCAGCTCCATTTTCAATATTTAAAAATAATACAAGCCTATTATCCAGATCTAACATAACAATTCATGTTATTCAAACTCGTTGATTATTTCATTTCACATTCATAACTCAGTTATGAATTTATTCGAAACTCAAATTTCTATATTCAAGTCCAATTCACATGGAATTATAAAATATCGATACCATCGAATTCCAGTTATAAATTCCTTTTATGAAAATAATTAATTAATTAAACATCCTTTACTATTACAAATGAATAACATCCATTGATAATAGTGAAGTCGTTCAAGTTGGGGTATTTTAGCTACCTCTCAGACCTTGATCAACAATGTTCTTATCTTGAGACAGATAAAAGTTTGTAATACAAAAACTCGGTTTAAATCTCACCTTTTTATTCCATTTCTTACATCTGGAAATCTACTTCCAAAATTACTCGATGAAAATTATCTCATCACATTTATAAACGTTGTTTATAAATTAGTTTCTCTATTAAATAAAATCCTATTTTAATAATCTATTCGAAACTTGATTCCCATTTGGAATATTTTATATTTATAACTTATATATATATATAAATGAATAGGGAATCTATTTTCATATTTAAATTTTAAAATTTAAATTCTACTCTTAATCCAATGAAATCCTAATATCTTACCTGGTAATAATATATTTATTTTATAAATTCGATATGGTCGAATTTCAATCATAAATCCATATGGATTTATTTCAATTCATTTTACATTCTGAACATCGGAATATATTTTATCGTTCCCTTTCCCTGAAACGATTTCAAATTATAAATCCCTTTATAAATTCATATTTGAATTTGAATAAATTATCCGATGATTTTTTTTATAAACATCATTTATAAATTTCACTTCTTGTTTTAAATATTAAAATAAGTTTCTATTTCAATATCCATTTCCATTTTTGAAAAATAAATTCCCCTTTTAAATTGACAATTGAGTTTTCCATTAAATTATCGAATGATAAATTTTCTATTCCAACTTAAACAGCACTTAAAATTTTGACTACTTGTTTTATTATTAGACACAAGTTAATATTTTCTAAATCATTCGAAATTCAATTTCTAATCCTAAAAATAAAATTTTCTTTTAAATCTAAAATTCCCTTTTATGATATTTTTAGATATCAATAACTAGGGCCAATGGAATTCCAACATCCACAAACACCCAATTATCAATTACAGGTTTTCAAACACATCATATTGGATAATATATATGGAAATAAACAATTATACATTTTGAGGGATCCAGTTGGATCCCTCTAACCTGTTTTCCTACATCCGTAGATGTCAGGCGACATAAATAATATCAATCCTGCTTCAAGGCAGGATATCATGGTATAGAAGGTCATCCACTCATATATCGTGGGGCGATAGGGTCATCCGCTAATGATACTATGGAGCCTATATAACTAATATGTATAACCACAATAATTCAACAATTCATGCATGCATCCACACAACCAATAATTTATTTTTAACGATAAAAATAATTTTAAATATAAATTCTGAGTAAGATTTACTCACTTGATTTTCCTTTTGTCGAATATCCAGTTAAAATTCCAAATCATCTCGACTACGTACCATCTCGACTGAATCTATATCTATGATTATTCGATTTTATTAATCGATTTATTTATTTTAATTACTAGAATAATAATTAAATAACATATTCTATGAATTTTAAATTCTGAAGAAATGTAGCGGCCGTTTATTTCGCTCGATCCGAATCAGTCGTTAAACCGATCTAGACCGTTCGAAACCCCTGATCGTTTTGAGAACAGGACAAATCAGAACACAAACAGAAGAACATTTCATTGCTTAATACGACAATTCCATAAGAATACAAGAATATACAGAGTATGAATAAATATAACTTCGATAAATATCAGAGATTACAATAAATTACATAGCAGCGGAAAAACGATATAAAACACAACTGAAAGTAATGCACGGATACAGAGCTTTCCGAGCATCGTTCCAGCTGTAAACCAGGATCCTGTGAATATAAATATGCAAAACCAAAACTACTAGCTGTCCGTGTTGAAAATAAGGGCACCCAGAGTTTAGGTTAAAACAATAAACTCCAGGTCAGTCATGTGACTGGTGTGAGAACTAAAACAGTTATTTAAACCTTTACTTTAAAAGAGAGTAATTCAAGAGACCACGCCGTATAACACGGAACGGGTTTCCTCCCAAGAATACTAGTGCATAGAATAAACAGCGCAATGCTTTTTCGAAGAATGAAGCTATTATAAGACCCTGGTCCCATCACACAATGCAATGCAAGCCGGAGGATAGGGTTTTCCCTTATAATAGCCAAACATGCTTGGTACGTTTAAAACAAATCATTTGATACTATAATAAGTGTATAGTGTCAAAACAATTTCAATCATAAATATAAATCATAGACGGCATGGGTACCATATATCATGTCGCCATACTAGTTCTACAATTAAAACCGCAATACACGTATTGGAAATTGGATTTCCGTCATGAGTCGAGGCAAGGGGCAAGCTCCTCTCCGCTTTGAGACATTCTAGCAAATGCTCAGGACTACACACTCTGGGCAGCCACTTGGATCGGTTGGGTCGGTCCTCTCTTACGTTTGAGGATTAATTATTCCTGAACACACGTTTCCCAGTCCTTACAGACCTAATATCGAGGCGCCTCATTCCAACAACCACAAAGGTGAAAAGTATATAAATGTCAGGGCTGGTAAGTCACTGACACCACCAAAGCTAGAAAGAAACGTCATGTTCTCCCAACGGTCCGTATCCCGTTTTTAACTCATACCGAGGTGTGAGGCTCGCGAATTCACGCTATACACAAATCTGCCACGTAGGTCGTGCTTTGATCATCAACCACAAGACTTTGCTTTTCAACAGAAGCCTTGATCCATGCAACTCAGCGTGCCACACAGGCAATTCATGCCAGGCGATTGATATCTATCGATATATAACCTCTAAGCTCGTACGTCTCAGAGAAGGGCGTTAAGCAAGAGAATAAATTCTCCGCCGCCAAACAGATATATATTTAACAGAAATCAATCAACACAGAATAAAATCCAATGTCAGACACATAATCCATTTACAAGTTCGTTCTGGGTCTGAACGAAACCGGAGGCACTTTCCTCGCATATCCATCGATCTCCAAGTACGTCTGGACGACCACTAACTGATTCCCTCATCTTGGGTGTACAGCCCAATCAAGATCATCAGTAATCAACCAAACGATGTGAAGACTTCCGGTCTTCAACCACCGTCTTCATCTTCGACTTATCGTCGAATCGGTTATTCAGAATGGGTGTAAACCCGGCCTTTCCGAAAAACCTGCGTATATTAAAAAAAAATGTTACACAAACACAACATACGCCTCATTCCAATTCATTAGTCACTAACCGTAAATCAGCAAGAGAACAATTTCCCAAATATTAACCCCGAAGGCCGAAACGAACATCAGATCAATACCCAGGAAACCATTCTTCTTAACTAACCTACAGCTAGTTTCTAAATTTCAATTCTTAGGGAAAGGTTCCCATTAATTTTTTCCAAGATAAATTCTTTAAAATTTACCCTTTAATCTTCCTTTGGATATCATTTCAAACCAAATTATGGTTTTCCAAACTAGTCGAGATTAGCGAACCACACCGGAGTAATTATTTATTTTATTTCCCAATCCCAACCTATTCATCCCATGAAACAAAACTGGTAATACTCCATATCTAACACCACGGTGTTATCGATAAAATTAATTACCATTTCACGTTCAAATCTAATTAAAGATTTGACTATCGCTTTGGAGCAAAACTGGTGATACTCCATTCTCGCTTATTTTCCAAATTTGATAATTTAGATTATCAATGCACGTTTCAATCTAATTGCAGATTCATTAAAACTCCTTTTTCAGGGTTAAAGAACTAGTGTCATTTAAAACACAGTTCACGATAAACCCACAATTCAATTCTATTTAAAACCCGTTTCAAATCCAATTTATTTATTTAAAAATAAACGGGTTTAATTTTAGTTCAAAACTAGTTTATTTCGATAAAAATCTATTTTTATCTTTTCAAATATGGAGTTTTTCATCCTAATTTTTCCCAAATCATTTCTTATGATTTTACACAAATTATTACTATTTTTAATAATTTTATTAAGGCCTGTACAGTCGATTTCCATCAACGGCCATCGAACTGCACTTACAACGACCTTTTCCAAATTTGATTTGGACGTATCTCCAAATCCAACCGTTAGATTTCAAATTTCTAATATTTGTTAGAAAGCTCTTTTCGATACAAACCCAACGGTTCCAGTTTTAGGAGAATCCGACGGTCAGATCTCCCGTAATGTCCGTTCGAAATCAATGGTCGAAATTCACGGACTGCCACGGCGTGGCGCATTCTATTCAGGCCATTATATATATAATATATATATTATATATATTTCGTCGATTTCCCTTTTTAAACGAATTTTATAAATCGTTTCAGATTTGTTTCAAAAACAATTTCAACATTCATTTCAAATTCAAATCGATTCCAATTCTATTTCAAATTCGTTTTTTTATTCGATTCAATTCAAATTCGTTATATATTCAATTCAATTCAAATTCGTTTTCTATTCAGTTCAATTCAAATTCATTTTCTATTCGATTCAATTCAAATTCGTTTTCAATTTAATTCAATTCAAATTCGTTTTCTATTCAATTCAATTCAAATTCGTTTTCTATTCGATTCAATTCAAATTCGTTTTCAATCCAATTCAATTCAAATTCGTTTTCTATTCAATTCAATTCAAATTCGTTTTCTATTCGATTCAATTCAAATTCGTTTTCTATTCAATTCAATTCAAATTCATTTTCTATTCAATTCAATTGGAATTCGTTTTCTATTCAATTCAATTCGAATTCGTTTTCTATTCAATTCAATTCTTATTTCTTTTCAATATCCATTATAAAAACGAATATAATCGATATAAATATCGTTCGCGTCAAAATAGCGCATTTCTAATCAACACGGCTTTATATATTTCAATAATTCCGTTATTTTATCCAACAAATGAATATTTATCCTATTCAATACATGAATCTATATTTTTGTCAACACATGACTAATCTCAACGAATGAATACTGTCCACGTGTGACTATTTTTTTTGTTATTTAATATATTTTATAAAAATTATGGTATCTATCGTTTGATTTAAATCAGACTCCAACCTTAAATTAGTAAGAGAACGATTCCCTGAATATTAACCCCGAAAGCCGAAACCAACATCAGATCAATATCCAGGAGATCACTCATCTTATCTATTTTCCAGTTAGTTTCTAATTTTATATATGATAAAGATATAATTTTATTGTTAAAATATTTCGTTCAACACATGACTAATCTCAACGGATGAGTACGGTCAACACATGAACCTTTATTTTATAATATAAAGATGTAAATTTTATTGTTAAAATATTTCGTTCAACACATGACTAATCTCAACGGATGAGTACTGTCAACACATGAACCTTTATTTTATAATATAAAGATGTAAATTTTATTGTTAAAATATTTCGTTCAACACATGACTAATCTCAACGGATGAGTACGATCAACACATGAACCTTTATTTTATAATATAAAGATGTAAATTTTATTGTTAAAATATTTCGTTCAACACATGACTAATCTCAACGGATGAGTACTGTCAACAGATGAACCTTTATTTTATAATATAAAGATGTAAATTTTATTGTTAAAATATCTCGTTCAACACATGACTAATCTCAACGGATGAGTACTGTCAACACATGAACCTTTATTTTATAATATTCTTTATCTTCTAAATTGGAATGAGGCCCAATCAATTACCATATAACGTTAATTATATGGATTCCATACACACATGTATAATAGCAACGATAAATAATCAACCATCATCCAAAGTGCACTGCACTGTATAAGCATCAAATATAGATATCTAACGCTTATAACAGCCTGTCAATCAATCGATCGACATACAACTAATTATTGGGATTAGTGTATGCCGTATTTTATCCCAATACCCGTGTGGGGTTTCAAACAATCAAACACAGATTTTATTTGTGCAGTTGGGCGATGTGTAAAATTTATCGTCCCAATCAATGTCCTTCAAATAGGTGAACATAAACAAATCGTTCGATTCGTAAATGAATATTTATTTGTTCACGTTCACGTTAAAAATTATATTTTTAACGATAAAATATTTTATTTTAACACATGAATTTCTATTCAGTTCATTTACAAAATAAAAATGATGTTTTTATTTTTTTCTAACTTATTTTAGAAAATTTCAGCGGCATAACGGCACGATACTAGAAACGGGACAAGGCCTAGCCTTATCCCCGGTCTAATAATGGCCCATGCCATACACATATCAATCAAACCAATTCCATTTCACCAAACAATCAAATTCAAATCAAATAATCTAACTAATCTATGCAACCAAACAAACAAGTCCATGGTCTGTGGACAGTGGTGTCAGGTGCTACTAAACACCGTCTGCATCCTAGTATATATATATAACTAGAAAAAGGAATTTAGAGTGAGAAGTTCTCACCGATAGCTTATCCAACTCCACGACACTTCAAATGTAGAAGTCTTCGTCATTCTCGCCTTTTTTCACTTTCGTTGCCCGTAGTCACTACATATGTAAAAAAAAATTGAATTTTTACTTTGCTATTCAATATATAAAAATCGAATTTTTATTTCGCTATTCAATATATAAAAATCGAATTTTTACTTCGCTATTCAATATATAAAAATCGAATTTTTTACTTCGCTATTCAATATATAAAAATCGAATTTTTACTTCGCTATTCAATATATAAAAATCGAATTTTTACTTCGCTATTCAATATATAAACATCGAATTTTTACTCCGCTATTCAATATATAAAAATCGAAATTTTACTCCGCTATTCAATATATAAAAATCGAAATTTTACTTCGCTATTCAATATATAAAAATCGAATTTTTACTCCGCTATTCAATATATAAAAATCGAATTTTTACTCCGCTATTCAATATATAAAAATCGAATTTTTACTTCGCTATTCTATAGATAAAAATTCTATTTTTTCATCGCTACTATATAGATAAAAATTCTATTTTTTCATCGCTACTATATAGATAAAAATTCTATTTTTATCACGCTATTCTCTACATAAAGATTTCGCCTTTTTAAATATAAAGATTTCGCCTTTTCAAATATAAAGATTTCGCCTTTTCAAATATAAAGATTTCGCCTTTTCAAATATATCTAATCTTTTCTACCGATAAAAATCACACCTTTTTATTGGACTAAAAATCATATTTTTAGCTAAATAAAAATCTTATTTTTACTTCATTCAAAATCATACTTTCACATATGAGATTTACAACTAAAGATCACATGTTTAAAATTCAGTTTTGCAGATAAAACTCTAAAGGAAAATAAAATAAAAACTATGTCGTTTATACGCAAAAATAAAATAAAACCAACGTATTATAATTAAACATTAAATAAAATAAGATAGGATAACAAACTTACTACTCAGATCGGAAGGAAGGGGGGTCGGTTGCGTCGGAATCCGCGGGGGGGGGGGGGGGGGGGGGAGTTGTGGGCCATGACGGACTTCAGTGCGGCGGAGGAGGTCGGTGCTGGGGTTCTGGGCGGATTTGGTCACCGGGGGGGGGGGGGGGGTTCGGCCTTCAGTCGAGAGGGAGGGGATCGAGTTGAGAGGGCTGACGTCGTGGAGGAGGCCAAGGGCGGAGGGAAGGTCGCGGCCTAGTGGGAGGGGGACGGCGGCGCCTGGCCAGGGTGGCGCGACGACCTACGGAGGGGGGTCGCAATTTCCTGAGCGGAGATTCTTTTTTTTTATTTGTTTCGAGTTTGACCTGGGAGAGTGAGGGGAGAGAGAGGGTGTAGTGGGTTATATAATAATATATATATATATTTAATTTATTTTAAATTCTAAAAGCAACTTTTTAATTTCAACTCGAAATCGAACCCACCGCCTATCGTCCATAGCTAATTACCCCCATCCCGAACACAATGGAATATGTATCATAGACTGATTTGATCATTTCGATCAGTTTCCGTCAAAATCAACATATGACTCTTTATATTGAATTTGAACGCGCATTTCAATTTACCGGGGTCACATACTAACTCGGAAAATTGCAGAAAAATATTTTCTAGCTTAGTATTGACGATACGGTCCTAACAAAACTAGTTTCGCCGAATTCTGAGACCGTTAGAAAAATGGCCATTTTCCAGTCGATTAAAATCAACTGAAACTGGTCAAACACGTTTTCCTTTGCCACGCTCACATATTGATTTGAAAAATTATGAAATTTGGAATCTAGCAATAATTTGACATCACGGACCCAACAAAAGTGGTTTCGTCGAAATCCGAGGTCGTTTGCAAAATTCCCATTTTTAAGGGCCTGAATTCCATAGCGACTATTCAGAATTTTCAACTGGACATATCTTTTGATTCCCGCTATGAAATCTCAATTTTCCGGATTCTTGGAAAGATATTCACGAATAGATTCTATTATTTTTGGTTTCACTAAAATCCGGTTTATTTTGCACCCGGTACGTTCAATTGAAGTTTGAAATCGAATTATCGAACTACCGCGCCATTTTAATTCCTATTTATAATTATATATAATTATTTATATTCTAACGACGACGTATATAACATATACGTTCGAATTCCATTCAAAATAAATTTCTTGTCGATATTATTTAAAATAATTCATTTTAAATAATCAAAATTCGCTAAAATTGCCAAAATAAAATTTTTAAACTGGCCCAGATTTTCCAGGTTATTACAAGAAACATATACCTTATGGTCTTTTTCCTAACCATCTTCACCATCCTCAGACTGCAAATCTGATACTTGCCACTTCAATCATCATAGAAATGTCACAAGTTCATCAGCGTCCTCATGACCAGGCAAGCTCCCTCCAATGTCAAGCATTTTTTTGTTTCACCAGAGCTTCGATAATCTCCAAAAATCATAGATCGTTCTCTTTTAATTTCTGAACTCCCGCTCACCTTACTATCAAACTACAGTTCGAACTCCCCATTCCATTTGTTTAATCCATCTGTTCGATTTTTTCCCAAATCATCACCTTAATAGCACATAGATAACCAAGTTGTCCAATCCAATATGGTGCCAAGGAAAAGATGCCATATTTTATCCTATGCTCGCACGAGAATAAGTAGTTACATGCTCGAAACCACAATACCCATGGATTGTTCACAAGTCCTGAGTCAATACATGAATTATGTAATCTCTCTGGGACATATTTCAAGCCTATATCTTCTCAAATCATTATTACCTAGATCAACAAACTCACCAGGTTAATTTTGGATCTGCGAGCTCTTCGGGTCATTGTTGAAATCCAGACTATCGAACTCCCTTAAACATCAACTGTTCGAACACCAGCGACCTCCCCATGCCTTGAACACCATCGCGTTGTCTTCCCAAAACCGCGACTTCACATCGATCACTCCTAAACCACCCATCCATCCTTACACTCCAGTCACAACCATCATCAATGTCAGCTCCTTCCAAATTTCCATTGTCGCTCCCCCGTCCATTCACACATTTCGACCCATCCATCTCAGACAAATCGCCCCCCAAACCATCCTCAGGAAAATCGAACAAACCCAGTTCGAATTCTAGTTAGCCTTTAATACGAGGTTGACCTCTACTTGAAATCATGGCGCCTCCTTTCCTTCTTCGCGAGCGTGTCTCCTGCTTCAAGAAATCAAGGTCAAACGAATCGCGATCATCGATTCTTTATATATATATATATATATATATATATATATATATAATCGGAGCTTTCGATTTGAGGAATAAAAAAGAGGTACCACGGTTTTTGATTTCTGAATTGAGGAAATCGATCTTCATTTTTGGTATTGGGATTGGATAGAAAAACAACAAGGAGGAGTGGATTTTCTAATTTCTTAAGCTTACGATTTTTACCTGAAAATGAAATAGGGAATAACAAAGATGGTCGCGATATATATTAGAGGATTAGGGAAGAAACGTACAAAGGGTTTTAAATGAATGTCGAACAAAGTACATACCTTTTTTTATTTGATTTTATTTTATTTTAATGCGATTTGATTTAGTACCTATCCATTTAATTTATAATAACGTATTTTGCGGTAACAAACACCTATCGAAACACTACAACCGACGTTCCCAATGTTATCCGTTATTCTACACTCAACGAAACAAATTCAAAAATTTAATTCAACCACAGATATAGAGTAACCATATTAAATTAATATAATATAATTCAAATTCAAACCAAACAAATTTATCAAAAAAAAAAATTAATATTATCGTTATAATTCAAATAGAACTTATTTTGATCGACTAAGTCATTTCGATTTAGTTTTAACTTTGAAACCAATTGTTTATCATTTTTCATATTACGATAATTCGATATCTTCGAAATTAATCGTATATCGATTATTAAATCAATAAATTCAATAAAAATCCATTTATTATTCCAAATCAATTTTTAAAATAAATTTAAATATTCAATATTAAATGGCTAAAAATCTGGGAGTTACCATGATGATTCTCAAGACCGAGAATACATTTATCGAGCCTTCGTCTTATGTTAGGTTTACAACATGACTTGATATTATGTCAAATTAAGACAAATAGAAGTATGAATTATGTGTAATTGGCAATTAGGCTTGCTAATAGCCGAAATGATCGATCTCCTTCTCCTCAAATTTGGTATTCCTAAGGCAACGATAGTTGATCGACTTTGCTGGATTATCTATTGTCGAATGAGACTACAAGAAATAAGAATCCTCAGATTAATTTTCGATCTTGGCTTTCCACTCCAAAATTTAGTTTACAAATTTTGGAATTAGAAAAATCTCCCCTATTATGGGCCCCTAGGGTTGTGTTTATAGATGCAAGTTGATCTCCTTCCTGCCTTTTTTTATTTTCACTATGTTTCTCTCGCAGCGTTGGATTGAAGGCCATCTGGAAGCAGTTCTAATGCCTTTTGTATCTTGGTATTTTCGATATAGCTTAAGGCCAGAAATAGATCCCATCGTCAACTTGACTTGTACATGCAGAATTGCCCTTAAATTTTCTGAAGGGTAAATCTTATCTTGAATCGAAAATTGGTGCTTACCTAAGGAAGATTCTTTTGGAGGTCCTTGTTTTGACAATTCTGAAGGGTTGATTTTGTCAAGAGAAAGCTTTCTTTATATATCAAAAGGTCAAATGTCCGGGATACCCTTTTGAATGAGTTGAAGGGTGCGCTTGGTTTGTAAGGCATTGACTCGTTTCTTGTTGATTGATACGAAGGTTGTTGCCTTCGATGATTCAAAAGGTGTGCCTCCCAGTAGACTCGAAAGGGCTTGCTCTTATGTAAAAGGAGTGTTTTTCTCTTTAACTTCTTTACGTATAATAATATATTTTCACTAGCTCCAAAGGGCTTTTGATCGCTTTATTCATTCTTGGTAGCCTTGCCTTTATCTTGATGTTTATTTCGTAAAGCTTATCCTTTTGAATTTCGATATTTCTTGTTGATCTGATTACTTTCTTTAATATTTTATAGCTACTCCTCTAGTATTATTGAAAGCTACTTTCTTGCTTCCGAAAAGAGTTTTTTCCTGACTTTTTCTATCCTTCTTTCATGCCATCTTCCTTAAAGGATATTTTTGGTTAACAATGTGTACCACATGTAGGCATATGATTCGATTAAATTATACCTACCATAATATTTAGACTATGGTCTACCCCATATACTTTCAGGCAGATGACGTATTCTTTTAAAGAAGATGACCTATTATTTTCAAGTAAGCATAGCACCTGTTATTAATTGTTCTTGAGTATTGTTTTGTGCTAGCTCCAATCTCTCTTATAAATTTTGGCGATTGATGATGATATTTTATAATGTGTGATTGAGAGATTTCTTTGGGCATTGCTTCGTGTTTTCCCGACTTTACTTGAAGTTGTCTCCTTATTGGCTATCTCTAAATTTATTTGATGATTTTGTGGATTTGGATGATTCACCCATTTGATGTTATTATGATCTGTAACTTGATGAGGTTTTATATGGTGATGACATCATTATCTTTGGTTTTGTGGCATTTTACATTACAAGATATTTGGAGTTGTTTGAGATAATGTTATTATATATACATAATATACATAGTTGCTTATATTTATTGACCTAATATTTAGATATAAGCTGACCCGTTTATTATTTATATAATATTCAAGTCAGTTTACGATATATTATGTATACGAAAAGTAGGATTAACTTGTTTAATGGGTAAAGTAAATGCTGCTTAGATGTATATTGTGACAACCACTCCTTATCACCATCAACAAAAATATCCAAAAGTGCACCACAATTATGCCTAATCAATAAGAGATGATTATCAAAAAGTACTAACGTAGTAAAAACTTGTTGCAATGACCCATATTTCATGCATTAAAGGATTATAAACAATTAGGTAAAATAATTTTATTTAACTAATTTGAAGTCATATGACTCTATTATTTTGTGGTATGATTGTTGGGAGTATTTTACTCATTTGTGATTTTTTTTAAATTTTTGTATAAACATTTTAACCTTGGAAATCTTGTTTCAGCTATAACTTTTGATAGGAGTTGAATTATGGGCTTTATTTTCTATTGCTTTAGAATGGTGGTTTCGCATTCAATAGAGTGATTATAATGGATACTCAAACTTATGATTATAGACTTATAAGTATTGTAAATATTGGAAACTACTAGCCAGAATTAGTGCATACTTAGTAAGACCGATTAACTGGCCTATTAATCTAATTATTGAAGCATACAAATAGACAATGCGATGAATATATTTAAAGTTTTCCTCATATTCTAAAAAGGAACCCCTAACAACCCGAATTTTTAATAAAAAGTTTTAATTTTTTAATTTGTTGATTAATTAATAAGCCATAAAATAATGGGAATTCGGCAACGGGTGTTGCACCATTGGGTTCGTTACGATTTTCTGGTTCAGATAGACATTTGGTTTGCGTAAAAAAGACTTAAAACGAAGAAGTAATGGCAGTTTGAAGTTTAAATTAAAAATCAAAAAATAATATATATATATATATAAAATAAATAACGCACGTCCATGGGATGACCCAGAATACAACTGGGTCAACCCCTGGGTCGACCCATGTATCGATCCAGTTATAAACTGGGTCGACCCAAGTCGTGGCCTAACACTTTGTTTACCAGATATGAAATCGATTGAATTAACAAATTTCGTCGTGCTTCCACATTTTTCTTCCCATATGATGGAGAAAATTAATAACCTAAAATCTAAGGGTTCCGTTCTTCCTAATTCTATTATAAATATACCTCTATTCTAACCCTAATCCTCACAACTCCATTCCCCCTTCTTTGTGCCTCCTCCACACAAACTTCTCGCTCTAAAATTTTATTAGAGTTATAAGTTAAATTTTATTCACACAAATGGGAAGATATTTAAATATAGATCTAGAGATTCCTACTAGGGCAATTTGGATAATAATGTTTAGGTGAGATTTCGTGGTTACTTAGATTTTAAATAGGATTGGGTAAATTAGGAACAATAGTACTTGTATGTACAATATTATTTACAGACCTATTATTCTACAGTTTGTTCCTATCTTCTGCAAATCTTTTTCTATTTTTTTTTTGTAATTACAAGATTAGTATGATTTAAGGATATTTATACAGTATAATAGTTTGCTATTTTCTTTTAGTTATTTACAGTCTTTTCTACATCTATTTTTTGTAGATAATTCTGAAAGTTTAGTTACTATCTATTCCTATTCCTATTCCTATTTCTATTTCTATTTCATTTTAGTAATTTGTTGTTTACTGTTAATATTCCAATCTTCTCCTATCCCCTTTCTTTATGGTTCTTTTATTTACAGTTCGGACTATGCTCTATTTTGTTTATTTTCTTTGTTTTGAGTTCATGTCATGCGATCGCCTAAACCTTTTACCCTTTTATTTACGTTGAGATTAGGCCTAACGAGAGCCTAAGCCTTTACCCTATTATTTCTACGCAAATTGGAAAAGAATGATTTTGCATTATATGGGGAATGTGGGAATTTGATATATATAGTAATCCACAAATGGACTGCAATCTCGGGAATGTTGGAATCAGAAAAATATTGTAATCCACAAATAAACAATAATTTGGGAAATAATTAATAAATTATGTAATTGAAAAATGCATACGTAAATAGAATAGGTTGACTTAGTGATTTGCTAAGTAACGGGGATCCAGGGTTGAATAATAATTATAATAACAATATCATAACTAAATAGAATGTTTAATACAACCTAAAATATAGCAAGAGGTTATATTGGAAGATTAGGCTTATTAAGTAAACTTAAAACGTGCATTAAGTTTAAAATGAAATAAATTAATAAGCATGTAGTGAGAGTCTGTTCCGGTGACATAAGCTGATTGGGGAAAATAAATGGCTCATAGTTGTGGTCAGTTCCGGTTGCATAACCGGATTAGGGAAAATAAGTGGCATAATGAATAAGAATGTAGTAGGAGTCCGTTTGACGAATAATTAGTGAAAATAGGTGGCTCATAGTACTGGTCCGTTCCGGCAAGTAGACTGATTAGAGAAAATAAGTGGCCAAGTGATAATAAATTAAATAATGAGGAACCAAGTCCAGGGGTGACTTGAGTCAAATTGAATTGTTGGTTGGGGACCCATATCAGGTTGTATCCATTTTATCATGGAGGTCTCACACTAGGAGGAGGCGAGGGCATGCTTTACTGCACTGAGTAGTAAGAGGTCCAAATGAGGTAGATACGGGCGTGTTCTGGCGAGATGGTGAGCGTGCATCGCCCCGGTTGGAGAAAATAAGATGTTGTAACGCCTATGATTAACGCTATGTCTTTTTAGAGCTAATGGGTTGGGACTGATAAATCCTAGGTCCATAGTGGGCATAGGTTATCACACAATGGTATGGAAGCCGATCGATGGGTAGTATTAGGAATATTTCTTTCCTAATTATATTACGTTCTGGATTCGTAGAAGTGCAAACAGTCAAAAGATTTGGAAGTGAATGAGAATAGTCGATCCTACTTATTATCCCTTATGTTCTCTTTAGGTGTACACAGAGACATATTCTATATGACACTATGACTACTATTTTACCTATTTTCTTTACTTATTCAATCGTGCTAGTAATCATGACAGCTCACCAGACTTTATATCCGACCTATTTTCCTTCCTTCTTTCCTCTTTTCTTCCCCTTGGGATTATAGGGAGGAAGTGCATAGTTCAAATTTCTATGCTGATTTTATCTTGAAGGGTTATTGTAGAAGATGGATTGATTTTTGTTTCTTTTCCCAAGATTTGGTTATACCTTTTGAGTACTAGGGAATAATATTATTTTGTACTATGATGATGTTTTAACAAAGATTTTGAGACATGGTATTTTATGACAATTTGGTTCAATTGAAATAAAAATGGTTTTGTCATTTTACTATAATTTGTCTTCTTCTTCCACTGTAAATTTATTTGTCTATGTTTTGTGGAATCTTAGTTTCTATGATGTTATTGTCTTTATACCTACAATGCTCCATATTCCTTAATGGAATCCTATTTGGCTAATGTTAAGGGGTGTGGTGTAATGTCCCGTATTTTTGGTAGCTAAATATTTAATTTAATTTATTATTTTAAATATTATATTTGAAATATTAATGGATTTAATATTGAATTCGTTTATTCAAAATGGAGTTTGAACGTTAAATTTATATTATATAAATCAAGCTCGAAATGACGCTGTAGTTCGTAATATTGATTTTTGAACTTTAATTGGATGTACATGATCCGATATAAGTTGAATTTCTGTGAAACAAGAAATATTAGAATCTAATTGTTATAATTTTCATATGAAAGAGGAAAATCCAGATTTCGTGTTATAGATTGTTAATTATGTCCAGTTCAAATTTTAAAATAGTCACTATGGAAATCGTTATTAAAATATAACGCTTATTTAATAAATTAAAGGGATTTTAATTTAATTTGGATAAAGGTTAACTTGAAATTGATGATACTGAGTTGTATAATTTATATTTTAAGTTGTATATATATTCTGTTTAGATATATACGACAAAAATAATTTATTATTATTTAATTGAATTATTTGGGAATTTATATAATATTTTATTCAATATTATATAAGCATTAAAAATAGTCATTTTTGCAAACGATCTCGGTTTTCGATGAAATTAGTTTCATTGGAACCATATCATTAAATTATTGTAAGAAAATCAAAATTCGTGGCAAACCGATGTCGTATGTGACTTCAACAGCCAAAAACGCCCATGTTTTTATTTATTTATTTAGATTATTTTGATAGGGGTAACTTTTAACGAACAAATGACTGGCCAAACGAACTCCAAATTTGACGAAACAAGATTCATTGGATACGTTAGGAAGAGATCTAGTAAAATGTCAAGGTTTCAAAATTTTTAGATTTTTTCTGTAATTATAGGAATTTTTAACGCTTGATTTTTCATCGATATTTATAAAGGAATTTTCACAAACGACATCGGAATTCGACGAAACCTGTCCCATTTGGTCCGGAATATTTTTTTATGCTAGGATTACATATTTGTTTGTAAAAAACGGGGGGTTTATGTAGGTAATTTGACACATTTCTTCATGCAAAGTTTAGTATAATAAAATATTATTATTTGTGTCCATCTCCCTTTATTATAAATAGACGTAAGGTTAAAACCCTAAAGCTTGGGTCAAACATCAACGCACGGTCAACAGAATTATATTTCCGCCTCCACCCATGAAATCAACGAACTGAAATCACCCATTTTCTTCCTCAATTAACTTTCGATCAGCTCATCTATTCAAAGATTGTTCAACTGCGATATTATCGAGCTAGGTGAGCTCTACCCGACCAACGACAGTGATGATTTCTGGAGTACGGTGGTGGCCAGAACTGGACGATGAAGGCACTGCGGTTATGAGATGATGGCGGGGGCGTGGAGACATCGAACGTCAAACAGTTTTAGGCGCTGAGGGAGGACAATGAGGTGGTGAGACTGACAGTCGGCGATCAATCTTAGGCGACCAGAATTTGATGCGGGTGGGTAATCGAAGAATAGAAGGGCACGCGTGATGGGGTAACCTGGGAATCACGTTTTAAAACGATAGCTGATTTCTTGAAAACTATAAACGTAATTAATTGCTTAAACATGGTTAACTATTTGTTAGACATTAGTTAGTTAAAAAAATGAGAGAGAAAACATTGGTATGTGGTTTGCGGGAAAAGCACTAACGTACCAAATCCTTACATGCCAACTTTTTAGGCATGCCATGTTAGAACGTAGGCGATTTTTGTACAAACCTGAACCAACTTTTTATGCATGCCATGCATGCCAACTTTTTTACAAACCTGAACCAACGTTTTGGACATCACGGAACTTTTTTTTTGCTTAATCTAGTTAGAAAGAGAAAAATAATATTAAATTATAATTAAACAATAATTATTTAATTAAATTCAACATGTAACTTATAATAATTTTAACGTGTCCCTATGTTAACAGATTTGGATAAAACCGGGAACGTTGGAATCATCGTAACGAGCGCTTCATTCTGGAACATATTTGGACGTGTAGATGGAATTTTCGATTAAATTAAACGCTTGTTTAATTTAATTGAAAAGAAGCGATATCTCGACGGATAATCAAGGTGAGTTAAACTCACTCAGTTTTATTCCCACTTATATTTCATATAAGTTGGGTTTTTATTGTTTGTGTGCTATAACTGCTGACTGATGTTGTGTGCTGAATGTTCACATTTTTTTTTTTGAATTGGTTGGATTGCATGATTAGTCAAATTTAAATGAAAACCAATCGTTATTTTAACGATTTTTTTCTCCAAATGAGTTAACTTACCTTGTTGGTCATGGTTATAAAATAACCGTGTTTAATTTAATGAATGGTTTGAATTGGTTGTTAGTGTTAAATAAATTGGTTGATATTCAATTGTTGTTATTTTACTATTATAGAAATAACCATTAAAATTGAAATGAATGATATTATATGAAATAACCCATTTGGATGAAGAGAAGAACAGGTTGGAGGGATGCAACGGGATTCCTCAAATACATTTAATGTTATTTATTTTCATATTATCATTATATGAACAGTTAAAACCTTTATGTTTGAAATAATTGATTTGATTGCTGATTGTTGACCTGAAATTCAACATTTGTTCCATTTTAAACCAGTGGATGATATTGGTTGAGTAATTGGCAGTATTTGGCCTATAAATCAATCATTGTATAATTATGGATTTACCGTCAGATGAATCGACTGTAATGAAGTTATAAATTTATTTTATAACTGAATATAGATTTTTAAATATATGATTTAAAATGAAGTTTATAAAAGGGAAATAAACCAAACACATATATGTTGATTGTCTTAACCACCAATCACCATTTTTGTACCAAAAATCAGTCGTGTGCGAAGCACGTGCCTCATCTTACTTATTGAATGATTTATAAAGCTAATTCTTATATACTAAGATGAATAAACAAGTGAGCAAGGATTAATATAATGATTTATAACTGAGATTTATTGTTTGTATGAAACAATTAAATGAAATTATTTAAATTAATTATATTATTAATTAATTTAAATAAGGGACTAACTGGAACGGGTTAACAAGATAACCGTATTTTGAATTGACAAAGTCAACCATTTTAACTGGATCGATTTTTAAATCAGTTTGTTTTGAATTTATCCAATGAAATAGTTAATGAATATTTGTTTAAATTTTAATAAGATCTTTAAAAGGAAAGTTACTATTTATTTTAGTCAACAAAGAAGTTAACCACTTATACGGTAGTTAATGATTAAGTAAACAATTATTTTAATTAATATTAATTTAAGTATAGTGGTTATTCAATTGAATTGAATTGTGAAAGAATTTATGAATGGGTTTTAATATTAGTAATCGAGTTTTTATAACGAAGTTATAAAAATGATTTTTAAGCAGATACAATAGCTTAAATCAAATATTTATTTAATATTTGAAATTTCAAAAAGGAAATTGAGAAGTGGGGAAATGGTATGAAACGGTTAAGTAAGGGTTATTCCGAGGTTCGGAATGTGATATTCCGAAGTTCGGAATGGTTAACGAAGTGAGATTTATTCCGAAGATCGGGATGTGATATTCCGATGTTCAGAATGTTAATAAAAAGTCAAGAGTATAAGCTGAGTAAAAGGTTTCGGTAATGGTAATGAATATAAGTTATTGTAAATGATTTACAAACGATTTTGTAAATAGTTAAGTGTAATCGAAATGTTAGTTGTCGATGATAATCTACAAATGGAATTTTGTAAATAAAGTAAGAGTTTTGAAAAATGAATTTGTAATAATTGTTACAAATAATAAATTGAACTATTTGATTTATAACTGTCGATCCTTAAAAAAATCGCTATGGGATTTTCGACAACGCATAAGTTGTCGCAATGATTTGAAAGGAGTATAATTATGGAAATAAAAAGTTTTGCAATGGAATCTGTAACGTTTGCTAGAGATGATAAGTTGAATTGTTTTGATAAAAATGAATATAAGGATTCGTAAGGGATGTCAATATAAGAATTGTAAAAGATAGAAAGGTAAGGTTTATAAAGATACTTATATGAGATTTATAAAGATAATTATATTAGAATTGTTAAAGACAGTTATATATGATTTAAAAACAAATATAGTATTATTGTTGCAAACAAGTTGAAGAATATTTATAAAGAGACGTTGAAGAAAATTTATAGAGGAATCTATTTATAATGGAATTAAAGCTCGAGTATAACATTATAAAGGATTATTAAAGATTAATAGAGAAGTAAAATAATAGTTTACTAAATATTTTATTAAGTAAACGTTGTTGAGATTTAAATAAGGTTTTCAAAGGAAAACGTGTAGTTAATAAACTTCTATCTATTCTGAAGACATGAATGTTGATTGGTCAAGGTCTGAGAGGTAAATAAAATACCTCAACTTGAACGACTTCACGATTATCCAAGAATTGTATTAGTTTATAAACGAGAGATAATTGAGGGGAAACATAAGATATGATTTCCGTAATGAACATTGGAAACTGTATTCGAAAAGTTTATAAACGAAGGAAATGATTTTTAGGAATATTCTTGTTTATAATAAGAAGTAAAGGATAAACTACAAATATTGGAAGATTTAAAGCAGATGTTTAATTAAAAAGGCCAAGTAATGCCGAGTACTGAATCGGTAAACTCATTTCATTCATATGATTATTTATTTGATAGTTAAATAATCGACTATCAAACTGAACAAATACGATTCTTGGTACGGAAAGACCGGGATTGAATTATATTCTAAAACCATTTCGACCAGCCAATACGTGAAGATGCAAATTGAAGATGGAGCATTTAAAGACCGTTGATCTTCATAAACAGAAGAACTACTTGTTGAATTTCTCTGGTTTAGCGGTCGAAGATATTTTGACTTGCGATTCTATCACGAGTGAAATATGCAGATTGCAAGGACTACTCGCTATTAATCCTTGGGGTGATATCTATATAGGCTGTAGTAGGAGGGTACCTTCAGTTCATCATGTTCCTGTATGACTTGTATGGACGAGTGTCTGACAAAGTATTTCCAAAGGAAATCACGTACATTGAATATTTACATACGTATTTCTGTTGGTGGCGAAGAAGGCAGATCTCCTTCTCTTAGCTTAACGCTCAAAATATTTTTATGGAAATCAATTAAGTGATATCCAGCGGACCCGACAATGTGGCATTCAAAGTGGATGGTGACCAGAAGTTCTTTTAAAATAAAAGAATAAAATAATAATTAATTAATTAATCAATAAATGAATCTTGACCTCTAGCCTCGACAACTGGGAAATGGCATAAAATCGGGTAGGTCGCATGGCTATGTGGGTCGCACCCATCAAAAGGGTATATCATTACCTGATCTAGCGAAATCAAATGCCTTCGGTTGTCCCTTTTATTTTTATATGTATGCTATCGGTTCGGTTGGCTGGCTCTAACCGTGGTAATGATATATTCGGTACTCTCAAGCGAAGTGAGGGGCCGGTCATGTTTAGCCAGGATTGCAAGATATTCTTGTTGAATCCCCAATGTATTCATCTCCAGATGTACATTGTCGGTAGATGGTCCCATACCTTGCCAGGAAAATCCATTCTCCAATAAGCGCCCGCGGTTTTGATTGTATACTATATATGTAGAGCGTGAGATGCAAGCGTTCTACTAGATTGATATTTATTTGTATTTAGACAATATTAGAATATCAGAGAAAATATTGATTTCAAAAAAAAAATTGGGTTATTGTAAGGTAAAAACCGTTCGTATTTATGTGTGGATTTGGTCTTACGATTATCCTTTTCTTTTGAAAAGATTTTGACCTTAAAATCAAGTTATGTGATAACTTTAAACTTAGTGTGTTTTTCTCACTCTGGTTCACTAGACTGATGTCGTTTGTAATGCTCGGGTTAGTTCGGGTTGTACAGGTTCATGTTATCGGATGTTGCGAAGTACAAAGATGAGCTGGAGAAGTCCAGACGTATGATATATGGTTGTTATTCCGTTGTGTGTTGTATATGAGGACAAGATATTATAACTGTCCAGATATGTTGATGTACTCTGATGAATTTAAGTTTTATTTAAAGCTCTCTATAAAGATTTATTTCTATATTATATTTTATTCTGCTGCGATGTGAGACTCTATGTTATGTTGTTTGTTCTTCTTCTTCTTCTTCTTTTATTCTAATATTTATTTCTTTCTTATCTCACCCTCTTATTTCTTTCTTATAACGTTCCTGTGTTTCGATGCTTGAATATTCGATATGGTGTTTTTGTGTCGATTTTCAAGGTCAGAAATCCTCGGGCCGTTACATGTGGGGTGTTACATTTGGTATCAGAGCCTAAGGTTACAAGATCACTACAATTTTGTTTTAAAAAGTAATAACTTTTGGAAGAAAGCATATTTTCCAGAAACCAAAATACATTTTTGAGAACAAACATATATCTCCTCTAATTAGTTACAACCTTCCTTTAGCTCTTTCGAATTCTGAATCTCTATCTTTTCTTCATTGAGCCAGCTATAAGGCTACCTACCTAAGCTTTTCTATGTGTAGAAACCTCAAATCTTTATAGGTTGAAGTTTTGACTTATAAATAAACACGTTGAGCACAGTATTTGGAGAAAGGTCAAAATTAATGAGAAACTTGCTACTTGATAGATATTATGGGAAGTTTGGAAGTTAAGAATAACCTAAATTGGTTGGTTAAGAAAAAGAGATAAATTTCCATAGTTTGGTTTGTAGTTAATATAGAAAACGTAATTGCAAGAATAAAGGAGGATGGATATGGCTAGTGCAAAATAGGGATTTAGCCGTATTGCGCACTATTCAATAACTTAAAGATGATGAGAGGAAATGTCTTGAAATTACAGATTTCTATTAATTAGATTATCTTATACTATGGAAATCGATTTTTGTACATTTCGATAACCAATCAATTAGGAACGGAAAAAACTTCTTAAAAGGAAAACTTTTAAGGGTGGCAAGTGGAAGAGTAACACGCTATGTTAACATTGAAAAGATTATAGGGAAGGTGTTGTTGTCCAAATGAATTGGGAAAGAGAAGTAGGTAAAGGTCGGTGTAAGAAAGAATGTTGTCTATCTTTAGTTCTTCCTAGATCTCTTATTTTATCTGATTTAGGAGTATTATGTACCTTTATATTTGATTCACTAGTTGGGTTGGCTGCGTGGGAGCCATAACCACGATGAGATGATATAAGCCATGTAGGGAATGTAACAACCCGCCTATAATGGGCCTAAATTTCGACCCAGAAAAGGTACATCGAAACTTAGAGCCACTCTAAACGGATTGTCGGTTCCTATAAGTAATTACATTTGCATAGAATAATAGATAATATAACATGATGGCCTCTCACACAATAAGATGAAAAGGTATAATATCAAAATAAGATGAACCATTTATTTAAAGCTACAGATTCCAATACAAATTTTCGAATACATTTATTCATAACGGTACATCATTGTTCATAATCCATAGTTTCCATAAGAAAAATAGCAATAATAAATAATAATAACATAATAGTCTCATGGCCCTCTTCAGGCTCCATCATTGTTTCGTCCATCGAGTCGCTACCCGACCTATTGACTTGTTGGATATGTTAAGGAGAGGGGTCAGAACATAAAGTCCTATGTGACTGAAAAATATATTTGCTTAAAGACTATACCCTAGATTTGGAAGGTTATATAAGTGAAAGTATGTCTACGAAACACGTATGCACACACATATAAAGAAATATTTTAATCAATGAGGTTGATACTCGAATCAATCACTTAGGACCTCTAATGATGCACTTTGGGTAAAGACCCAACGAGGTGGACACTCTTGGTCACTTAAGGCTCATTCTAACATATTTATTAAGGGTGGATTCTCGTGATCTCTTATGACCTTAAGGCGGACCCTAGCCACTTAAGACCCCGTCCTAGCATGTCAACGTTCTTAAATATATATTCTCACAAGTAATATGAGAAGCAGTATCTCGCCGCTTAATACCAGTTTAGGGTAGGCCCGTATATAGCCATTTAAGACCCCTCCGGCGGACACCTCATGTAACCACTTAACTGATATTATGGTAGAACATCTATACCGCTTAAGACTTCTATTAGACAATTGGTTAATTAAATAGCAAGCTACGTCCCACGTATACCAAATATGTCCCTAGGTTGGCCCTCACAATGCTCCTAGAGGAAGTGGACATTCCGGTAAACTACCCTACTCCGTTATAGCCATGATTAAACCACTTTTAGAGAAGGAGGACCCATAGACCAATTTAAAATATAATAAGGGAGGGTCCCATGACTATGGTCCAAATCCAAAGAATAAACCTTCAAAATGGTCCTAGTCCTAACCACTTAAGACCCAAACTAGATAGGAAGGAGGTCAGCCACTTAAGACCTTCCCAAGGCATAGTAAGCCTAGCTATTTACTCATATAATAGGTATACATATACACTAGACCATTCACATTAAACCATGCACTTGTAGATGTTGGATATGTCGGGCGGTTCTGCGCAGGCTTCTACTCCAAGCGGGCTTAACCTCGTGTCGTAGTGTACTAAGTTAAATGGTCCATGGAACCCATACCTCTCACATTATCCAAACTCACTTGTGGTTGCTGGATTTGTCGGTCGGTTCCGGGCAGGCTGCTACCATAAATGACGACTAACCTCGTGTTCGTGTGTCGTTATTTAATATATAAATAAACCACTTTATATGCACACACAAGAAACCATTCATATTGGGGACATTTCAAATTCCTAACCTTATTCTAACGTATTTACTATGTTTCATTATGTTAATTACGCTATATAAATATAATATCTATTACGTACGATAAAAGCTAATTTTCGTTCGAATGTAGATATGTTTTAGCGGTGTAAATTATTGATTCAGTCAACATTAAAGGTATACAAGTGAATTCCCACATCAAACCATAAATACATGGCATAATTAATGATAGCAGTAATGGGAAAAATAACAACATAACTATTATAACTTGTATCCTAATTTGTTAGAACAGTTCATGTAATGAATTAAGAACAATATGTTAATTTCATACAACATATATACATATGTACACACACACACACACATATATATATATATATATATATATGAGATCATACATACATATATATGTGAACCTCTATTTAATCCAATTTACCCTTTTCAATGTTGTACATAAAAACATTGACATTTGATTTGTTTCAAATCTGAATACGTTCAAATTATCCATCTAGAATGGAAATCCTAACCTTTTCAAATAACAAAACCAAATCAAATCCAATTCTTTTTACATCACAAACACTTTTGAATAAAAAGAGATAAATCAAACTAAACAAAAGTAAGTCACCAAACTATTCTTTATACATAAACCGAACAAAATCACAAACCCAAACATTGATTGACAACTTTACGAAACATATATAAAAATAGGAGATTTAAGGGTTTCATGATATGATGTTATCGTAAAACCAAATCTCCCTAAGCCTACAAATCAATGTAAGAATCTACGAAATGTAGAATCTAGCCTAAACAAGTATTATTTCCACTCACAGAGATTTTGGAGAAGAGATAATACTGATTTGAAATGCTGAAATCATCGTTTTTTGATTCTACTGCAGATCTATATAAGAGAATCATATAGATTTGAATCTCATATATAAATTATAGAAAATTCTAGAAATAAACAAAATAAGATTAGATTAGAAATGAAAATAGCTTGGGGATAGAAGAAAATCTAAATTCCTGGAAATGTTAGCAATAGAATGGAGGCACAAAGAATGAGGGTTTAGATATTTGTGAGATGAGTTAGGTGGTATTTATAGGTGTGTAAATGAATAGAAACCGTTTAATTAACTTAGAATTAATCTAGGCTATCCATTTTTATATAAATCAACCCAAACACCTCCCAAACCAGCCCTCACTGGGCTTTGGCCGCACCAGGTGTTCGACCTCTCCCTTAGGAGGGTGGTCGACCTCCGAGTCGTAACAATGGATAGTGGCTTGCATTTATGGCTGGGAAGATGATATTATATAACATTATTTATTTTCATTTATATCCTGCCTTTTAAACGTTATTCTTATCCAATGTTGTATGCATATATGTATACACAATTTCTAATTGAATGGAATATTCCAATCAACCCTTAATTAGTTATATTATATTCCATATATTTATATATTAATTCGAATTTCAAATGTTACTGCACATATATATTAACGTACAACGTCTTTTAAATGTAATCCTTTCATATAGGTTCGGATTCTGACATATTATATATGAAAATTGATCAGAATTTTGCTTCGAATACAACTAAGATATTTCGTGGCCAAATTCGTAATGCTGCAAAATTCCGTTTTTCAGTCCATTAATATATTATTATTATCGCTGACTTTCATTACTTGTTATTATAAATTTGTTTTACGGGGCGTTACATTCTCCCCCCATAAAATAGATTTCACCCCGAAATCTGTCCGAAGGGGCAAAAATCACAACTCACTCTAAACATCCATGTTATACATCCATATAGTATTAATTCATCCATAAACACCCATGGCTTGCAATGATTATAAACTGCAGATTCACTAAAGTGAGCTCAATCCTAGCGTGTATGTGAAATAAGTGATGCAGTATGTATGCAAAACATCCTAATATGCATATATTTCTTTATGAGTGCGCTGTGCAATTGTGTCGCATTCATTTCCCTAACATCCAACCTAGCAACGACAATGCATCCATAGATGTAATTTAGAGGAAAATTACCCGAGAAATGCACTGGGTGGGTCTGTCTCATCCTATCCTCAGTCTCCCATATGCTTTTTGTTGGATTATTCCCCCATTGTACTCGGACAAGGCGAACGGTTTTATTGCGGAGTCTCTTAATTTCATGCTCTACAATCTTTGCAGTAGCATGGGGCATCCTGGACTCCAACTCGAGTTTTCCTATGTCCCCCATTTCATTAAGCTTGAGCCTAATAGCAGAATCATGAAGGGATTTCCTCAGATGTGATACATGAAAAACGTTATGGATCCCCAATAGGCATTCTGGTAGATCCACTCGATAGGCCAAGGATCATTTCCTCTCGATGATGCAAAAAGGCCCAATGTCTTCCCAAACCGAACAGTCTTCTTGAAAGGGAAACCTTTACTAATACCAATTCTCCTATATTGAACTCTAGTTCCCTCCTCTTATTTGCATATGATTTCTAGTGATCTTGGGCTGCCTTCATCCTCTGCCAAATCAAAGAAATCTTCTCTGTAGAATCAAGGACAAAGTATGGTACGAGTAGAACTTTGTCGGTACTTTCCCACCAACTAGTTGTCGATTTGCATGGCCTTCCGTAAAGCACTTCAAAAGGGGCCATACCAATCGTCGCTTGAAAATATTGTTGTATGTAAATTCCGCAAGTGGCAAGTGCTACTCCCAAACTCCTTCAAAGTCGATAATGCAAGCTCAAAGCAATTCTTCTAGGATCCGATTTACTCTTTCTATCTGGCCATTGGTTTGCGGGTGATAAGCTATACTTTAGTTGAGGGTCATTCCCAATGTGGCTTGTAAACTTCTCCAAAATTCACTCGTGAATAAGGGGTATCAATCGCTCGCTATACTAGATGGAATACCATTCTATCTGACTATCTCCCTGACATAAAACTGGGCCAATGAAGTCGCATACCTATTCTTTTTTATCAGTATAAAGCGAGCGCTCTTGGTTGAAAGGACTACTATAACCCAAATAGCCTCATTTCCCTTTTGACTTCTAGGAAGCCCATCCACAAATCCATGGAAATATGTTCCCACTTCCACATAGGAACTTCTAAAGGTAACAGTAATCATCCGGGATTTCCTTGCTCCGCTTTTACTTTCTGGCATGTTAAACATTAGCCATAAACCCAACTATCTCCCTTTTCATCCCTTCCCAATGGAGACTTCTCTTCATAACCTTATACATTTTATCCCCACCGGGATGTATAGTCATCCTCGACTTATGGCATTGCTCTAAAATTTCTTTCCTTAATTCCTCATCTTTAGGGATGCAAAGTTGTCCATACCTAAGCAAACTTCCATCGTCGCCTAATGAATATCTTACCGAATGAGGAAAGGTCTCCTCCTTCCCCACTTTCTCTTTCAGTTTTTCGATTTCTTCGTCAAGGTCTTGCATACTCTGAATTCTTTCTCTTAGATCAGGTCTAACAAGCATAAGTCCAAGAAAACTACTAGAAGCTACTGGTGGGGGTTGCAAGTTAAAGTTTGAGAGAAACTCCAACTGTTTCCATTCCAAAATTGAAATTGAGGATGCATGCCTTCTACTCAACGCATCCGCTACGACGTTCCCTTTTCCTGGGGTATACTAAATCATAAAATTAGAAGAGGCAATGTACTCCATCCATTGTTGTTGTCTAAAATTAAGGTCACGCTGAAATAATAAATACTTTAGGGTTTTTTGGTCAGTGAAAAGCTCAAACTTCTCCCATAAAAGATGATGCCTTCACATATTTAAGGCGAGCACTACTGCGGCTAACTCTAGGTCATGAACTGGATATCTTTTCTCGGGGTCCTTGAGTTGTCTACTAGCATAAGCAACAACCCTTCCTTCTTGCATAAGAACTACTCCTAAACAAGTTCCGCAGGCGTCAGTGTAAACTGTGAACATCCTTGATCCATCGGGTATAATAAGAACTGACGCACTAGTCGGTACTTCCTTTAATTTCTTAAAGGCCACACCGCACTTATTACTCCAAGAAAATACCAAGTTCTTCTTCATTAGTTGAGTTAAAGGAGGTAGCAAACTTTTGCGAAGTCTTTAATAAACATTCGGTAATACCCTACCAAACCAAGGAAGCTTCTCTCCTCCGTAGCATTTTGACTCCATTCCTTAATTTCCTCGATCTTCGCAGGGTCTACTGCCAAGCCTTTGCTTGACACGATATGTACAAGGAATCTAACTTCTTCTCTCCAGAAAAGACACTTCGAGAACTTGGCTTTCAACTGGTTTTCTCTTAATATCCCTAAGACCTGTTATAAGTGACTTTCATCCTCTTTATGGTCCTTAGAAAATATAAGGATGTTGTCTATGAAAACTACCACAATCTTATTTAGAATGCCCCTAAACACTCTACTCATGAGGTCAACAAAGAAGGAGGGTGCATTCTTTAGTCCAAAGGAATAACATCCCATTGGAATAGTCCATCCGGCATCCTAAACACGGTTTTATCCTTGCTGTCCTCCAAAATTCTCAATTGGTGAAATCCAGTTGCAAGATCTAATTAGGAAAATAATCGGGCTTCTCCCAAGTGGTCATATAGATCATCAATTCTGGGTAATGGGTACCTATTCTTCTTGGTTTGCTTATTTAGATCCATGTAATCCACATAAAATCTTAGAGATCCATCCACTTTGGTGTCAAACACAACAGGTGCACCCCGTCCAGACGTCCTCCGTCGAATAAAGCCCTTCTACAGGTAAAAGCTAAGCTATACAAATATATCACAAATAAAAAGTAAATGAGATAAGTAAAGACACCAGGAATTTTATACTGGTTCAGACTTACTGCCCTACGTCCAGTCCCAAAGCTCATCTTCAGTGTTCACTATGATGCCCTCTCTTAATCCGGAGGAATATGTCACAATACACCCGAGCACCAACAAGGATGTCCACGCCTGAGCACCCATATAGGACTTCACTATTTACAAGTATTTTGACTCTTGAATGTGTTATCTAATCAACACGGAATAGTCACGATGAAGTACACCCTTCCTACAATCTTATCCTCAAGTATTTGAAGTGAATGTGAAGACTGAAGGAAGATTGTTGCTTGTTGAATCAAAATATGTGAGATGATATCAAAGATTCAACAAGTAACTTGAATTTAAGAGTGATTTAGATTGCAAAGAATATAGAAGTGAAAATCAGAAAATAGAGAGAATATAATGAGAATCGGTGATTTGGAGAACATGTTTGTAGTGCTTATATAATTGTAGAAGAGTAGCATTCCTTCATGAAAGGTTCCAACAAAAAGTTGCATCCATTTCCATTCATGATTGAAGAGAAATCTCTTCATGAAACAAGGTGGCTCTTCATTAAAAAGGCTTCTATGTTGAATCAGTTGATTGGTCAAAAACCATCAGTCGACTGGTCAAAAACCATCAGTCGACTGGTTGAATCATATTATAAAACATTTGGATTTAAAACCTTTTGAAACTAGCCGTTATTGTACAGAAACATGCTGACTAGTCGACTGATCATATTTCTACTAGTCGACTGGTACAACTAAGTCTGTACAGTTATGGCTTTTTAAAGCATATATATATATTTATACCTTGTTTTGTATATTCGTGTTATACTTGAGGATATATTTTAACATAATTCTAACACGACTAAATGTGTGTGTGTGTGTATATATATATAACCTCAGCTCCATGTCATGATTTTCATTGCTCTTCTCCTTGTTGACATTAATAGAAATTCTTATTTTCAACATTCTCCCCATTTTTGATTGATGACAACACATTGCATTCTTGTTGAAAAATTTAGATTGCTCCATCTGAATATCTGCTTGTATACATATTTAGCTCGCCCTGAATTTAGAAGTGATCCAAGAGTACTACTTAAAACTCCTTTTTATTTTGAGCTGGTCACTATGTAACGCCCCGGAAATTCGGACCAGTCAAATTTGTCAAAAATTCCTTCCTTTGAAAAACAAACAATGACAGCTACCATCATATTTATTTGATAAATATACAACATCGCTAAGTGCATAATTTTTTTTTAAATAGCACTTGTCAGAATATGAATTAAACACAATTACCATAAATCAACCTTTATGCAACCCTGATAAGATGGTCATAGATATTCGTTCCTTATACTTATACCTTGATCTTGTATTTATCCTCTAGGCTTCTCCCAAACTTCTACTCTTTATCTTACTTTTGTTTTTAATTTGTGAATCCATGATATGAAATGAACCTTTCCACCCTTTATATAGTAGTTTTCAAGGCTAGTTTGGTAATTAGTTTTGGACACTTGTCCTCCTTATCTTCATGCAAGCTTTTGGATGAAGACACATTCCTCCACAGGTGTCTTTAGATGTTTCTACACATGGACACCTAATGTGTTTATGCATCTTTATCTTATTTAATTCCAAGACATCTGTTCTATTCATTTGATGACACGTGTCCCTATCATTTTAAGCCATTTTTCATATTCTAGAATATGTACACATATACCATTTGTATTTTATTTATATGCTATATACATACACGTATATGTGTTCTTTTATTGTTACTACATGCACACATGTTCCAACAACTTTTAATAAGTAAAACGTCATTTATCGACAAAACTACTTTCGGCCACATTATCGATCTTTCTTCGAGCTACTTATCTTTGTAAACAAAAACTCAACAATATTTTCTTTGTACATAAGAAGTTAGCTTTTCTCTTTACAAATGAACTCCACACACACACAGACACACACACACACATACACACAAATATATATATATATATATATATATATATATATATATATATATATATATATATATATATATATATATATATATATATATAGGTGAAGCGAAGCTTCTTTGAGAAGCCACTAAAAATAAGCTTCAAATATAAGCTATTAATAATTAGACTTCTAAGAGAAGCCATTAAGGCATGACTAGACTTCTAAGAGAAGTTACTAATACTTAGGCTTCTAAGAGAAGCCACTAAAATTTGGCTTCTAAGAGAAGTCACTAAGGTATGATTAGACTTCTAAGAGAAGTTACTAATACTTAGACTTTTAAGAGAAGCTACTAAAATTTGACTTCAAAGAGAAGCCACAAAAATCCAGTCGTTCTTCTTTCTTAAGACACTTGTCCATCATCATTTATGCAAATATAAGATAATGACACATGCCTAATTTGGTGTCCTAAGATGTTTCTACACATGGACACCTAAGAGGGTTATGTGTCCTTATCTTTTTTTTTCTTTTTCTTTTAGCTTACATGATAAGCTTCTTATTTTAAATTTATATCTTTTAGCTTACATGATACGCTTCTTATTTTAAATTTATATCTTTTAGCTTACATGATAAGATTCTTATTTTAAATTTAGTTTACCTTACATGAATACATATATTCACGCTTAACAACCATGCTAACTTTATATAATGTGTGTTAGCTAGCATGCACGAGAGCGTCATGACCTTTCTAATAAGTTATAGTTGATGAAAGGTCGAGAATTTGACAAACGACTTCCGGTCACCTTTTCAATTTCACATCGAATTAAATATTTTTGTACACTAGTTGTAAAATCTATTTCACTATCACTCTTTATTTTTAAAAGAGATTTATTTTAGTTGCAACTCATCACTTCGATATCTAAAATTTACTCATAAATTCAAACTGTAAATTTTTGGGTTGTTACATTCTTTCCCCCTTAAAAGGAATTTCGTCCCCGAAATTCTATGCAATACTTAATCAAGAGAAAACCAAATATTCCACAAATAAAACTCTAAGTATGCAGGGAATTTTTCTTGAAAGTATATTTCGAAACTATTTCATAAGTCAAAATTTTGAGACATACCTGGATATTATATGATTAGAACTTTTCAATTTGTGATCAACATACTATCAGTCCTGCAAGTTGTTACTAGACCAGACACGCCATAGCTTCTTTTTATGCCCAAATTCAGGATCATGTTCTTTGCAATACACGTCGATACCCATCTCCTTCCCGTGAACATACTCAATTCGGAATAGATTTTAGAGCTTTCCCTTTTCGTACATAATTACAACCAATGCCAAATTATCCAATAAACGCATGCTCTTCTTGTGTGGTACCCATCGAAATGTACCAAAGATTCATCGTGCTTCGGCTCATCTGACTCATCATCATAAAGTAAAGATGTATTCTCTGTATTGTGGTACCCATCGAAATGTACCAGAGAGTAATATTTCAAAATAAACACCTCAAATAATATCTTCAACGATTATATTCATCAAAGTCAACTCATCAATTATGTTGTACTCTCCTTGTTGCAGTACCCATAAAAATGCACCTGAGAGTAATATTTTCAAAATAGACTCTAATCAATATTTTTAGTTAAGTCAAATAAGTTATATAAAAAATTTCTTTTGTCAAAACTAGGATAATATTCATCAAAGTGGATTCAATCTACACACTCAATTTAGGATATTTTATTCTATTGCGGTTGGCATCCCGTTATCAAATAGGATGTTCTCTACTCGGCTCGATACCAACATAGAGTAATATTTGCACTATCCAAGATCTACTGTCTTATGTCGGCATCCCGTCATCAAATAGGATGTACTATACTCGGCTCGATACCAACATTAGAGTAATAGTGCACTACCCAGGATCTATTGTCTTATACCACACATCATCATCGTCATCCGAAAGTATCCATCATTGATGAAATAATCCATAAAAATCTTTAATAAATTTAAACAAGGTATCCCCTCAAAGTACTTTTATACTTTGTAATGATTACCCCTATCTAGATAACCACACTTTCAACTTCGAAAATCATCTTAAGTATAAACCCCCTTCTTCTTCCTTTTTTTTGTCAAACACAGTTCAGTTTGCAAAAAAGTTGTGAGATAACAAACTTTCAAAATTTTAAAATATGTATGATGTAAGTATTCTAGATAATTAATCTAGCTTCCCAATGAGATTAACTTAAACTAAACCCAAATCAAGGAATCAAAAGTTATGACTGGATTGCTGAGAGATGTTTTAGCATCTTTAAGCTAACATCATCAGGGCTAAACAACTCTAACATCTTATTATGTAAAAAAAAATCCCACCTCGGTTTTGCATGAATGCAGTATTCAATTTACTCCTCTTGGTCTTCTTCAATTTTGTTCGCCCTAGATCATTTAATTCCTTCAAGTTGTTATTTCATATCCCTTCGAAGCCACTCCGCTGGATCCATTTCAAGCTGCTATATTTCTTCCTTTACAAGCCACTGCTTCCCTCCTTCATTACTTTATAACTTATCTATGTACTTACAATTTTGTTAAACCCCTATATGTGGTATTGGATAATGAATCATTTATTCTCCTTAGTATAAACACTAAATAAAAGCTAGATATACAAAATAAATACTACCCATAACCCCGGTCAGAGGTATGGTGCCTTACCCTAACCAGTTTTATTTATCAAATTAAGTTGCTTCATTTCAAAATTTCTAAGATTATATTCTAATCTTAGGTGATATTTTATTTAGGCACCTAACCTAAGCTTTGATACCAACTTGTAACACCCCGGAAATTCGAACCAGTTAAATTTGTCGAAAATTCCTTTCTTTCGAAAACAAACAATTACAAATACCATCATATTTATTTGATAAATATACAACATCGCTAAATGCATAATATTTTTCATAAATAGCACTTGTCAGAGTATGAATTACACACAATTACCGTTAATCAACCATTGTGCAACCCTGACAAGATGGTCATCGATATTCGTTCCTTACACTTGTACCTTGATCTTCTATTTATCCTCTAGGATTCTCCCAAACTTCTACTCTTTATCTTACTGTTTTTTTTTTCATTTGTGAATCCATGATATGAAATGAACCTTTCCACCCTTTATATAGTAGTTTTAAAGGCTATTTTAGTAATTTAGTTTGGACGCTTGTCCTCCTTATCTTCACGCAAGCTTTAGGATGAAGACATATGCCTCCTTCGGTGTCTTTAGATGTTTCTACACATGGGCACCTAATATGTTTAGATGAAACGACCCAAACTCGCCCTTACGGGAAAGCCTGGATGTACGAACGACAGAACATTTCATTGCTTATTACAACAATTTACATCAGAGTACAAGAATATTACAGAATATGAATAAATAATATACATCAGGAAAATATCACAGCTGAAAGGAATACACGGATACAAAGCTTTCCGAGTATAGTTCCAGTTGTAAATCCAGGATCCTATGAATAAAATATCTGGAAAACCAAACTACTAGCTGCCCGTGTGGAAAATAGGGGAACCCAGAGTTTAGGTTAAAACAATAAACTCCAGTTTAGTCATGTGACTGGTGTGAGAACTAAAACAGTTATTAATTTGATTTTAAAGTTAGATATATCAAGGGACCATGCCGTATAACACGGAACGGGTTTACCCTCAAGAATACCAGTGCATAAAACAAACAGCGCAATGCTAAATAAATAACAATGAAGCTATTATAAGACTCATGTGCCATCACACAATGCAACGCAAGCCGGAGGATAGAGTTTTACCTTATAATAGCCAAATAATGCTTGATACATGAAATTTCATCTTTTATTATTACTATAAGTGAATAAATCAACTTCAAATATAAATGTATCAATCATAGGCGGCATGAGTACCATCTATCATGTCGCCATACTAGGCTCTACAATCAAAACCAAAATGTCACGTATCGAAAATTGGATTTCGTCATGAGTCGAGGCAAGGGATGTACTCCTCGCCGTCTTTGAGACACTCTAGCAAATGCCTCAGGGTTCGGACGCTGGAGAACCCTTAGATCCTCCAAGAACAGTCCACACATAGCGGATTGGCAACACCTGAACACACGTTTCCCGGTCCTATAGGTCCTTTCCATCGGCTCTGTAGTAACCGATATATCCGAGGCGCCTCGCTATCCATCATCCACATAGGTAAAAATATAATAAATGTCTGGGCTCCATACCATGACACCACCCATAGCTAGAAGGAAACGTCATGCACTCCTTGGGTCCCTTATCCCGTTTTTGGCTCATACCGAGGTGTGATGTCGCGAATTAACGCTATACACAAAGCTATGACATTTAAGACTGTTCTTTTATCATCAACCACAAGACTCTACTTTTCAACAGAAGCCTTGATCATATGCATCCTAGCATGCCAGACAGGCAATTCATGCCATGCGACGGATGTCAATCGATATATAACCTCTGAGCTCGTACGTCTCAGAGAAGGTTGTTAATTAAGAGAATAAATTCTCCGCCACCAAATAGATATATATTTAATAGAAATCAATCAACACAGAATAAAATCCAATGTCAGACACACATCCATTTACTAGTTTGTTCCGGGTCTGAACGAAACCGGAGGCACCTTATTACTCGTCCCATATGTCCAATACAGAAGAGAGGTCCTCGCATATCCGGTCGATCTCCAAGTACGTCTGGACGATCACCACTTATTACCTCGTCTTAGGTGTATAGCCCAATCTAGGCATCAATAATCATCCAAACAATGTGAAGACCTCTGGTCTTCAACCACCGTCTTCATCGTCGACTTATCGTCGAATCAGTTATTCAGAATAGGTATAAACCCGACCTTTCTGAATAACTCGCGTATATTATAAACAAGCGCTACACAAACACAACATACGCCTTATTCCAATTCAAAATATTCTTTTATTCAAATATTCACATCATTAGGGAAAGGTTCCCATTAATTTTATCAAAGATAAATTCTTTTAAATTTAATTTTTAATCTTCCTTTGGATATCATTTTAAACCAAATTAAGGTTTATCCAAACTAGTCGGGATTAGCGCACCTTACCGAAGTAATCATTTGATTTATTTCCCAATCCCAACCTATTCATCCCATAGAGCAAAACTGGTAATACTCCATATCTAACCCCACGGTGTTATTGGTAAATTTAATTACCATTTCACGTTCAAATCTAATTAAATATTTAACTATCGTTTGAAGTAAAACTGGTGGTACTCCATTCTCGATCATTTCAAAAATTTGATAATTTAAATTATCACAATCACATTTCAATCTAATTAAAGATTCATTAAAACTCCACTTAGTTTTAATCTTCCCAAAAATCAATATTAATGATTATTTAACTTTGGGAAATCAAACATGCCGCATCGACAATCAACACCGTACCATTGATTTCTGCCTATATATAACCTCTATGCTCGTACGTCAGACATGTAATCGTGTCTTTAACTGGGTTAAAGAACTAATGTCATTTAAAACACAGTTCACGATAAACCCAAAATCACATTCCATTAATTATGGAATCTTCATGGAAAACAGATCAATGTATAATCGATATCAATTTCCGTATCCGACTAATAATATAAATGGAATAACGACAAAGCCTTTTAAATTCCATATATATTAACAATCTTCCTCCACAGAAGCTCACTTCGATTATTACCGAATCGAATTCCATTCCATTCCAATTTATTATTTTAAATTGGAAAACTTTACTTTGGAAAATTACCATTAAATCTTAATAAAAAGATTTATATATTCCAAATGACATTACACTGTAAATCGGGTTAAAGAACGAATGTCGTTTAAAACACAGTTCACTATAAAACCAATTCACATTCCATCTTATCCCAGTCCAATTAAATATTAATTAATTGGTAAACTTCACTAAATCTTAATTAAAAGATTTATTCTTTTCTCAACTGGGTTTAAGAACATTGTTATTAAAGACACCATTCACGATAAACCCAAAATCCAATTTGATATTAAATACAAGGCTCTAAATAGAAATTGTACCGCCTTATATTCAATACCAAATTCGGAAACCAATGGATATCGTATTGGGAATAATGATAACTGTATCTTCCAAATCCCCATAACAATATCCGTATAATCACTGAATCCAATACCGAAATATTCCTAAGATTATTTCCATTCCAAACCATTCCAATTTATTCACTGGAAAATTCTGGTTATATTAAAACCATTCACAAATCCAATTTATTTTATTTAAAAATTATCGGAATTCAAATCTAGTTAATAACTAGTTCATTTAGATAAAAATATATTTTTATCTTCCCAAATATGGAATTTTTCATCCAAATCCTTTCCAAATCATTTATTATGATTTTACACAAATTATTAATATTTTTAATAATTTTATTAATGCCCTTTCAATCGATTTTCATAAACGGTCATCGAACTGCACTTACAGTGACCTTTTCCAAATTTGATTTGGATATAATTCCAAATCCAACCATTAGATTTCAAATATCTTATATTCATTGGAAAGCTCTTTTTGATACGAACCCAACGGTTCCGGTTTTAGGAGAATCCGACAGTCAGATCTTCCGTGATGTCAATTTGAAGTCAATGGTCGAAATTCGCGAACGGTCGCGGCGCGACGCGTTCTATTCAATCCATTATATATATATATATATATATATATTATATATATATATTGTCGATTTCCATTTAAAACGTATTTTATAAATCGTTTTAAATTCGTTTAAAAAACGATTTCAACTTTCATTTCAATTTTAAATCAAAATTGAATATTCCTTATCATTAATATATAAATGATAATATTTTCAAAACATTAGATTTTGAAATCACTTCCTTTTTTGTATTCATTATAAAAACGAATAAAATCGATATAATAATCGTTCGCGTCAAAATGGCGCATATCAAATCAACACGAATTTTATTCAACACATGAATAGTTTTAATGGTTTATACATTCAATAAAAATGATATTTTTATTGTTTAAATATTTTATTTAACACATGAATATTTTTAATCCGTTATACATTCAATAAAAATGATATTTTTATTGTTAAATATTTTATTCAACACATGAATATTTTTAATTCTTTATACTCTCAATAAGAGTGATATTTTTATTGTTTAAATATTTTTTTCAACACATGAATATTTTATTCAACACATGAATATTTTTAATCCTTTTCTGAATATTATTTTAAAACATTCGTTATTTTCCAAATTGGAATAAGACCCAATCAATTACCATATAATGTTATTTATATGGATTACATACAACAGATGTATATAATAACAATGACAAACAATCAACCATCATCCAAAGTGCATTTCACAACTGCAGAAGCATTAAATATAAATAACTAACGCTTACAACAGCCTTTCAACCAATCGATTGACATACAACTAAGCAATTGGGATTAGTGTATGTCAAATATCATCCCAATACCCGTGTGTGGTTTCAATCAACAAACATTGAATATTATTTGTGCAGTTGGGCGATGTGTAAATTTATCGTCCCAATCAATATCGGTAAAATGGGTGTACATTAACAAATCGTCCGATTTGTAAATGAATTCACATATACGTTAAAATTTATATTTTTAACTATAAAATATTTTATTCAACACATGAATATTTTATTTAGTTCATTTATACAATAAAAATGATATTTTTATTGTTCTAACATATTTTTAGAAAAAAATTGACAGCATAACGGCGCGACACTAGAACCGGAATAAGGTCTAGCCTTATCCCTCACCTAGTACGGGCTCGTGCCATACACATACCAATTCAATCAATTCCATTCACATCCCAAACCAGATTCAAACAAATAAATCAATCAAAACAAACATCCATGGTTTCAATTAAAGGTGCCGGGTGCTACTGAGCACCGCCTGCATCCTGTTATATGTTTAACTGTAAATAAAATTAGTGTGAGAAATTCTCACCTTTGGAATCCACCTCGTCAGTCTTTATTGGACAGTTTGGATTTGTATTTGTTTCAACGCGTTGTGTTCTTCACCGTGATTTCAACGCAATCTGTTTCACGCAGTTTACATTAAAAATTACATTTTTATATCGCTACTATATACATAAAAATCATATTTTTAATTCGCTACATATATAAAAATCATATTTTTAATTCTTTACGTATATAAAAATCATAATTTTAAATCTCTACATATATAAAAAACATATTTTATAAACTAAAAATCGTATCTTTTCCTAACTAAAAATCATATTTTTTCCTAACTAGAAATCATATTTTTTCCTAACTAGAAATCATAATTTTATCAGGGAATTAAAATCAAAAATAAAAAAACTTACAAGTAATTAGAATTTTTGGTTGGAGGTGGGTGATGTTGCTGATGGCGCGGGCTGCAGGTGGTGGGGGAGGGTCCAAGTGGCGGCGTAGGCGCATTGGGGTGGTGGTTGGACCCTACATTGGCTGGCGGCGGGTTTTATTGGGTTGGAAATCGATTTAGAAGAGAAGAGGGAGGAAAGAGGGAGAAGTAGAGAGGAAAGGGGATCAAAGGGGGTGCTGCGGCGAGGTGGGTAGCGACGGTGGGCGAAGCGACGGAGGTAGGGGGAGGCTGGAGCGACGAGAATTGAAGAAAAAAGGGGAGGCGCGATTTTGACCGTGGGTTGAATAATGATAGGGGTTTGACCAACATATGAATATTTGTATATAATTCTATTTTAATTCCAAAAAGTAAAATTTTCGTTCGAACTCCAAATTGAACCCAACAGCTGTCGCCCCTAGCTAATTACCCCCATTCCGGACACAATGGGATATGTCCGGTAAGCCAATTCGATCGTTTTAATCAGTTTTCATCAAAATTAAAATATAAATCAATATAACGTTGATAATGGCGACCTCCATGAAACACTCATCTCAATCCATCCATCTCCGATCACAGTCATCCTCTCAGTTCATCTCATCTTCTTCTCCATTGGACACCGATTCTCTTCCTATTCATCATTTCCCCATTCATACAGAAAACACTCAAGCACAGATCCAATTGTCTTCTTCATCAGAACAACCTTCGCTTACCTACGCGCAGGTGGTGGCATCAAGAGCCAAGCTCCCACCTGTTCTCCCCAACCCACCTGTCAAACGGAGATGAATCATACCAACCTTCAAATCGATAAGGGAGACGCTGAAATTTTTGAATTCAGAGAGGCGCTGTCTTAGGTGCGCTGATCGAGGACACGTGGCAAAAACATGCAGAAATGCGCTGATATGTTATAATTGCTCTTTTTATGGACATGCAAGCATGCACTGTCCCAATAAAAAGTCACCACTCTCTCGAACCAACAAGGCCGATTGGATGCGCCCCTATGCAATTCAAACAGCAAACCGTCGCGAGCCAGGATACCTGCAACCTCAGAAGGAAGGGTCCCACCGGTCCTTTCAAAACTCAAATAGTAATTATAGCTCTAAAGTAATTAACCCCCATCTCAAACACAAACCCCCACTCATTTCAAACGAAAATTCTTCGCCATCCCCTACTTACTCTCCCAACCAAAATAAAAAAATTCCACTTCTTGTAGAAATGGCGGATGCATATCTTTATCTCACTGCAATCACCATAGATGGACTGTGGTCTATCGAAATGCTTTCAAGTGCGCTTAAATCAACTTTTGGTCAAAAATATGAATGGTCGATCTGGCATATCACTGATAACTCCTTTCTCATCTACTTCCCTTACTCCACCATTAAAAACCACGCCTTGCACCTAAAAGTTTTGACCAAAGAAGATGGCGTTGTACTCTTACAACAAGCAAGCACTCTTGAAGAAATTCCTGAACCCATCCTTAAAAAAGAATCCTGGGCTAAAATCAGCTGCTTTCCAGAATTTTACAAGCATGATTCAGACACTATCAGAGAAGCTTTAAAGCCAATGGGACGATTCATACACACAGACTCATGTGATTGGTCCTTTGTCGACCATCGCTTCTTATATGTTAAGATGCAGTTCTTTGAAGGTATCTCAACACCATGTACTTTCATTTCTTATATAAATAACCATGCAGTGAAGCTCAAGATTGATCGCTGGGCACATGCACATCCTTGTCAACGACTAGAAATGCTCCTTTTGGGAATCAACTATGACTATGACGGTTTCATCTTTCAACCCTTTGCTCAACAAACAGATTGTATGGAGGAAAATAGATTTGATGTGATGTCAGATGAGGCTTTGAAGCAGATTCCTAGGGAGCCTAAAAACCAACCACAAGACTTGGATATGGTAAACTACCACAAAGATGACATTGTAATGCCTAGATGGGATCCAATGGCTGATCTGGATCTCTCAGTTCCTCTGCACCAACAACTGCCAACTCATCTAGAGCAGAAGGAGCCAATACAATAAGAAGGTCAAGGTTCATCGTCCCCTCACATTTCCACATCAGCTATCAGAAGGAGCGCAAGGATTAACATGGCCCGCTCGCTGCCTCCAGGATCTTCGGGTAGCTATTTTGAACCAGTTATTTTTTCTTCTGCTAATAAAGTTTTAAATAAAAAATTGGCAAAGTACATGGGCGTGTTTTTGCATGACAAACATTATTCTGCCATGCAAGCCCTAGAACAACAGCGTACTAACCTTTCTAAATGAAAATAATCACATGGAATATTAGGGGGTTAGGGGACCCAACAAAAAATCATGCTGTCAATCTCATCATCTCCCCACATCATATTGATATTTTATTTCTACAAGAAACTAAAATCTCTAATCCACCCAATTCTATCATTCGTCAACTTTGTGGACCCTTTTTATCTGGTTGGACACACGTGGATGTTGTTGACACTCGTGGTGGTTTAATTACAGCATGGAATGAGCACGTGTGGGCTTTTGAACAATTTTTTTCATGTTCTTCTGTTTTACACATGTCCCTTCGTTAGATTTCTTCTAACACCATTTTTCATTTCTCTAATGTGTATGCACCTAATGACCTTCAAGGTAGAGCTGAAACATGGCAATATTGTCACAACCTGTCACAAAATATAAATGAACCTTGCATAATTGGAGGTGACTTCAACACAACTCGTTCACTTGACGATCGTAATTCGGGCAACTTATCCACTGATTCTTCCTTCTTCAATGCTTTTATCCAATCCTGTTTGCTTATTGAACCTCCAATCAATAACCGTCGTTATACATGGTCAAGCAGAAGAGAAATTCCCTCATTGTCTAAGCTAGATCGTTTTTTCATCAACCTCAACTGGGATGATCATTTTCCTTTATCTTTGGTTAATGGTCTTGCCACCGCCATTTCAGATCACTGCCCAATTCTTCTTGACACTTGCTCAAACACTGCTATTAAACGACCATTTAGATTTGAACGTCTTTGGCTATTAGAACCATATTTTGATAACTTTATCAAGCTCAACTGGGAGCAACTACCAACCCATCAGTCTGCCATGGTTAGAATAGTTTGTAAACTTCGCTCTCTTTGTAAATTGATTCGTCCATGGGCTAAAAATGTTTGGAATTCCTTAAAAAGTCGTATCTCATCCACACAAGATGTCATTCTCAATCTAAATATCATTGAAGAGCTTTGGCCTCTATCTGATTCTGAGCATCATGAATTGAAAGAGCATTAAATAGAGTTAGACAGATTAATTAAGCAAGAGGAGATTGGATGGAAACAAAGATCGAAAACTAAATGGATTAAAGAAGGTGATAAAAACACTGCATACTTTCACAAAATTGCCAATTGCCATCGTCGTTCCTCATTCATTTCAGAAATTGTTCACAATAACACCACCTTCAAAGACTCTAAAGATATTTGCCAACAATTTAATATCTTCTAAAGAGACCTTCTTGGTTCTCGCCCTCCCCCTCCTCAAGATATTGATTGGCATTGTTTATATCCAAACCCTACTCCCACTAGCATTGATCATCCCTTCTCAGAGGAGGAAATTTGGAATGCAATAAATGATATGGCAGATGATAAGGCCCTTGGGCTCGATGGTTTTAGCCCAGCCTTCTTTAAACATTTTTGGCCCACTTTGAAATTTGACATCATTGACATGTGTTCATAATTCTACTCGGACCCTTCATCAATCGCCAAATTGAACTACTCTAACATTATCCTCAATCCAAAGTTTCCTGGTGCTAATACTGTCTCTTCCTTCAGACCTATTAGTTTGCTTAACATAACCTTCAAAATCATCACTAAAATTCTATCTTCCAAACTCCAAAAGAATATTGACTCTTTGGTTGGAAATGAACAATCCACATTCATCACAGGAAGAAACATCCTTGACTGTGTGGCAGCAACTCAAGAAGTAATTTCTTTTTGCCATTTTTTTAATACCCCTGGTGTCCTCCTTAAACTTGATTTTTCAAAAGCCTTTGACTCAGTTAATTGGGAATTTATTCTATCTTTCGTGACACATAGGGGTTTTTCATTGAAGTGGTGTAACTGGATAAAAGCATTATTGCACACTAGCATCTCTACAGTCTTTATCAATGGTGAATATGGAGGAAAAATAAAATCTAAAAGAGGCTTAAGACAAGGTGACACTCTCTCACCTCTCATTTTCGTTTTAACAGCAGATGTCTTTAACTAAATGGTGAAATGATCCCCCTCTCATAATACTTTCTCAGGCATCACTCTCCCAAATTCAGAAATTTTCACATCCAATTTGCAATTTGCAGATGATACAATTCTTTTCACTACCCCAACCCCAAAAATATTCATTGCCTCAAGGTTCTACTCTATACATTTTAAATGATTTCAGGGCTCTCTATTAACTTTAATAAAAGTTCCATTATTATGTTGGGGAATTGTACTCACCTAGGTCCTGTTATAGCTGAATGTCTTAACTATAAGCTTGATTCATTCCCATTTAACTATCTGGGCATTCCTCTACGTCCTACTAAACTTCATAAACCTGATTGGCAACCACTCATTTCTAAGATCGAAAACAGACTCCTAAGCTGGAAAGCAAACTGTCTATCCTTTGCTAGTCACCTTATTCTTGTTAAACATGTCCTCTCATCACTTCCGACATATTGGATGTCATTCCACAAACTCCCTATCAGGGTTATTAAAAAAATTGATTCAATTCGTAGTACATTTCTTTGGAATGGGGGTATCCTGAAGAAACTTATCAACTGGTAAACTTTTTGTCTCTCAACTAACCACGGTGGTCTTGGAATACTGAATCTCTCGACCTTTAACATTGCATTGCTTGCCAAAAGGCTATGGCGAACCCTCTTGCCTGGTCAATTCATCTGGAAAGACTGGATCTTGACTCATATATATAATTCAAATCCTTTCCTCATCCTCCACTTCAGACTAGATGTTAGACCCTCACCATTCTGGAAAAGAATTTTATCTACCTTACCGAGAATTAAATCCCTCTTTCATGTAAAAATTGGTAATGGTGAATCCTGTCTCTTTTGGTTGGATATTTGGAGTGAATAGATCCCATTACCCTCTCTTTTTCCTATCCTTGCAACAACCAACCAAAATAGCCTGCTTATGGTGGCCTTGGCCTATGAACTTGGCCCAATGGGCTTTTTTCATCCAACATTCCTAGGCATTGATTCCTTAAATGAGATCAATTCAATTGGGTATATTTTTAGCACCAATCAATTGTCAACCGAACCTGATTCATTCTTTTGGGCTTTAGGCCCATCTAATACCTTCTCAGTAACATCCTGTTATAAGTACTTGATCCATCCAGGCTGAAGCTTTTCTTTCTCTCGTATTTGGAAATGTCACTAACCTCCTCGCATAATCTTCTTTCAGTGGCTTCTTATCCACAATCACGTCAACACAAGAGACAGACTTCATTGCTTCAATACCAATATTGATCCTATATGCGTCCTCTGTCATCAAAACAATGAATCACTTTCACATCTGTTCTTTGAATGCGACTTCTCTTACGTAGTGTGGGCTGCAATTAGTTCTTTTATCCTTGGCTTCATCCCCTACATCAGCTCATTCTTCGAATACTGGCAGCACAACCCCCCTGACCCCTTATGGATTCTCTAGTGGCTTTATTTTCATGGTGTATTTGTTTAGAATGCAACGCAGCCATCTTTGGCAGACCTTGAAGCTTTTGATGGGTACCTGTTATCACATCCTGTATCTGTTCGAATCATGGACAGAATCATCTAGGAATGCTCACTTCAGGTTTTCACTCCCCACGCCACAATCTGCTGGATCGCAAGAAAGCAGCTCCCTCTTCCCTCTTTGAACCAGAATTAGCTAGCGATTATTATCTATGTTTTATTTTGGCTGTGTATCTATATGCTATGTTTTCTTTTCCTCTATGATGTACATATTCTGCCTAGTACCTATATTATCGTTATTGACCAGCTGGGTCTAGACTTATTTTGCCACTGGTTGGGCCTGTCAACCAACTTATATTATTATCTATTATGACTACGCGTAACCGACTGTGTAGCTTCAGGCTACACACCCGTCATCCTAAAAAAAAATTCAAAATTGAATTCAACGTATATTTTAATTTACCGGGGCCATATACCGACTCAAAAAATTCCAGAAAATTAAATCAAGCTATGTTTTGACAATGCGGTCCTAAAAAACTAATTTCGACAAATTTGGAGACCGTTTTTTCAAACATTCATTTTTCAGTCGATTAAATTCAAACTGAAATTACCAAATACATTTAAATTCACACCGCTTACATATCAATTCCAAAAATTATGAAATTTGGAATCTAGCAGTAATCTGACATTCCGGATCCAACAAAACTGGTTTCATCGAAAACGGAGGTCGTTTGCAAAATGATTATTTTTAAGGGCTATATATAATATAATATATATATATATATTCCATAGCGACTATTCTGAATTTTAAACTGGACATAACTTTCTATTCCCGATATGAAATCTGGATTTTTCACATTCGTTAGAAAGATATTATTAAACAGATTCAAATATTTCTGGTTTTACTGAAATCCGATTTATTTTGAATCCTGTACATTCATTTGAAATTCGAAATCGAATTTTCAAACTACCACGCAATTTCAGGCTCGTTTTATAATTAAAATAAATTTATCCGTTCTAACTTCGATTTAAATAAAATTTTAGTCATTATTATTTAAAATAAATCATTTTAAATATTCAAAATCCATTAAAATTGCTAAAATAAAAATTTAAAATTGGTTCCGATTTTCCGGGTTGTTACAATCTCCACCACTTAAACCTTTTCGTCTTCGAAAAGGAACGGAGCTGATAGTTGTTTAACTAACTAACTCAACTTTCATTCTGGCTTTCATTCTTTAACTTTTCAGTTTCTAAGAATTTTCTAATTTCTCAAAAATTTGGCTAACACCCTAAATTTTCGAAAAGTTTCGCCATAACCTCCTTTGTACGGGGAGACCTTTAAAACCTCAACTAGCCACGCAGGTCCCTCATCATTCAAAAAGAAAAAGCCAAGCGGCTTATAAAATCATCCAAACCTAAGAAATATAGTAAACATGTACCTATTTGTCGGGCATACAATTTTATTCCTCTTCTTAACTCCCCTGTTGTGATCTGTTCAATGTATATACATGTACATATATGCAAATTCAATAAATTTTCAATTCAGTTCAATATTTGATTCGATTTGTCTTAATTCACATGTTGGTTTAAATGAATAATCATACAACACAATCATCAATCAATTAGTTGATTAGCTTCTCAAACACATAACTTTAACACATAGTAAAAATCATGTTTTTAGTGCCGAACACAAACAATAAACCCTATCTATTTTTTGGTTCTCACACCAGTCAATTGGAAATATATAGAAATCCCACTTTTGAAACTCGAAAATAACAATGCCATGACATCACCAGAATTATTCCCGGGCATCTAGAGTGTGATTCTATATCTATCCAGTATATTTAAGGCTTTGTATACATGTTCGCAAGGCATATACGCAAAATCTTCATATACTCGATTGTCCAAATTCAATATAAAATAATATACTGATATACGTATTACAAGGTTTAAATTTTCAAAACAAAATTCATTTTCATTTTTATTTTAAAAAATAACACTCTTCACTCTCGTTCTAGGATACTACTGATCCTATCTCTAATGAGTCATTCTTATTGGATATTACTAATCCAATATCTGATGAATTCTTTCGTTTGGTTCTAATGTTTCTTGTTCTCGAGCTCTGTAAACCAAAGCTTTGATACCACGATGAAACGACCCAAACTCTCCCTTACGCGAAAGCCTGGATTGAGTTGAGAACATGACAAATCAAAATACGAACAAAAGAACATTTCATTTCTTATTACAACAATTTACATCAGAATACAAGAATATTATAGAGTATGAATAAATAATATACATCAGAAAAATATCAGAGATTAAAATTACAAGTCATCGGAAAATAATACATATCACAACTGAAAGGAATACATGGATACAAAGCTTGCCGAGTAAAGTTCCAGTTGTAAATCCAGGATCCTGTGAATATAATATCTGCAAAACCAAACTACTAGCTGCTCGTGTGGAAAATAGGGGCACCCAGAGTTTAGGTTAAAACAATAAACTCTAGGTCAGTCTTGTGACTGGTGTGAGAACTAAAACAGTTATTAATTTGATTTTAAAGTTAGGTATATCAAGGGACCACGCCGTATAACACGGAATGGGTTTACCCTCAAGAATACCAGTGCATAAAACAAACAGCGCAATGCTAAATAAATAACAATGAAGCTATTATAAGACTCAGGTCCCATCACACAATGCAACGCAAGCCGAAGGATAGAGTTTTACCTTATAATAGCCAAATAATGCTTCATACGTGAAATTTCATCTTTTATTATTACTATAAGTGAAGAAATCAACTTCAAATATAAGTGTATCAATCATAGGCGGCATGGGTACCATCTATCATGTCGCCATACTAGGCTCTACAATCAAAACCAAAATGTCACGTATTGGAAATTGGATTTCCGTCATGAGTCGAGGCAAGGGATGTTATCCTCGCCGGCTTCGAGACACTCTAGCAAATGCCTCAGGGTTCGGACGCTGGCGAACCCTTGAATAAATGCCTCAGGGTTCGAGACACTCTAGCAAATGCCTCAAGATTCGAACGCTGGCGAACACTTGAATCCTCCAAGGTCGGTCCACACATAGCGGATTGGCAATACCTGAACACACGTTTCCCGGTCCTATAGGACCTATCCATCGGCTCCATAGTAACCGATATATACGAGGCGCCTCGCTATCCATCATCCACATAGGTAAAAATATAATAAATGTCTGGGCTCCATACCATGACATCACCCATAGCTAGAAGGAAACATCATGCACTCCTTGGGTTCCTTATTCCGTTTTTGACTCATACCGAGGTGTGAGGCTCGCGAATTAACGCTATACACAAAGCTATGCCATTTAAGGCCGTGCTTTGATCATCGATCACAAGACTCTGCTTTTCAACAAAAGCCTTGATCATTTGCATCTCAGCATGCCACACAGGCAATTCACGCCATGCGACTGATGTATATCGATATATAACCTCTGAGCACGTACGTCTCAGAGAAAGGTGTTAAGCAAGAGAATAAATTCTCCGCCACCAAACAGATATATATTTAATAGAAATCAATCAACATAGAATAAAATCCAATGTCAGACACACATCCATTTACTAGTTTGTTCTGGGTCTGAACGAAACCGGAGGCACCTTATTCCTCGTCCCATATGTCCAGTATGTAATGACCCAAAAATCCGGTCCAATTTGAGCTGACTAAATAACACAAGTCCAATCCCAAACTGCACTGGAAATCAGTAAACTAATAGAAAGAAGATAGAGGGTGAGGAAAGATAAGATAGAAACTTAGAACAGAAGAAAAAGAAGAACACAACATCAGAGTAACACGAACCTCACAGCGGAACGAATAACATATAATATATATAACATAACTTGAAATATACATCTGTACTTGAATATACATCATTATCAAAGTACAGCACTTACAACACAGCCGAAATAAACTATAGCTATATGATCCTGAAGCCTCCTGCTCCAGCTCTTCACGTATATCTGAAAAATCCTGACTACTTAACTGCCCGTATAAAATTGGGCACCCAAGAGTTTTAGGGAAAACAACAGAATAAACTCCGGGTCAGTCATGGGACTGTTATGAGTAAAACAGTTTAAAACAGTTCAAGCAGGTAAATGATATCTCATAAGACCACGCCGTATAACGGAACGGGTTTTTCCCTTATGAGAATCCAAAATATCTTTATATCAAAAAACCCTTTTGATATTATAATAATGTCTATCAAACACAATATAATAATCATCTAGCAAAAACGCTTCCATCTCACGTTCTACATATATAGTATACAATCAAACCGCAAGAACGTATTGGGTAATGGATTTCCAACTATGACAAGGTATGGAACCACCTTTCGCTAGTGTACCTCTAGAGAGGAATACACTGGATTCAATAAGAACATCTTGCAACCCGGCCATACATGACCGACCACTCATTTCGCTTGAGTGTATCGAATGTATATCACCAACAGTTGGGATCAGCAACCGTTTCCCGAATGGGACAGTATCGACAATAGATTTTTAGAAATAAATGAAACTCTAGATCAGGTGATTATACACCCTACTTCGGAGCGACCGACTTAGCCATGCTACCTGCCCGATTTCTGTCATTTACCGGTTGATGAGGCTAGAAGCTACGCTTTATCATCACACCAGATTCACTTCGAATGTCACATCGTCAAATCCATTAAATCACTGATTGACGTCCTCAACAATACATTATGTGTTAGCTAAAAGAAGTTTCCTTCTCCTCTTCCATTCTTGGTACGGTTGGAGAAATCAATATACGTGATCGTCTGGAAATACTCTGTCAGACATCCGTCCAGACAAGTCATCCAGGAACAGGATGAATCGAAGGTACTATTCAGTATATCCATCCTAGGCACTATTATCTAAGACTTATAAAATAGCCCTTGCTCTTTACTCCGTCTTCAATTATCTTTGGCATATATGATTCGTAACACTTATGCCAATACAGAGTGGTTCTTTTGATAATAATCCAACGGGTCTCTCCATATTAACAACGTTAAAATAGTCAAAACTTCGATAGTATGTGATTTAACTATCGAAGGAAAATACGTGTGCAAACAACGATATCATTTCCAAATGGAAATTCTATCAATCAATCATCAATCATATATATATATATGTATATTCACATTTCCTTATTTTCTATGTTTAGAAAATATATGTTATTAACACTGGAAAACATTTCCATTGTTTATTTACATATCACTATCATTTCACAACTATCAGTCCATGACTGTAAACTAGTAAGAGAACAATTTTATAAGTATAAACCCCGAAGGCCGAAACCAAAATCAGATCGATACTCATAAAACTATTCAACTTAACTAATCTCTAGTCAGTTCCTAATTTCTGTTTAACTCCATTTGATTAACTATGTTCGATTAACTACTTCCGATTAACTCGACTTGACTAACCATATTCGACTAACTCGTCTCGAATATCTAAATTCGATTAAACTCCTTTTCATTAACTCTATTTACTTTCCAATAAATATCCCTTATCCAATAATTCCCTTTTAACAGCGTTTATTCACTTATCAAAAAATCCACTTTATACATATTTATTTTCTAAATAAATTCTCCTTCATATTTCTATTTATTTCCTAAGTGACAAATCCCTTTATAATATCTTATTTATTTACCAAATAAATAATCCATTTAAAATGTCTTATTTATTTATCTTAAATAAATAATTCACTTTATAAATATTCCATTTATAAATATCCTTTTTATAAAGATTTCCTATTTATAAATATTCCCGTTTATAAAATCTTCTTTGATTTATAAATATTTTATTTTCAAATATCACTTTGAAAATACCCTTATCAACATTTCGGTATGTTATGGTATTTAACCTATCAAACCAATATCGTCCAACACATATAATCAACCACAGATTTTAAACCACATCATATATCACAATATATGAAAAACAATAAAATAACTGTTGAGGAATCCAGTTGGATTCCTCCAACCTGTTTCCCTGCATCCACAGATGTTACACAATAAAATCAACATCACTTTCAGTTCCATATGATATATTCTGTTAAACAGAATCAATATAGAAATTCAACTAACTGACTAGCAGTTCAATCAAACAATCAACACACAGTCAATCAGACAATGTTTAACAGTTATAAAAATACAACATGAAATTATAAACTGTTCAGAGTTAGTGAGATTTACTCACATTGGACAATCATCGTTAATAACGATAACCATCGCTTGATTCAGACGGACAATTTATTTTGCTACAAAGTGTAACGAGCTCCGATGGACTTCCAGTCAGTCCCATCGTATATTGTCCATCCATACGATCCCAACGGATCTTGTTTCGCTGAATTTCAATATCGTACGAGAGTGTTACGCATTTTTAAAGTTTATCTACTAATTTAAAACTAGATAAGCTGAAAATTATTATACAATGGCCCATACCATTCACTACCGGCCCATTACCCTTGTTAAGCACAAACCGCAAATACTTCTTCCCCAAATATCCCAAACCCGCTTCCTCCTGTACATAATTCGGTGACTTCAAAAATACCTAGATTTTGACCAACGTTTTGACCACCCCACTCCTCCACTTCGATCGCCGATTACCATCGCCGTTCACTCCATCCAATTCGCCTCCTCATTCTCCACTTGCCAGTCACCATTTCAACTCACTCGCTCATCCCATTCCACTTCCGTACTTTATGGAAACCGCACGCCAATGGTACAGACATCGACATAAATTAGGGCCGAACTCCATCAATTCCTGCCTACAGCTGCTAAACACCACCAACAACACGAATCCACTATCGAAAATCCCCCTAGATGCTCATACCACCCAAATCCCCTAGCCTTAGTTTCACGGTGAACAAACTGTGAACAAAAACTCAGCCGATCCCAATATCACGTGAGGAGGTGTTTTTTATTTCTGCAAACACATAATGAGCTCGCGGTTTTCTACTTTGAGGGTGGCGGCACAATGTATTTGATTGGAGAAAACAAAGTAGAATTAGGTTTGGGATATATATATATATATACACTTCGCTGATGTGGTAATCTATGCCTCAACATGGTCATGTGGTTCCTGTGGTAATCCATGCCTCAACGTGGTCATGTGGTTCCTGTGGTAATCCATGCCTCAACGTTCCATCACATTTTGAATTCAAATAAACCATTTCAAAGGTGCAAGTCATTTGGTGCACTTGCTTGGTTCACACTGAAAATGAATTGAATGTAGTCGGGCAACTTGGAACCCTTATCTCTTAATAAAATATTGAAAATGTTGATGAACGTGTAAAATCCGAAATCCTCATGGTGATAGGCATTATATTTCTAGAGCACGTGAGTTAAGGTTACAATGAACGGACAATTATTGACAAAGATAAAAATATCATCGTGACGAGCAACGTCCAACGATCCCGAAAATATAATAATATCGGTAGATTAACTTATATTGTGAAACCCAAAAATGTTGATTATAGGGAGCAAAATACTCCAAATAAAAAGTTTCTTATTTAATTAATTAAAAATTTCTATAAAATTCTAAAAATTAAATTATCACTATTTCCCAAAAGAACCTTGTCTAAATTCAAAACCGATCTCCAGTTATATCGAATAAACCGTTACGGTCGATAAAGGATTCTATAACGACTATTTTAAAATTTGATTTGGACATATCTCAGAATCTACAAGACGAAATCCTGATTTTTCTCTTCCACTAGAAAGATATACTCCACCAGCTCCGTACCTTTCTTGTTTCACAGAAATCTGATTTAAAACGAACTCTATACATTCAGTTGAAGTTCAAATCGCCAATTTACGAACTACAGCGCCATTTCAAGCTCGATTTTAATTATAATATAATTATACGTTCAAACTGTCGTTTATATAATATATTCGTTATTCAAATTCAATTCCAGTTCACACCATATCGCCATTTCATCCAATTTTGATTATTTCAGAATTAAATATATTATTTTATTTATTATTTTTAAATTAAATATTCACCATTACTTAATTCCATGATCAATAAATCCTTTTAATCACCTTTTAAATAAATAAATAAATAAATTATTATACCGCTGACGATGCGGGTCATTACATTCTTCCCCACTTAAAATAATTTCGTCCTCGAAATTGCTAAGGTAGAGAACGACTCTATTAACTGGTTATAACATATTTGTTCACTTCTTAATTTCAGTTTCAACTGAACAAATTTAATTTTAATTAAATTATTAATCAATTCTTGTCAACGAAAATTTTCAAAAATTTTGAAAATTTTCTAACGCCTTAATTTTTCGAAAAATTTCGACAGCACCTCCTTTGTATTGATCAATAGGTCAAACTCCAACTCGTCTCTCTGGGCCATCTCCAACCCAAAAGAAAATCAAACAGCCAAGCGGCTTGCCAATTCGGCTAAAAAATCTTATATCCAATAGAAATATAAACTTGTACCTTTTGTCGGCATATCATTTTATCCTTTCCACCTGTTATTAATTCAGCGGATACAAGGGTCATCCCAATCAAATTCCAATCTGCTTTTATCCACAACACAACCATTCGCATATATCCGAGCCAAATATCATTTCAACTCGAGTTTCTTCTTGAATCCCAACTCTTAACTTGATTATCACATTACCCTTCAAATTTGAATCTCACAATCCAATTTGTCTTGATATCATTCTAATTCAATCTTAGTTACCACTTTACTGGTTTTACTTTAATTCAAATTTGCTTTCACAAATTTCTGTTAAATTTGTTTTTAATTCAAACAGTCTTTCCCTGGGAGTTTTTAAACAGTTTACTCTTTTCAAAAATCAAATTTTCCTTTCTGAAATTCAACACAACTTGTCTTTCCCAAAACAAATTTAAAACAGTATCTCTGGTAGTAATTCGTCACTTACAACTCGAAAATTAATACGGATGATGCAGCTGTCATCATCAGAATCTATTTTCCAGCGATCGAAGTGAGTTCAATACTATAAAACCATTTCTAAACATTTCCACTTTGAAATTCATTTCAAAATATAATTCACATTGCTTGTAAAACAATTTAAAATCTCCCAGGATCTTAAATTTTCCTTATTTTTAATCCAAACCCATTTACAAACACTTATCCAATTTTCCAGAATTTTAATTCAATTTTTGGTTTAAATTTCAGATTTAATTCATTTCGTAACACTTATACGAATTCTACTGGGTTATATATATAAACGTCTCCATTAAAATCTTACTCGATTATAATAATAATATACTTTGGGTAAAATTATTTCATTTACCCTCTTTTCAAAACATATCGTATCGACCCATCGTATTCGAGTGTTTAGTAACTCCTATCGATATAGTGGATCAAACTGATAGACCATAAATTCATAAGCCACTCAATCAATAAATCTCCACAATATAAAATCATTTCATATTCAATAACAAATGCGTTCACTCGTATATATACACTCAACTCAATCTAGGGTATAACTAACCCTATCTCTACTGAGTCACGCCACAGAGCCAAGGTAATTCACTTAACTTAAGCTCTAATACCAACTGTAATGACCCAAAAATCCGATCCAATTTGAGCTGAGTAAATAACACAAGTCCAACCCCAAATTGCACCGGAAATCAGGAAACTAATAGAAAGAAGATAGAGGGTGAGGAAAGATAAGATAGAAACTTAGAACAGAAGAAGAAGAAGAAGAAGAACACAACATCAGAGTAACACGAACCTCACAGCGGAACGAATAACATATAATATATATAACATAACTTGAAATATACATCTGTACTTGAATATACATCATTATCAAAGTACATCACTTACAACACAACGGAAATAAACTATAGCTATATGATCCTGAAGCCTCCTGCTCCAGCTCTTCACGTATATCTGTAAAATCCTGACTACTTGACTGCCCGTATAAAATTGGGCACCCAAGAGTTTAGGGAAAATAACAGAATAAACTCCGGGTCAGTCATGGGACTGGTATGAGTAAAATAGTTTAAAACAGTTCAAGCAGGTAAATGATATCTCATAAAACCACGCCATATAACGGAACGGGTTTTTCCTTATGAGAATCCAAAATATCTTGATATCAAAAAACCCTTTTGATATTATAATAATGTCTATCAAACACAATATAATAATCATCTAGCAGAAACGCTTCCATCTCACGTTCTACATATATAGTATACAATAAAAACCGCAAGCACGTATTGGGTAATGGATTTCCAACTATGACAAGGTATGGAACCACCTTTCGCTAGTGTACCTCTAGAGAGGAATACACTGGATTCAACAAGAACATCTTGCAACCCGGCCACACATGACCGACCACTCATTTCGCTTGAGTGTATCGAATGTATATCACCAACAGTTGGGATCAGCAATCGCTTCCCGAATGGGACAGTATCGACAATAGTATTTTAGAAATAAATGAAACTCTAGATCAGGTGATTATACACCCTACTTCGGAGCGACCGACTTAGCCATGCTACCTACCCGATTTCTGTCATTTACTGGTTGATGAGGCTAGAAGCTACGCTTTATCATCACACCAGATTCACTTCAAATGTCACATCGTCAAATCCATCAAATCACCGATTGACGTCCTCAACAATACATTATGTGTTAGCTAAAAGAAGTTTCCTTCTCCGCTTCCACTCTTGGTACGGTTGGAGAAATCAATATACGTGAACGTCTGGAAATACTCTGTCAGACATCCGTCCATACAAGTCATCCAGGAACATGATGAACCGAAGGTACTATTCAGTATATCCATCATAGGCACTGTTATCTAAGACTTATACAATAGCCCTTGCACTTTACTCCATCTTCAATTATCTTTGGCATATATGATTCGCAACGCTTATGCCAATACAGTGTGGTTCTTTGGATAATAATCCAACCGGTCTCTCCATATTAACAACGTTAAAATGGTCAAAACTTCGATAGTCTGTGATTTAACTATCGAAGGAAAATACGTGTGCAAACAACGATATCATTTCCAAATGGAAATTCTATCAATCAATCATCAATCATATATATATATTCACATTTCCTTATTTTCTATGTTTAGAAAATATATGTTATTAACATTGGAAAACATTTCCATTGTTTATTTACATATCACTATCATTTCACAACTATCAGTCCCTGACTTTAAACTAGTAAGAGAACAATTCTCTAAGTATAAACCCCGAAGGCCGAAACCAACATTAGATCGATACTTAGAAAACTATTCAACTTAACTAATCTCTAGTCAGTTCCTCATTTCTGTTTAACTCCATTTGATTAACTATGTTCGATTAACTACTTCCGATTAACTCGACTAGAATAACCATATTCGACTAACTCGTCTCGAATAGCTAAATTTGATTGAACTCCTTTTCATTAACTCTATTTACTTTCCAATAAATATCCCTTATCCAATAATTCCCTTTTAACAGCATTTATTCACTTATCAAAAAATCCCCTGTATACATATTTATTTTCTAAATAAATTCTCCTTCATATTTCTATTTATTTCCTAAGTGACAAATCCCTTTATAATATCTTATTTATTTACCAAATAAATAATCCATTTAAAATGTCTTATTTATTTATCTTAAATAAATAATTCACTTTATAAATATTCCATTTATAAATATGCTTTTTATAAAGATTTCCTATTTATAAATATTCCCATTTATAAAATCTCCATTGATTTATAAATATTTTATTTTCAAATATCACTTTGAAAATTCCCTTATCAACATTTCGGTATGTTATGGTATTTAACCTATCAAACCAATATCGTCCAACACATATAATCAACCACAGATTTTAAACCACATCATATATCACAATATATGAAAAACAATAAAATAACTGTTGAGGAATCCAGTTGGATTCCTCCAACCTGTTTCCCTGCATCCACAGATGTTACACAATAAAATCAATATCACTTTCAGTTCCATATGATATATTCTGTTAAACAGATTCAATATAGAAATTCAACTAACTGACTAGCAGTTCAATCAAACAATCAACACACAGTCAATCAGACAATGTTTAACAGTTCTAAAAAATACAACATGAAATTATAAACTGTTCTGAGTTAGTGAGATTTACTCACATTGGACGATCATCGTTAATAACAATAACCATCGCTTGATTCAGACGGACAATGTATTTTGCTATAAATTGTAACGAGCTCCGATGGACTTCCGGTCAGTCCCATCGTGTAGTGTCCGTCCATACGATCCCAATGGATCTTGTTTCGCTGAATATCAATATCGTACGAGAGTTTTACGCATTTTTAAAGTTTATCTACTAATTTAAAACTAGATAAGCTGAAAATTATTATACAATGGCCCATACCATTCACTACCGGCCCATTACCCTTGTTAAGCCCAAACCGCAAATACCTCTTCCCCAAATATCCCAAACCCGCTTCCTCCTGTACATAATTCGGTGACTTCAAAAATACCCAGATTTTGACCAACGTTTTGACCACCCCACTCCTCCACTTCGATCGCCGATTACCATCGCCGTTCACTCCAGCCAACTCGCCTCCTCATTCTCCACTTTCCAGTCACCATTTCAACTCACTCGCTCATCCCATTCCACTTCCGTACTTTAGGGAAACCGCACGCCAATGGTACATACATCGACATAAATTAGGGTCGAACTCCATCAATTCCTGCCTACAACTGCTAAACACCACCAGCAACTCGAATCCACTATCGAAAATTCCCCTAGATGCTCATACCACCCAAATCCCCTAGCCTTAGTTTCACGGTGAACAAACTATGAACAAAAACTCAGCCGATCCCAATATCACGTGAGGAAGTGTATTTTATTTCTGCAAACACATAATGAGCTCGCGGTTTTCTACTTTGAGGGTGGCGGCACAATGTATTTGATTGGAGAAAACAAAGTAGAATTAGGTTTGGGATATATATACTTTGCTGATGTGGTAATCTATGCCTTAACGTGGTCATGTGGTTCCTATGGTAATCCATGCCTCAACGTGGTCATGTGGTTCCTGTGGTAATCCATGCCTCAACGTTCCATCACATTTTGAATTCAAATAAACCATTTCAAAGGTGCAAGTCATTTGGTGCACTTGCTTGGTTCACGCTGAAAATGAATTAAATGTAGTCGGGCAACTTGGAACCCTTATCTCTTAATAAAATATTGAAAATGTTGATGAACGTGTAAAATCCAAAATCCTCATGGTGATAGGCATTATATTTCTAGAGCACGTGAGTTACGGTTACAATGAACGGATGATTGTTGACAAAGATAAAAATATCATCGTGACGAGCAACGTCCAACGATCCCGAAAATATAATAATATCGGTAGATTAACTTATATTGTGAAACCCAAAAATGTTGATTACAGGGCGCAAAATACTCCAAATAAAAAGTTTCTTATTTAATTAATTAAAAATTTCTATAAAATTCTAAAAAATAAATTATCACTATTTCCCAAAAGAACCTTGTCTAAATTCAAAACCGATCTCTAGTTATATCGAATAAACCGTTACGGTCGATAAAGGATTCTATAACGACTATTTTAAAATTTGATTTGGACATATCTCAAAATCTACAAGAAGAAATCCTGATTTTTCTCTTCCACTAGAAAGATATACTCCACCAGCTCCGTACGTTTCTTGTTTCACAGAAATCCGATTTAAAACGAACTCTGTACATTCAGTTGAAGTTCAAATCGCCAATTTACGAACTACAGCGCCATTTCAAGCTCGATTTTAATTATAATATAATTATACGTTCAAACTGTCGTTTATATAATATATTCGTTATTCAAATTCAATTCCAAGCTGAATTAAATATCACAGATGATCCAGTTCACACCATATTGCCATTTCAGCCAATTTTGATTATTTTAGAATTAAATATATTATTTAATTTATTATTTTTAAATTAAATATTCACCATTACTTAATTCCACAATCAAAAAATACTTTTAATCACCTTTTAAATAATTAAATAAATAAATTATTATACCGCTGACGATGTGGATCATTACACAGTACATGAGAGAGGTCCTCGTATATCCAAGCGATCTCCAAGTACGTCTGGACGATCACCACTTATTACCTTAACTTGGGTGTACAACCCAATCAAGACCTCAGTAATCATCCAAACGATGTGAAGACCTCTGGTCTTCAACCACCGTCTTTATCGTCGACTTATCATCGAATCCGTTATTCGGAATGGGTGTAAACCTGACCTTTTCGAATAACTCGCATATATTATAAACAAGTGCTACACAAACACAACATACGCCTCATTCCAATTCAGAATATTCTTTTATTCAAATATTCACATCATTTGGGAAAGGTTCTCATTAATTTTATCAAAGATAAATTCTTTTAAATCTAATCTTTAATCTTCCTTTGGATACCATTTTTAAACCAAATTAAGGTTTATCCAGACTAGTCGGGATTAGCGCACCTTACCGAAGTAATCATTTTCTTTATTTCCCAATCCCAACCTATTCATCCCATGGAGCTAAACTGGTAATACTCCATATCTAACCCCATAGTGTAATCGGTAAATTTAATTACCATTTCACGTTCAAATCTAATTAAAGATTTAACTATCGCTTGGAGTAAAACTGGTGGTACTCCATTCTTGATCATTTCCCAAATTTGATAATTTAAATTATCACAATCACATTTCAATCTAATTAAAGATTCATTAAAACTCCACTTAGTTTTAATCTTCCTAAAAATCAATATTGATTATTTAACTTTGGGAAATCAAACATGCCGCATCGACAATCAACACCGTACCATTGATTTCTGCCTATATATAACCTCTAAGCTCGTACGTCTTAGAGAAGGGTGTTAAGCAAGAGAATAAATTCTCCGCTACCAAACAAATATATATTTAGCAGACATCAACAAATACGGTATAAAGGAATCAATGTTAGACATGTAATCCTATCTTTAATTGGGTTAAAGAACTAATGTCATTTAAAACACAGTTCACGATAAACGCAAAATCACATTCCATTAATTATGAATTCTTCACGGAAAATAGATCAATATGTAATCGATATCAATTTCCGTATCCGACTAATAATTTAAATGGAATAACGACAAAGCCTTTTAAATTCCATATATATTAACAGTCTTCCTCCAAAAAAGCTCACTTCGACTATTACCAAATCGAATTCCATTCCATTCCAATTTATTATTTTAAATTGGAAAACTTTACTTTGGAAAATTACCATTAAATCTTAATAAAAAGATTTATATATTCCAAATTGCATTACACTATAAATCGGTTTAAAGAACGAATGTCGTTAAAAACACGATTAACTATAAACCCAATTCACATTCCATCTTATCACATTCAGATTAAATATTAATTAATTGGTAAACGTCACTAAATCTTAATTAAAAGATTTATTCTTTTCTCAACTGGGTTTAAGAACAGTGTTATTGAAGACACCATTCACGAAAAACCCAAAATCCAATTTGATATTAAATACAAGGCTCTAAATAGAAATTATGTCGTCTTATATTCAATATCAAATTCTAAAACCAATGGATATCGTATTGGGAATAATGATATCTGTATCTTCAAAATTCCCATAACAATATCCATATAATCATGGAATCTAGTATCGAAATATTCCGAAGATTATTTCCATTCCAAACCATTCCAATTTATTCATTGGAAAATTCTGGTTATGTTAAAACCATTCACAAATCCAATTTATTTTATTTGGAATTCAAATCTAGTTAATAACTAGTTCATTTAGATAAAATATATTTTTATCTTTCCAAATGTGGAATTTTTCATCCAAATCCTTTCCAAATCATTTATTATGATTTTAAACAAATTATTAATATTTTTGATAATTTTTTATTAAGGCCCTTTCAGTCGATTTCCATAAATGGTCATCGAACTGCACTTACAGCGACCTTTTCCAAATTTGATTTGGGCCTAATTCCAAATCCAACCGTTAGAGTTCAAATCTCTTATATTCATTGGAAAGAACTTTTCGATATGAACCCAACGGTTCCGGTTTTAGGAGAATCCGACGGTCGGATCTCCCGTAATGTCAATTCAAAGTCAATGGTCGAAATTCGCGAACGGTCGCGGCGTAGCGCGTTCTATTCAGGCCATTAAATATATGTAATATATATATTATATATATTTCGTCGATTTCCATTTAAAACATATTTCATAAATTGTTTTAAATTCGTTTTAAAAACGGTTTCAACTTTCATTTCAATTTTAAATCAAAATTGAATATTCCTTATCATTAATATATAAATGATAATATTTTCAAAACATTAGATTTTGAAATCACTTCCTTTTCGATATTCATTATAAAAATAAATAAAATCGATATAATAATCATTCGCGTCAAAATGGCGTATATCAAATCAACACGGCTTTTATTCAACACATGAATATTTTTAATGGTTTATACATTCAATAAAAATGATATTTTTATTATTTAAATATTTTATTCAACACATGAATATGTTATTCAACACATGAATATTTTTAATCCTTTATACATTGAATAAAAATGATATTTTTATTGTTTAAATATTTTATTCAACACATGAATATTTTATTCAACACATGAATATTTTATTCAACACATGAATATTTTTAATTCTTTTCCGAATATTATTTAAAACATTCGTTATTTTCCAAATTGGAATAAGACCCAATCAATTACCATATAATGTTATTTATATGGATTCCATACAACACATGTACAAAATAACAATGATAAACAATCAACCATCATCCAAAGTGCATTACACAACTGAATAAGCATTAAATATAAATAATTAACGCTTACAACAGTCTATCAACCAATCGATTGACATACAACTAAGCAATTGGGATTAGTGTATGTCAAATATCATCCCAATACCCATGTGGGGTTTCAATCAACAAACACTGAATATTATTTGTGCAGTTGGGCGATGTGTAAATTTATCATCCCAATCAATATCAGTAAAATGGGTGTACATAAACAAATCGTCCGATTTGTAAATGAGTTCACATATACGTTAAAAATTATATTTTTAACGATAAAATATTTTATTCAACACATGAATTTTTTATTTAGTTCATTTATACAATAATAATGATATTTTTATCGTTCTAACATATTTTTAGAAAAAATTTAGCAACATAACGACGCCATACTAGAGTCGGAATAAGGTCTAGTCGTATCCCTCGCCTAGTACGGGCTCATGCCATACACATACCAATTCAATCTATTCCATTCACATCCCAAACCAGATTCAAACAAATAAATCAATCAAAACAAACAACCAAACATCCATGGTTTCAGTCAATGTTGTCGGGTGCTACTAAGCACCGTCTGCATCCTAGAATTTGTTTAACTGTAAAAAAAATTAGAGTGAGAAGTTCTCACCTTTGGTATCCACTCTGTCAGTCTTTATTGGACAGTTTGGATTTGGATTTGTCTCAACGCGTTGTGTTCTTCATCGTGATTTCAACGCAATCTGTTTCACGCAGTTTACATTAAAAATTACATTTTTATATCACTACTATATATATAAATCATATTTTTAATTTGCTACATATATAAAAATCATATTTTTATATTCTCTACATATATAAAAATCATATTTTTAATTCTCTACATATATAAAAATCATATTTTTAATTCTCTACATATATAAAAATCAAATTTTTAATTGTCTACATATATACAAATCATATTTTTAATTCTCTACATATATAAAAATTATATTTTTATAAACTAAAAATCATATCTTTTCCTAACTAAAAATCATATCTTTTCCTAACTAGAAATCTATTTTTTTTGCAAGGCTTACCGATTTTTATAGTGTTCCGTAACACTTTTTATTAATACAAAAAAGGAGAAACATGAGAGAACATGTGATATGTAAAATACATATCAGCTAAATCTTCCACACATGGAAGACAGGTACTACTTTCTCAATGTTGGGATTTCATGTTCACATTACATATTAAATTGCCTCTTTTATCTTTAAATCTATACCTACAGAAATTTACTTCTTGCCGTTGTCATGTAGATTCCCTAGCATTTCCTTCTTCATGCTCCGAGTCATTGGAGTTTTAGGTCCTACTCTGTCATTGGAGCTCAAGGTCTGTTGGTCGATGTTGATGTCAGGCGGTCTCTCCCTGAAGGCGGCTGGTGGTGCAATATGAGCATAAGGGTTGGACGCTTTGTCTTTGACAGTAGGAGACTTCCGTATTTTCTTCTTTGCACTTGCAATAGTTTTCTGTAAAACTGCTGACACATTGTCAAGCTGGTCAGTGTGCAATTGCTCGTAAACTAGACCAAAACAGAATATTTTAAAGTCTTCCATCTTCTTCACTGTCGCATGATACTCCGGGCAGTTTATTTCCCGCTGTGCTAACTCCACTTTGAGAGCGCTACTGATAGTCAGAATGTCTTCGATGATAGTTCTTATATGCGCTGCCCTTACATATTCAATATGACTTAACTTGTCCTTAGAGGACTCACTAGTTACGGCAGTTAATTTGCAGATTTTATTTTCTGATGTGGGAGTTTGCACTTCAGTATTTTCTCCTTTATTAAGGACTGGCGTACCTGGATTGAGTTTAAGGTCACAAGCCTCTTGATTTAGCATTGCAGGTTCCACCTTTTCATTTTCATTTATGTTTCCAAAGGTTGTCCTTAGAACTTGATCAATGTGAGCTAACTGACTAGCACGTTTCTCCTTTATTTTGCTGTCATCTTCCTTAAGGCTCGCTTGAGCATTCTCCTCTTGATACTGAACCTTATCCTCCTTCTCATTTAACACTTCTTCATTGAAGGTAGTTTGTTCATCGTTCTCGTTAACTTATACACTCTTAATTTTCCTGGCTTCAACTTCATAGTTAATTTTGTATGCTTCAAAGTTTACATCGCAACCTTGCAGCGATGAGAAGAAGTTCGATGTGCCAATGTCATTCAGAACTTGCTTACCCTTTTCTTTACCATTAGCGGCATAACTGATCGGTCTCTTCTTCGTAACAACTCTGGTCCATTGATTGCTGTTGTTAGTTGCTGCAAAATGTGAGCGCTGGTGCTCTCTGTTCGGTTTGTTGTGCTTAGAAGCAATCTCAACAATGTTATTGCACACAGAGGCATTGTCCCTAACCTTTTGAAGCTTCAATGTGTTGTCATGGATGTCTACCACTTTATCATTTTTGTTTGCCTCCTTTCCATTCTGATTTTGACATGTACTAGTCGAGTGTCCAAAGACTTTACACTGGTTGCAAACATCCGGTTTCCATAGGTAGTAAACTTTCACTTTCTGAATGGTACCATCTAGATTACGAATCGGAAAAGTATCTGGTAAGGGCGTGTTTGCTGATACCTCTACCATGCACTTGGCGAATTCGAGCCTGTTTAAACTTTCTGTTTTGGATTCCATACACAAAACTTTACCGACTCTGGTGGCCATATAACTAATACCCCTCTTAGACCAAGCTATGAGCGGGATGTTAAACATTTTGATCCACACTGGAACAGCTCTGACGCTATTGACAACATTACTCAAACTGGCATCCCATTGTTTAACTATAAAAAGTTTATTGTGTATGACGACAGGGTCGACTTCTAAAACCCTTATACGGTCATCCGCAGATGAAAACTAGAAGAAGAATACACTACCATTCGATTTAATGTCTACCATACCTTGTGTCCCCCAGCGATACTTCAAGAAGTTGACCACAGTAGTATAGGGCAGCGGAGAATCGATGAAGAACCCTACCGGGAACCCACTCCATTGCTCCAAACTTGCCTGAACTATATCATCAGTGACAACTAGGTTATCTCCTTCAAATTGCAACTCCAAGTCATTGACTTCAAATATGCCTGCGTTCTTTGGATTTGAAGCGAAAAGCGTTGACCATTTTAACTACGGAAGAGGATCTGAAGTCGCGTTTGCAAGAGAGTCCGAGGATCGGAAAAGGTTAGCATCGGGAGGCGGGACAGGCCAGAGGGGAAGGAGAATTGGCGGTGGCTCAGAGGGTGGAGCGAGGGGTGGAATTTGCGGAGGGATGTTAGCCGAGAGGGAATAAGCAGTGGGTGGGGGTTCTGGCGGGGGAGGGATAGGTTTTGGCGGTGGAGCTGGGGGTTGATTTGATGGAAGAGAAGCGATTTTTTGAGGAAGAGGAATTTGGGGATGGGAGTCGACTGACGCCATTTTTAGTATGATTCGGAGAATTGGCGTTTTTCAGAAATCATATTTTTTTTCCTAATTAGAAATCAAATTTTTTTCAAGGAATTAAAATCAAAATAAAAAAAACTTACAAGTATTAAGGGTTTTTGGTCGGAGGTGGGTGGTGTTGCTGATGGTGCGGGCTGCAGATGGCAGGGGAGGGTCCAAGTGGCGGCGCAGGGGCATTGGGGTGGTGGTTGGGTCCCACATTGGCTAACGGTGGGTTTTCTTGGGTTGGAGATCGATTTAGAAGAGAAGAGGGAGGAAAGAGGGAGAAGTAGGGAGGATGGGGGATCAGAGGGGGTGCTGCGGCGAGGTGGGGAGAGACGGTGGGCGGTGCGACGGAGGAAGGGGGAGGCTGGAGCGACAGGAATTGAAGAAAAAGGGGGAGGCGCGATTTTGACCGTGGTTTGAATAATGATAGGGGTTTGACCAACATATGAATATTTATATATAATTCTATTTTAATTCCAAAAAGTAAAATTTTTGTTCGAACTCCAAATCGAAACCAATGACTATCACACCTAGCTAACTACCCCCATTCCGGACACAATGGGATATGTCCGGTAAGCCAATTCGACCGTTTTAATCAGTTTTCATCAAAATTAAAATATAAATCAATATAACATTCAAAATTGAATTCAACGTATATTTTAATTTACCGGGGCCATATACTGACTCCAAAAATCCCAGATAAATAAATCTAGCTATGTTTGGATGATGCGGTCCTAACAAAACTAATTTCGTCAAATTTGGAGACTGTTTGAAAACGGTCGTTTTTCAGTCAGTTAAATTCAAACTGAAATTACCAAACACGTTTAAATTCACCCCGCTCACATATCAATTCCAAAAATTATGAAATTTGGGTACTAGCAATAATCTAACATTCCGGATCCAACAAAAGTGGTTTCGTTGAAAACGGAGGTCGTTTGCAAAATGGCTATTTTTAAGGGCTATATATTATATAAAATATGTATAAATTCCATAGCGACTATTTTGAATTTCAAACTGGACATAACTTTATTCCCGTTATGAAATCTGGATTTTTCACATTCGTTAGAAAAATATAATTAAACAGATTCAAATATTTCTGGTTTTACTGAAATCCAGTTTATTTTGAATCCTGTACATTCTTTTGAAATTCAAAATCGAATTTTCAAACTATCGCGCCATTTTAGGCTCGTTTTATAATTAAAATAATTTTGTTCATTCTAACTTCGATTTAAATAAATTTTTAGTCATTATTATTTAAAATAAATCAATTTAAATATTCAAAATCCATTAAAATTGCTGAAATAAAATTTTTAAATTGGTTCCGATTTTTCGGGTTGTTACATTTTGTGTCCTTATCTTATTTAATTCCAAAGCATTTATTCCATTCATTTGATGACACGTGTCCCTATCATTTTAAGTCATTTTTCATATTCTAGAATATGTACACATGTACCATTTGTATTTTATTTATATGCTATGTACATACACATATATGTGTTCTTCTATTGTTACTACATGCATATGATGTTCCAACAACTTTTAATAAGTAAAACGTCATTTATCGACAAAACTGCTTTCGGCCACATTATCGATTTTTCTTCGAACTACTTATCTTTATAAACAAAAACTCAACAACATATTTTCTTTGTACATAAGAAGTTAGCTTTTCTCTTTACAAATGAACTCCATATATATATATATATATATATATATATATATATATATAGGTGAAGTGAAGCTTCTTTGAGAAGCCACTAAAAATAAGCTTCAAATAGAAGCTATTAATAATTAGGCTTCTAAGAGAAGCCATTAAGGCATAAATAGAATTCTAAGAGAAGTTACTAATACTTAGGCTTCTAAGAGAAGCCACTAAAATTTGGCTTATAAGAGAAGTCACTAAGGTATGACTAGACTTCTAAGAGAAGTTACTAATACTTAGGTTTTTAATAGAAGCCACTAAAATTTGGCTTCTAAGAGAAGCCACTAAAATCCTACTGTTCTTCTTTCTTAAGACACTTGTCCATCATCATTTATGCAAACATAAGATAATGACACATGTCTACTTTGGTGTCCTAAGATGTTTCTACACATGGACACCTAAGAGGGTTATGTGTCATTGTCTTTTTTTTTAGCTTACATGATAAGCTTCTTATTTTAAATTTATAACTTTTAGCTTACATGATAAGCTTCTTATATTAAATTTATATCTTTTAGCTTACATGATAAGCTTCTTATTTTAAATTTATTTTACCTTACATGAATACATATATTCACGCTTAACAACCATGCTAACTTTATATAATGTGTGTTAGCATGCACGAGAGCATCATGACCTTTCTAATAAGTTTTATTTGATGAAAGGTTAAGAATTTGACAAACGACTTCCGGTCACCTTTTCAATTTCACATCGAATTAAATATTTTTGTACACTAGTTGTAAAAACTATTTCACTATCATTCTTTATTTTCAAAAGAGATTTATTTTAGCAGCAACTCATTACTTTGATATTTAAAATTTACTCATAAATTCAAACTGTAAATTTTCAGGTTGTTACACACTGACATATTTTTGTTGTACCTGCAAAAAATAAAATTTTATTGGTACCCACTTCCTCCGTTACAGTCCAGGGTAGGGCCGTGAATTTCTAACACGACCCGAAACACGACTTGTAACCCGCATGAAAAAAATCCGACCCAACCCATTTATAGATGGGTCAATTTCGGGTCAACCCGCTCTGACCCGTTTAAAAAACGGGTTGACGCGACCCGACCCGTGAACCCGTTTCTGACCCGTCATGACCCGTTTAATATTAAACATATTTTTCTTACTCTAAAATCTACAAAACATAGGCCCAGCCCAGTCCACTACCCATTTGTTTCTTTACCCTAATTTACCAATTACCAAACCGCCACTCATTCAGTCATTCTAATTTTTGTGGTTCTACCTCTTCACCGATTCACTCCTTCATGTTTTCATGTTTATTCCCACATTAACAAGTTTTTACATTTTTATTCTCATCTTATCTTGCAACAAGTGAGTGACGACAACACCCTTCTTTCATGTTTTCATCTTTGTAATCAAATATTTTTCTTAACGGGTTACACGAAACAAACCCGAAACCCACATGATTATAAATGGGTCAACCCGAAACTAACCCGTTTAATAAACGGGTTGAGCCGACACGACCCGAACTCAACCCGAACACGACTTGACCCGTCGCGAACTCGACCCAACCCGACCCATCGACAGCCCTAGTCCAGGGGTTATATGGAAGGTAACCATGCCCATGAGGGTTTAATGGAACCTTTAAAAGTGAAATTTTTATTTTTAACTATAGAATTAAAATAATCATCAACATATTTTTCTCTGTTTTTCCAATTTACAGGATCCCATATACTTAGATAATTTCTATTAATATTTTCTGCTGTACTTCTATTATAAATGTTTCTTGTAACACCCTGTAATTTTAAAGTTAACAAATTTAAGAATACTTAATTTCAAATGTGGTAATTAAGGGAAACGGGTTGCGCCATTGCATTCGTCTCAGAATTCTGCTTGAGATAGAGTCCGAGTTGTGAATTGGACTTCGTATGAAGAAGTTATGGCCTTCCAAAGTTTCAGAATTTAATTAAATTAAAAACAGCTCAGGTTCAGGAATTCAAAATTTAAATTCAAAACAGGGACCAGGTCGACTAGGGGGTCGACCCTAGTGTCGACCTCCCTTATACAGGTCGACCTTAGTGTAGACCTGGGGGTAGACCTGCCCCCCCGGGCAGATCTGAAAGATGACGACTTTTCGACTCAGTGCTGAGTCAGTAGGGCTGAGGTGTCATTCTATCTTAACTGGATGGTTTTGATTAATTCTAGATTAATCTGACGGCTCTTAATTAATTAATCTTCTATAAAAACACCCCTAAACTCTCAACCCTAATCACAAAAATTCATAACAAGAGCCGCCATGCCGTCAATGGAGAACCTAGAGTAGCCGCCATACACTTTCAACCCTAAGGCAAGATAGAGGCTTGAATCAAAAATCAAATCTAACCTAATTCAAATAACGATTAGTCTACATCAAAGGCAAGCAATTCAGTTTCAGAATACAGATCCCAGAAAGACAAGACTATTCTTTTTAATTGTGAGTATGATAGCTTTGACAAATTAATTAATTAATTTAATTATGATAAGTTATAATTGGGATTATGAGAATATGATTTTGAATCATGTGATGTAAATTATATGTATGTTTGTGGTGTGGAATCATATGTTAATTCTTATGTGAATCTTATGCAAGTTGGATCATATGTTAATTCTTATGTGAATCTTATGCAAGTTGGATCATATGTTAGTTCTTATGTGAATCTTATGCAAGTTGAATAATATATCTTATGCAAGTTTGTGATGATTGGATCATATATTTCTATATGAATCTTATGCAAATTTGGGACGTTAAAACATATGTGAATCATGTAGATACATATGCTAGTTTATATGCAAACATGTGACATAAATCCTTTATGTTTAGATCCATATGCAAGTTCACACCTTTATGGTTAGATCTATATGCAAGTTCATACCATTATGTTTAGAACTATATGCAAGTTTACATCTTTATGTTTAGATCCATATGCTAGTTCACACCTTTATGTTTGGATCTATAGCAGTACATAAGTTATGCAAGTTTATGCCCATTACCTAAGCTAGTTTTGTATCATATGCTAGTTTGAATGAAATTCATACGCAAGTTATTGGCTATGTAATCTTATGTCATGATCCTTAGATCTATTTTATGTGTTATGTGATATTGTTTTTCTTTTTATAAGTTAGACTATTTGCGAGTCTAACATATGTCATATGAAAACGTACGAATAGCATGGGGATGATGGGGTAAAATTGAATATGCATAAATTGTGAATTGGCATAAAATGGCCTTAAAAGGCATATAATTAATTTGAGATATTAATTGGCATAATTGGTATTTATGGACATAATTTAAGAGACAATTATGGACATAAATAAATTTGGAATTTATTGACAAATTTGAATAGGGATATTAATCCAATTTGGGGTTAAATAAAGATGTGTAATAGTTAACCACCTAAGACTCGAGGTTAGACTCGTTTGTGGTGTAAGATAACCCGGACCCGCCTGGCAAATCCAGCAGCCACAAATGCCAGTCTAATGTGAGAGGTCAAAGGAACGAATTAAATGTGTAACAATTGTAAAGACACAAGGTTAGGCTCATTTGCGGTATAAGACTTCCCGGACCCACCCGGCAAATCCAGCAACCGCAAATGTCAGTCTAATGTGGGAGGTCTTTACAAGGTTACGGTTCTAATGAATTAAGTGACAATTAACCAGATAAACATGTAGTGGGACATAGGGGGTTAAGTGGTGCCTTGGGTGGCATGTGAAATTAAGTGGGTGCCTTGGGTGGCATGTGAAATTAAGTGGGTGTCTTGGGTGGCATGTGAAATTAAGTGGGTGCCTTGGGTGGCATGTGAAATTTAGTGGGTGCTTTGGGTGGCATGTGAAATACGATTAGATGCACTTAACCAAGTTGAAACATGTAAGAAGACATGAATAAAAAGGGGGTTAAGTGGGAAACCTTAGTGGGGACCAAGCATAGGTGGAAAGCTTGTGTCATGCATGGGGGCCCTTTTCAAACCAGTAACCCATTGAGTATCTTTGTGAGGCCGACCCAAGTCGAGGACGGGACACACTTACTGGATTTAATTGAAAGAGATCAAAACGGGTTAGCGGTGGCAACGCAAGTCCAACGGGGTCATGTGCGTGCGTGGGCTCGGGCTGGTAGGTAAGACGTTGTTGCATCGTGTAGATATAAGTCATGCATCTTTGGTGGTATCGGGTTGCCACTTTGGGGAATGATACACCCCACTGTGGGACCAGCATGGGTATTTACGAGTTAGGGAGCCGATCGCATGGGGGTAGTGGGTACAACTAGTGGAGATAGGGGCAGACGACACCTATGAAGGCAACTAGGGGTACACGAAACTACCATTATCATTATTAAGTTCTGTATGCGGGATCAACTTTTAGGGTGACTAGTGGTGGTGCAGTATAGTAATTATCCTATAGTGAGTAGGAACGTGATTAACGCCAAAATATTCCTCTTAATTGCTTTGTCATGCCCACTTGTTTCATGATCATACCTTATCTTACCAGTTTATGCCTTATCCTAGTTACTTTAATAATTATATTGTTAAAGTTATTATACTCGCCAGGCTTTATGTCTGACCCCCTTGTTTTCGCCTCTTTTCTTCCTCCCCCCCCTAACAGGTTCTCAGGGTGGGACTAGTACTAGTGGAGCTTGATCTTGGATCTCTTTCTCTCTTTTGGAAGTGCTTGGATTGCTGAAAGTAAAGTTCAGCTCATCTCTTTTATGGCTACTTGTGTTTGGGGTTATGCTTTTTATTTTATGTACTCTGAAACAATTTATTAAGATGGATATTAAGTGTACTTGGTTTATGAAGTTGTTATAATCAAACTATTTCTTCGCTGCAATAAAAGTTGTTTTAAAATTTTCAAGTACCATTATTTATATCTGTCTTGTTATATTTTGTTGCATACACTAAATACGCTCCATGGAAGTTAATGCATTCCCTTTGTGAGTGACATTAATGGGTGTGCGGTGTTACACGTGGTATCAGAGCTGAAGGTTACCGGATCAGATATGAATTTTGAAAAAAAAACTGTTTTTCAAAAAGCATTTTATAAAGAAATACTTTCAAAAATATGTTTTAAGGAAACTATTTTCAAGAGAAAAGTTTATTTTAAAAACATAACCCCCAAGAGCCATATATCTTTCTTTCGAATTCTCCGTTTTGAATCTCTTCATTTTCTTTTTAGCATGTCTGGATTTCCCGAGATACCCGAGGGGATACCGATACCAGGGTGGTTTAGAAGGTATCTAGAAGCTAGGGCCAATGTTGCAGGCCCAGCAAATGCTCGACCTCCTCCTCCCCGTGTTGATACTTTTTCAAAGATATGTAAAGATTTTAGGGCAATGGGCCGGAAACCTTTTCACGGATCAGAGACGTTTGTGGAAGCTCGAAATTGGCTTAAGGAGGTGGAAGATCTATTTGGTATTTTCGAGGTAGAAGATGGAAGGAAGGTCCAATTGGCTGCTTGGTTAATGAAGGACGAAGCCTCATTTTGGTGGGAAGTCACGAATGGAGAGCATCCAGTGGAGACATGGGTGGATTTCAGACGTAGGTTCGAAATGAAGTTTCCCTCATGGGAAGAAGAAAACTTATACATGGAAAGGTTCTTAGCATTGATGCAAGGGGATTTATCAGTAAAGGAGTACATCAACAAGTTCAATCAGTTGGCGAGATTTGGCTTGGAACTGGTAAACACACCTGAGAAGAAGGCCCTAAGGTTCGTTAAAGGTTTGAATGAGCCGCTACATGGGTTGGTGATGACCCACATTCCGATGGGGGCTACCTTTGAGAAACTGGTTGACATGGAACTTATGCATGAGGAAGAGAAAGGTGCTAATGCTAATAAGGCACCGGAGAAGAAAAGGGACCAAAAGAAACCACAACAGCAAAACAAGAAAGGCGGGAAGAACAATAATAGCAAGGGAAAGAAAAAGTGCTCTAATTGTGGGACACCAGTCCATCTGAGTAAGGACTGTATGAAAAAGAAGAAGACTGGCTGTTTCCACTGTGGAGAGGCAGGACATCTAGTTAAAGACTGCCCAAGGAAACAGGGGCAAGGGCAAAGAGCAGGGTCCACTTCTGGAGGGCAGCTTCAGGCTCTCATGGCACCAGGACAGGAGAGAGGTAGAAACATTTCCGTTGAAAGTTTATTTTTTCTGTTTGATCATCCTGTTCATACTTTGTTTGACTCTGGCGCTTCACACTCGTTTGTATCTGCTTCATTAGTTGAAACACTGCACCTAAATACTAGTCTAGTTATGGATCCCATAGTAGTCTCAAATCCTATTGGTGGATCAGCTCATCTTTCTATGATTTGTCGGTATTTGAGAGTGTCTATCTTGGGCGTTGGGTTTGAATGCAACGCCTTCGTTCTTGGCTTCATGGGCTATGGCTTGATTCTAGGTATGGATTGGCTAGCTAGATACGGGGCCATCCTAGATTGTGAAAGAAGGGTAGTTCGATTGTTGACTCGTTGTGGAAAGACCCTTGATATTTCTTGTGATCCTAGATGTCCGGTAATGCTTAGCTACCTAGAATCCCTTGACGCATCCAACGATGATTTGAAATCTGTTCGTGTGGTTCGTGAATATAGCGACGTCTTCGATGAAGTTAGAGGTTTACCCCCAAGACGTGAGATAGACTTTCGAATATACCTAGTAGATAATGCAAAGCCAGTTGCATTACCAGTGCGCCACATGGCTCCGAGAGAGAGAAGAGAACTCAGTAAGCAAGTGAAAGAATTGCTTGAGAAAGTGTTCATAAGAAGAAGTATTTCAGAGTGGGGTGCTCCAGTTGTTTTTGCTACGAAAGCTGATGGTTCACTTAGATTGTGCATGGGCTATAAAGAGCTGAATAAGCTAACAAAGAAGAACAGACACCCATTGCCGAGGATAGACGATTTATTCGATCAGTTGGTGGGTGCTTCGGTTTTCTCGCAACTGGTTTTAGCTACAGGGTTTCATCAGCTAAGGGTGGCTGAAGATAGCATCGATAAGACTGCATTTAGAACTCCTGACGGTTTCTTCGAGTGGCTCGTCATGCCTTTTGGTTTGACGAATGCACCCGTATACTTTGTTGACTTAATGAGTAGGGTGTTTAGGGAGTTTCTAAACAAGTTTGTGGTAGTCTTTGTGGACGATATCCTGATTTTCTCTAAAAATGAAGAAGAGCATGCCCTACATCTTAGGGAAGTCTTAGAGACCCTACGAGCGCATCAACTTAAAGCCAAGTTCTCCAAGTTCCATTTTTGGAGAAAAGAAGTGATATTCTTTGGACACGTGGTCTCTAATGAAGGGATAGCTGTGGATCCCGCCAAGGTAGTTGCAATCCAAGATTGGAAAACTCCTAAAAACGCAACAGAAGTAAGAAGCTTTTTAGGGCTGGCTGGTTATTATAGGAAGTTCATTAAGGACTTCGCAAAGATACCAGCACCTCTCACTCGATTAACAAAGAAGAACTTGACTTTTACTTCGGACGTTGACTGTGACGATGCTTTCCAATGTCTGAAGAGGGCTTTGAAGACAACTCCAGTTTTAGTTTTGCCAGACGGGAGTAAGACATTCACTGTATATACCGATGCTTGTGGGACAGGGCTTGGCGCAATTTTAATGCAAGAGGGAAGAGTGATATGCTATGATGGAAGAAAGTTGAAAGCCCACGAGAAAAATTACCCTACCCACGACTTAGAGTTGGCTGCCATAGTTTTTGCGCTTAAGTCATGGCGTCATTATTTGCTTGGCGAGAGGTTTGAGTTGTATACAGACCATAAGTCGCTAAAGTACTTATTCTCTCAGAAGGACCTAAACTTGAGGCAACAGAGGTGGATGGACTTTTTGGCATCCTATTATTTTGAGATCGCATATACCCTTGGCAAGGGGAACGTTGTAGCCGACGCCTTAAGTAGAAAGAAGTTAACTTTAAGTCCTTCGTTCGTAGAGTGGCAGAGTTTGGAGTATATATCTTCCTTTGACTTCAGACCCTCTGTCGATTATGTACCCGGATTATTGGCATCATTAGAGGTGCAACCTACACTTTTGGGCCGAGTTGGAGAGGCACAACGAAATGACCCACAATTGGTTGAGATAGTAGGCAAGCTTATAGGAGGGGAGTCCTCGAGTCATCTTGATAGATATTCTATAGATAAGAGAGGCTGGCTACGTAGAGATGTGAGATTATGCGTACCACAAGATGAGAGTTTGAAGAAGGCAATTCTTGAAGACTCACATCCCTCTAAGATGACCATACATCCCGGTGGTGATAAGATGTATAGGGATATAAAACGAGTTTTCTTTTGGGCCTGAATGAAGAAGGACGTGGCTGATATGCTTAGTGTGCCAGCAAGTCAAGGCGGAGCAAAAGAAGCCCGGAGGTTTGCTCCACTCCTTATAGATTCCGCTTTGGAAATGGGAAAGTGTTTCCGTGGATTTTGTAGATGGTTTACCAAGATCAAGGAAGGGTAATACAGGGATTTGGGTAATTGTAGACAGAGTTACTAAAGTGCCCATTTTATACCCGTTAAAAGTAGAAGGACCGCCGCATGGTTAGCATCTGTTTACCTTCGAGAGATAGTTCGTTTTCACGGCATACCCTCTAGCATTGTTAGCGATAGAGATCCCATTTTCACAAGCGAATTTTGGAAAAGCTTACAAGAGGCGGTTGGAATGCAATTATGCTTAAGTACCGCTTATCACCCTCATAAGGACGGCCAGACCGAGAGAGTAAATCAGATTCTAGAAGACCTTCTGAGACTATGCATCCTAGACTTTGGAGGAACATGGGAAGAACACCTTCCACTAGTGTAGTTCGCTTATAATAATAGTTTTCAGGCTAGCATTGGCATGGCACCTTTTGAGGCTCTTTATGGATGACCGTGCCGATCACCTACATGTTGGCGGGGATAAGGTTTTGCTTGGAGCCGACATGATTAGGGAGACTTCGGAGAAGATAGACCTGATTCGATGACGAGTAAAGACGGCGCAGGACCAACAGAAGTCCTATGCTGATAGGAGACGAACCGATCTTGAGTTCAATGTTGGGGACATGGTTTTTGTTAAGGTGTCACCGTTGAGAAACGTAGTCCGTTTTGGACCAGTAGGGAAGTTGGCACCGAGGTTCGTAGGACCCTTTCCAATTACGGAGAGGATTAGGCAGATGGCGTATAGAGTAAAGTTACCAGAGAAGATCAGCAGAGTTCATAACGTGTTTCACGTTTCGCATTTGCGTAAGTGTTTGCAAGATACGGCGGAAGTGGTAGAGCCGAGCACGCTCGATGAAGTGGAAGTAGAGCGCAATGCCACGATCAGACGAGGTTCTACACGCATTCTTGGATCGGAGGTCAAAAAGCATCGCAACAAAGAGGTCAAGTTGGTCAAATTGCAATGGGGAGATGATCAATAAGACGCGACTTGGGAGACAGGAGACAAAATGCGTACGCTGTACCCTTTCCTTTTTGAGAGTATGTTTTATTTTCTCCTTTTTCTACCTCTTTGTTAATACTTGTCCTATCTTTTAGTATTATCTTTGCGATGAAATCTTCGATCTTTAATTAGGAAGAACCCTATGGTCGCAAACACGTGTTTGAGACATATTATGTTTGATGGATGCAAATGGATGCAAGTGGTTGCTAGTGGTTGCTCGTGGATGCATGTACACACACCTTAGGCACTAGATTGGCTCAATCACCTTCATGTTGCATATAAATGTGTGTGCATATCTAAATTAATGGATGTATAATGGTTGCGTTATCATATGGATGCTGCATTTTGATGAATGGTTGTGCACACATGTAGAAATAATATGTATCGATAAGATTCTTTCGCATACATAATGGACGCATGGCACTATCATTATTTGCATTAAGGAGGTCAACTGAATCAGTAGACCGCCTGATTTTGTATTAGATAAGGAACATATACACACACTTCTTGCATATGTTCATACAGCATTATAAATCTTGTAAGGACAATGGATGCCTATGTTTGATGGTTGAGTAGATGAATGATTGGATGTTAGGATATACATTCTCCTTAACTTGGAGATTTCGGGGGCGAAATCCTTTGAGGAGGGCAGAATGTAACACCCCATAATTTTAAAGTTAACAAATTAAAGAATACTTAATTTCCAATGTGGGAATTAAGGGAAATGGGTTGTGCCATTGCGTTCGTCTCGGAATTCTGCTTGAGATAGAGTCCGAGTTTGTGTGAATTGAACTTCGTATGAAGAAGTTATGGCCTTCTAAAGTTTCAGAATTTAATTAAATTAAAAACATCTCAGGTTCAGGAATTCAAAATTTGAATTCAAAACAGGGACCAGGTCGACTAGGGGGTCGACCCTAGAGTCGACCTCCCCTATACAGGTCGACCTTAGTGTAACCTAGGGGTCGACCTGCCCCCCCCCCGGGCAGATCTGAAAGATGACGACTTTTCGACTCAGTGCTGAGACATTAGGATTGAGGTGTCATTCTATCTTGACTGGATGGTCATGATTGATTCTAGGTTAATCTGACGGCTCTTAATTAATTAATCTTCTATAAAAACACCCCTAAACTCTCAACCCTAATCACACAAATTCATAACAAGAGCCGCCATGCCGTCAATGGAGAACCTAGAGTAGCCGCCATACACTTTCAACCCTAAAGCAAGATAGAGGCTTGAATCAAAATCAAATCTAACCTAATTCAAATAATGATTAGTCTACACCAAAGGCGAGCAATTCAGTTTCAGAATACAGATCCCAGAAAGATAAGACTATTCTTTTTAATTGTGAGTATGATAGCTTTCACAAATTAATTAATTAATTTAATTATGATAAGTTATAATTGGGATTATGAGAATATGATTTTGAATCATGTGATGTAAATTATATGTATGTTTGTGGTGTTGAATCATATGTTAATTCTTATGTGAATCTTATGCAAGTTGGATCATATGTTAATTCTTATGTGAGTCTTATGCAAGTTGGATCATATGTTAGTTCTTATGTGAATCTTATGCAAGTTGAATCATATATCTTATGCAAGTTTGTGATGATTGGATCATATATTTCTATATGAATCTTATGCAAGTTTGGGATGTTAAAACATATGTGAATCATGTAGATACATATGCTAGTTTATACGCAAAAATGTGACATAAATCCTTTTTGTTTAGATCCATATGCAAGTGCACACCTTTACGTTTAGATCTATATGCAAGTTCACACCTTTATGTTTAGATCTATATGCAAGTTTACATCTTTATGTTTAGATCCATATGTAAGTTCACACCTTTATGTTTGGATCTATAGCAGTACATAAGTTATGCAAGTTTATGCCCATTACCTATGCTAGTTTTGTATCATATGCTAGTTTGAATGAAATTCATATGCAATTTATTGGCTATGTAATCTTATGTCATGATCCTTAGATCTATTTTATGTGTTATGTGATGTTGTTTTTCTTTTTATAAGTTAGACTGTTTGTGAGTCTAACATATGTCATATGAAAACGTACGAATAGCGTAGGGATGATGGGGTAAAATTGAATATACATAAATTGTGAATTGCCATAAAATGGCCTTAAAAGGAATATAATTAATTTGAAATATTAATTGGCATAATTGGTATTTATGGACATAATTTAAGAGACAATTATGGACATAAATAAATTTGGAATTTATTGACAAATTTGAATAGGGATATTAATCCAATTTGGGGTTAAATAAAGATGTGTAATAATTAACCGCCTAAGACACGAGGTTAGACTCGTTTGTGGTGTAAGACTGCCCGCACCCTCCTGACAAATCCAGCAGCCACAAATGCCAGTCTAATGTGAGAGGTCGAAGGCACGAATTAAATGCGTAACAATTGTAAAGACATGAGGTTAGGCTCATTTTGCGGTATAAGAATTCCCGGACCAGCCCGACAAATCCAGCAACCGCAAATGTCAGTCTAATGTGGGAGGTCTTTACAAGGTTACGGTTCTAATGAATTAAGTAAAACTTAACCAGATAAACATATGGTGGGACATGGGGGGGGGGTTAAGTGGGTGCCTTGGGTGGCATGTGAAATTAAGTGGGTGCCTTGGGTGGCATGTGAAATTAAGTGGGTGCCTTGGGTGGCATGTGAAATACGATTAGATGCACTTAACCAAGTTGAAACATGTAAGAAGACATGAATAAAAATGGGGTTAAGTGGGAAACCTTAGTGGGGACCAAGCATAGGTGGAAAGCTTGTGTCATGCATGAGGGCCCTTTTCAAACCAGTAACCTATTGAGTGTCTTTGTGAGCTCGACCCAAGTCGAGGACGGGACACGCTTACTGGATTTGATTGTAAGAGGTCAAAACGGGTTAGGGGTGGCAACGCAAGTCCAACAGGGTCATGTGCGTGCGTGGGCCCGGGCTGGTAGGTAAGACGTTGTTGCATCGTGTAGATATAAGCCGTGCATCTTTGGTGGTATCGGGTTGCCATTTTGGGGAGTTATACACCCCATTGTGGGACCAGCACGGGTATCTACGAGTTAGGGAGCCGATCGCATAGGGCTAGTGGGTACAACTAATGGAGATAGGGGAAGACGACACCTATGAAGGCAACTAGGGGTACACGAAACTACCATTATCATTATTAAGTTCTGTAGGTGGGATCAACTTTTAGGGTGACTAGTGGTGGTGCAGTATAGTAATTATCCTATAGTGATTAGGAACGCGATTAACGCCAGAACATTCCTCATAAAGGCTTTGTCATGCCCACTTGTTTCATGATCATACCTTATCTTACCAGTTTATGCCTTATCCTAGTTACTTTAATAATTATATTGTTAAAGTTATTATACTCGCCAGACTTTATGTCTGACCCCCTTCTTTTCGCCTCTTTTCTTCCTCCCCCCCTCCCCCCAGGTTCTCACGGTGGGACTAGTACTAGTAGAGCTTGATCTTGGATCTCTTTCTCTATTTTGGAAGTGCTTGGATTACTGAAAGTAAAGTTCAGCTCATCACTTTTATGGCTACTTGTGTTTGGGGTTATGCTTTTTATTTTATGTACTCTGAAACAATTTATCAAGATGGATATTAAGTGTACTTGGTTTATGAAGTTGTTGTAATCAAACTATTTCTCCGCTGCAATAAAAGTTGTTTTAAAATTTTCAAGTACCATTATTTATATCTGTCTTGTTATATTCTGTTCTATACACTAAATACGCTCCATGGAAGTTAATGCATTCCCTTTGTGAGTGACATTAATGGACGTGGGGTGTTACACGTGGTATCAGAGCTGAACGTTACTAGATCAGATATGAATTTTGAAAAAAAAAACTGTTTTTCAAAAAGCATTTTATAAAGAGATACTTTCAAAAATATGTTTCAAGGAAAGTATTTTCAAGAGAAAAGTTTGTTTTAAAAACATAACCCCCAAGAGCCATATATCTTTCTTTCGAATTCTCCGTTTTGAATCTCTTCATTTTCTTTTCAGCATGTCTGGAATTCCCGAGATACCCGAGGGGATACCGATACCAGGGTGGCTTAGAAGGTATCTGGAAGCTAGGGCCAATGTTACAGGCCCAGCAAATGCTCCTCCTCCTCCTCCTCCCCATGTTGATACTTTTTCAAAGATATGCAAAGATTTTAGGGCAATGGGCGGGAAACCTTTTCACGGATCAGAGACGTTTGTGGAATCTCGAAATTGGCTTAAGGAGGTGGAAGATCTATTTGGTATTTTCGAGGTAGAAGATGGAAGGAAGGTCCAATTGGCTGCTTGGTTAATGAAGGACGAAGCCTCGTTTTGGTGGGAAGTCACGAATGGAGAGCGTCCAGTGGAGACATGGGTGGATTTCAGGCATAGGTTCGAAATGAAGTTTCTCTCACGGGCAGAAGAAAACTTATACATGGAATGGTTCTTAGCATTGAAGCAAGGAGAATTATCAGCAAAGGAGTACGTCAACAAGTTCAATCAGTTGGCGACATTTGGCTTGGAATTGGTAAACACACCTAAGAAGAAGGCCCTAAGGTTTGTTAAAGGTTTGAATGAGCCGCTACATGGGTTGGCGATGACCCACATTCCGATGGGGGCTACCTTTGAGAAACTAATTGACATGGCGCTTATGCATGAGGAAGATAAAGGTGCTAATGCTAATAAGGCACCGGAGAAGAAAGGGGACCAAAAGAAACCACAACAGCAAAACAAGAAAGGCGGGAAGAACAATAATAGCAAGGGAAAGAAAAAGTTCTTTAATTGTGGGATACCAGGCCATCTGAGCAAGGACTGTAGGAAAAAGAAGAAGACTGGCTGTTTCCACTGTGGAGAGGCAGGACATCTAGTTAAAGATTGCACAAGGAAACAGGGGCAAGGGCAAAGAGCAGGGTCCACTTCTGGAGGGCAGTTTCAGGCTCTCATGGCACCAGGACAGGAGAGAGGTACAAACATTTTCGTTGAAAGTTTAGTTTTTCTGTTTGATTATCCTGTTCATACTTTGTTTGACTCTGGCGCTTCACACTCGTTTGTATCTGCTTCGTTAGTTGAAACAATGCACCTAAATACTAGTCTAGTTACGGATCCCATAGTAGTCTCAAATCCTATTGGTGGTTCAGCTCATCTTTCTATGACTTGTCGGGATTTGAGAGTTTCTATCTTGGGCATTGGGTTTGAATGCAACGCCATCATTCTTGGCTTCATGGGCTATGGCTTGATTCTAGGTATGGATTAGCTAGCTAGATATGGGGCCATCCTAGATTGTGAAAGATGGGTAGTTTGATTGTTGACTCGTTGTGGAAAGACCCTTGATATTTTTTGTGACCATAGAGGTCTGGTAATGCTTAGCTACCTAGAATCCCTTGACGCATCCAATGATGATTTGAAATCTGTTCGTGTGGTCTGTGAATATAATGACGTCTTTGATGAAGTTAGAGGTTTACCCCCGAGACGTGAGATAGACTTTCGAATATACTTAGTAGATAATGCAAATCCAGTTGCATTACCAGTGCGCTACATGGCTCCGAGAGAGAGAAGAGAACTCAGTAAGCAAGTGAAAGAATTGCTTGAGAAAGGGTTCATAAGAAGAAGTATTTCAGAGTGGGGTGCTTCAGTCGTTTTTGCTACGAAAGCTGATGGTTCACTTAGATTGTGCGTGGACTATAGAGCGATGAATAAGATAACAAAGAAGAACAGACACCCATTGCCGAGGATAGACGATTTATTCGATCAGTTGGTGGGTGCTTCGGTTTTCTCGCAACTGGATTTAGCTACAGGGTTTCATCAGCTAAGAGTGGCTGAAGATAGCATCGATAAGACTGCATTTAGAACTCCTGACGGTTTCTTCGAGTGGCTTGTCATGCCTTTTGGTTTGACGAATGAACCCGCATACTTTGTTGACTTAATGAGTAAGGTGTTTAGGGAGTTTCTAAACAAGTTTGTGGTAGTCTTTGTGGACGATATCCTGATTTTCTCGAAAAACGAAGAATAGCATGCCCTACATCTTAGGGAAGTATTAGAGTCCCTACGAGCGCATCAACTTAAAGCCAAGTTCTCCAAGTTCCACTTTTGGAGAAAATAAGTGAGGTTCTTAGGATACGTGGTCTCTAAGGAAGGGATAGCTGTGGATCCCGCCAAGGTAGTTGCAATCCAAGATTGGAAAACTCCTAAGAACGCAACAGAAGTAAGAAGCTTTTTAGGGCAGACTGGTTATTATAGGAAGTTCATTAAGGACTTCGTAAAGATATCAGCCCCTCTCGCTCGATTAACAAAGAAGAACTTGACTTTTACTTGGGACGTTGACTGTGACGATGCTTTCCAACGTCTGAAGAGGGCTTTGACCATAGCTCCAGTTTTAGTTTTGCCAGACGGGAGTAAGACATTCACTGTATATACCGATGCTTGTGGGACAGGGCTTGGCGCAATTTTAATTCAAGAGGGAAGGGTGATATGCTATGGTGGAAGACAGTTGAAAGCCCACGAGAAAAATTACCCTATCCACGACTTAGAGTTGGCGGCCATAGTTTTTGCGCTTAATTCATGGCGTCATTATTTGCTTGGTGAGAAGTTTGAGTTGTATACAGACCATAAGTCGCTAAAGTACTTATTCTCTCAGAAGGACCTAAACTTGAGGCAATAGAGGTGGATGGAGTTTTTGGCATCCTATGATTTTGAGATCGCATATACTCCTGGCATGGGTAACGTTGTAGCCGACGCCTTAAGTAGAAAGAAGTTAACTTTAATTCCTTTGTTCATTGAGCGACAGAGTTTGGAGTATATATCTTCCTTTGACTTCAGACCCTCTATCGATTATGTACCCGGATTATTGGCATCGTTAGAGGTGCAACCTACACTTTTGGGCTAAGTTGGAGAGGCACAGCGAAATGACCCACAGTTGGTTGAGATAGTAGGCAAGCTTATAGGAGGGGAGTCCTCGAGTCATCTTGATAGATATGCTATAGATAAGAGAGGATGGTTACATAGAGATGGGAGACTTTGCGTACCACAAGACGAGATTTTGAAGAACGCAATTCTTGAAGACTCACATCGCTCTAAGATGACCATACATCCCGGCGGTGATCAGATGTATAGGGATATGAAGCGAGTTTTCTTTTGGGCCGGAATGAAGAAGTACGTGGCTGAGTTCGTTTCTATATGCTTAGTGTGCCAGCAAGTCAAGGCGGAGCAAAAGAAGCCCGGAGATTTTCTCCACCCCTTAGAGATTCCGCTTTGGAAATGGGAAAGTGTTTCCATGGATTTTGTAGATGGGTTACCAAGATCAAGGAAGGATAATACGGGGGTTTGGGTAATTGTAGATAGAGTTACTAAAATTGCCCATTTTATTCCCGTTAAAAGTAGAAGGACCGCCGCATGGTTAGCATCTGTTTACCTTCGAGAGATAGTTCGTTTGCACGGCATACCCTGTAGCATTGTGAGCGATAGAGATCCCATTTTCACAAGCAAATTTGGGAAAAGCTTACAAGAGGCGGTTGGAATGCAATTATGCTTAAGTACCGCTTATCACCCTCATACGGACGGCCAGACCGAGAGAGTAAACCGGATTCTAGAAGACCTTTTGAGACTATGCATCCTATACTTTGGAGGAACATGGGAAGAACACCTTCCACTAGTGGAGTTCGCTTATAATAATAGTTTTCAGGCTAGCATTGGCATGGCGCCTTTTGAGGCTCTTTATGGACGACCGTGCCGATCACCTACATGTTGGTGGGAATCCACGGATAAGGTTTTGCTTGGACCAGGCATGATTAGGGAGACTTCATAGAAGATAGACCTGATTTGATGACGAATGAAGACGGCGCAGGACCGACAGAAGTCATATGCTGATAGGAGATGAACCGATCTCGAGTTCAATGTTCGGGACATGGTTTTTGTTAAGGTGTCACCATTGAGAAACGTAGTCCGTTTTGGATTAGTAGGGAAGTTGGCACCGAGGTTCGTAGGTCCCTTTCCAATTACGAAGAGGATTGGGCAGATGGCGTATAGAGTAAAGTTACTAGAGAAGCTCAGCAGAGTTCATGACGTGTTTCACGTTTCGCATTTGCATAAGTGTTTGCAAGATACGGCGGAAGTGGTAGAGCCGAGCACACTCGAAGAAGTGAAAGTAGAGCGCAATGCCACGATCAGACGAGGTCCTACACGCACTCTCGGATCGGAAGTCAAAAAGCTTCGCAACAAAGAGGTCAAGTTGGTCAAAGTGCAATGGGGAGATGATCAAAGAGACGCGACTTGGGAGACGTAAGACAAGATGCATACGCTGTACCCTTTCCTTTTTGAGGGTATGTTTTATTTTCTCCTTTTTCTACCGCTTTGTTGATACTTGTCCTATCTTTTAGTATTATCTTTGCGATGACATCTTCGATCTTTAATTAGGAAGAACCCTATGGTTTTTAACATGTGTTTGAGACATGTTATGTTTGATGGATGCAAATGGATGCAAGTGGTTGCTAGTGGTTGCTCGTGTATGCATACACACACACCTTAGGCACTAGATCGGCTCAATCACCTTCATGTTGCATATAAATGTGTGTGCATATCTAAATTAATGGATGTATAATGGTCGCATTATCATATGGATGCTGCATTTTGATGAATGGTTGTGCACACATGTAGAAATAATATGTATCGATAGGATTCTTTCGCATACATAATGGACGCATGGCACTATCATAATTTGCATTAAGGAGGTCAACTGAATCAGTAAACAACTTGATTTTGCATTAGATAAGGAACATATACACACACTTCTTGCATATGTTCATACAACATTAGAAATCTTGTAAGGACAATGGATGCCTATGTTTGATGGTTGAGTAGATGAATGATTGGATGTTAGGATATGCATTCTCCTTAACTTGGAGATTTCGGGGGCGAAATCCTTTAAGGAAGGCAGAATGTAACACCCCGTAATTTTAAAGTTAAAAAATTAAAGAATACTTACTTTCAAATGTGGGAATTAAGGGAAACGGGTTGCGCCATTGTGTTCCTTTCGGAATTCTGCTTGAGATAGAGTCCGAGTTTGTGTGAATTGGACTTCATATGAAGAAGTTGTGGCCTTCCGAAGTTTCAGAATTTAATTAAATTAAAAACAGCTCAGGTTCAGGAATCCAAAATTTGAATTCAAAACAGGGACCAGGTCGACCAGGGGGTCGACCCTAGTGTCGACCTCCCCTATACAGGTCAACCTTAGTGTAGACTTGGGGGTCGACCTGGCCCCCCGGGAAGATCTGAAAGACGACGACTTTTTGACTCAGTGCTGTGTCATTAGGGCTGAGGTGTCATTCTATCTTGACTGGATGGTCTTGATTGATTCTAGGTTAATATGACGGCTCTTAATTAATTAATCTTCTATAAAAACACCCCTAAATTCTCAACCCTAATCACACAAATTCATAACAAGAGCCGCCATGCCGTCAGTGGAGAACCTAGAGTAGCCGCCATACACTTTCAACCCTAAAGTAAGATAGAGGCTTGAATCAAAATCAAATCTAACCTAATTCAAATAACGATTAGTCTACATCAAAGGCGAGTAATTCAGTTTCTTAATACAGATCCCAGAAAGACAAGACTATTCTTTTTAATTGTGAGTATGATAGCTTTCACAAAATAATTAATTAATTTAATTATGATAAGTTATAATTGGGATTATGAGAATATGATTTTGAATCATGTGATGTAAATTATATGTATGTTTGTGGTGTTGAATCATATGTTAATTCTTATGTGAATCTTATGCAAGTTGGATCATATGTTAATTCTTATGTGAATCTTATGCAAGTTGGAACATATGTTAGTTCTTATGTGAATCTTATGCAAGTTGAATCATATATCTTATGAAATTTTGTGATGATTGGATCATATATTTCTATATGAATCTTATGCAAGTTTGGGATGTTAAAACATATGTGAATCATGTAGATACATATGCTAGTTTATATGCAAACATGTGACATAAATCCTTTATGTTTAGATCCATATGCAAGTTCACACCTTTATGTTTAGATCTATATGCAAGTTCACACCTTTATGTTAGATCTATATGCAAGTTTACATCTTTATGTTTAGATCCATATGCAAGTTCACACCTTTATGTTTGGATCTATAGCAGTACATAAGTTATGCAAGTTTATGCCCATTACCTATGCTATTTTTGTATCATATGCTGGTTTGAATGAAATTCATATGCAAGTTATTAGCTATGTAATCTTATGTCATGGTCCTTTGATCTATTTTATGTGTTATGTGATGTTGTTTTTCTTTTTATAAGTTAGACTATTTGTGAGTCTAACATACGTCATATGAAAACGTACGAAGAGCGTGGTGATGATTGGGTAAAATTGAACATACATAAATTGTGAATTGGCATAAAATGGCCTTAAAAGGCATATAATTAATTTGAGATATTAATTGGCATAATTGGTATTTATGGACATAATTTAAGAGACAATTATGGACATAAATAAATTTGGAATTTATTGACAAATTTGAATAGGGATATTAATCCAATTTGGGGTTAAATAAAGATGTGTAATAATTAACCGCCTAAGACACGAGGTTAGACTCGTTTGTGGTGTAAGACTGCCCGGACCCGCCCAGCAAATCCAGCAGCCACAAATGCCAGTCTAATGTGAGAGGTCAAAGGCACGAATTAAATGCGTAACAATTGTAAAGACATGAGGTTAGGCTCATTTGCGGTATAAGACTGCCCGGACCTGCCCGGCAAATCCAGCAATCGCAAATGTCAGTCTAATGTGGGAGGTCTTTACAAGGTTACGGTTCTAATGAATTAAGTAACACTTAACCAGCTAAACATGTGGTGGGACATGGGGGGGTTAAGTGGGTGCCTTGGGTGGCATGTGAAATTAAGTGGGTGCCTTGGGTGGCATGTGAAATTAAGTGGGTGACTTAGGTAGCATGTGAAATACGATTAGATGCACTTAACCAAGTTGAAACATGTAAGAAGACATGAATAAAAATGGGGTTAAGTGGGAAACCTTAGTGGGGACCAAGCATAGGTGGAAAGCTTGTGTCATGCATGGGGGCCCTTTTCAAACCAGTAACCCATTGAGTATCTTTGTGAGCTCGACCCAAGTCGAGGACGGGACATGCTTACTGGATTTGATTGTAAGAGGTCAAAATGGGTTAGCGGTGGCAACGCAAGTCCAACGGGGTCATGTGCGTGCGTGGGCCCGGGCTGGTAGGTAAGACGTTGTTGCATCGTGTAGATATAAGCCGTGCATCTTTGGTGGTATCGGGTTGCCATTTTGGGGAGTTATACACCCCATTGTGGGACCAACACGGGTATCTATGAGTTAGGGAGCCGATCGCATGGGGCTAGTAGGTACAACTAATGGAGATAGGGGAAGACGACACCTATGAAGGCAACTAGGGGTACACGAAACTACCATTATCATTATTAAGTTCTGTAGGCGGGATCAACTTTTAGGGTGACTAGTGGCGGTGCAGTATAGTAATTATCCTATAGTGATTAGGAACGCGATTAACGCCAGAATATTCCTCTTAATTGCTTTGTCATGCCCACTTGTTTCATGATCATACCTTATCTTACCAGTTTGTGCCTTATCCTAGTTACTTTAATAATTATATTGTTAAAGTTATTATACTCGCCAGACTTTATGTCTGACCCCCTTGTTTTTGCCTCTTTTCTTCCTTCCCCTCCCCCCCACCCCAGGTTCTCAGGGTGGGACTAGTACTAGTGGAGCTTGATCTTGGATCTCTTTCTCTCTTTTGGAAGTGCTTGGATTGCTGAAAGTAAAGTTTAGCTCATCTCTTTTATGGCTACTTGTGTTTGGGGTTATGTTTTTTATTTTATGTACTCTGAAACAATTTATCAAGATGGATATTAAGTGTACTTGGTTTATGAAGTTGTTGTAATCAAACTATTTCTCCGCTGCAATAAAAGTTGTTTTAAAATTTTCAAGTACCATTATTTATATCTGTCTTGTTATATTCTATTCTATACACTAAATACGCTCCATGGAAGTTAATGCATTCCCTTTGTGAGTGACATTGATGGACGTGGGGTGTTACATTTCTAGTCATAGAAGCATTTGAATTTCTATATAAATTGGATCTTCGAGTTACACGTGCTTTAGTATTTGCAGTTAAACTTTTATAACACATGAAAGCATATCCAGTACTAGTTCCATGATTAGCTTTGTTATACCCTAAGCCACTTTTATCGTGTAGAGGTATAGAGCAAGATAAAATATCATTTAAATCATTTTGACCTTTATTAAATTTCGTGAACTTATTTGTACATTTTTCAAATTTGATTCCAAAGTTGCAACTGAAATTTTCAAAAGAAGTTTTGCAATTTTTTAAATCAATTTTCTTATTTAATTCGTAATTCTCCTTCTTTAACATATTGTTCTCCTTGTCGAGACGATCAATTCAAGATTCTGAGTTATCTAAAGATGATTGTAATAATTTATTTTGTCTTTTCAAATCACAAATTTCTTTTGAAAATATTTCCTTTTCTTTTTCAAATGTACTATTTTGTTCATTTACAAAATCATTAAGATTCATAAAATTATTTTTAAAATACAATTTTGGTTTTCTAAATAATTGTTTTCGTTTCTTAATTTCTCATTTTCAAGTTCGACATATTTCATCTTCTTTAGAATTAAGAAATTAAGTTTACCTAAATCATCATTATTTTTCATTAAAATTTGTAAATCAGAAAGTACCTTTTTGTAGTCCTCATTTGTTGTAGCTTTGCTTGTACTGGACTTTTTGCTTGCTATGTTTCAATTACATCTCTTTCTGGCCATTATTCAATGATGTTGTGACGATCAATAGAATACCAGGCTCTGATAACAATTGAAAAGTCGATGTGTACGACTTAAGCATGATCTTTATATGGATATAGCAGAAATAATAAACTAGCTAGTAAACCACAATAGTTACACAAGTAAAAGCTAAGCTATAGAAATATATCACAAATAAAAAGTAAATGAGATAAGTAAAGACACCAGGAATTTTATACTGGTTCAGACTTCCCACCCTACGTCTAGTCCCGAAGCTCCTCTTTGGAATTCACTATCACGCCCTCTCTTAACCCAGAGGAATAAGTCACAATACACCCGAGCAATAACAAGGATGTCCACGCCTGAGCACCCACACATGACTTCACAATTTACAAGTGTTTTGACTCTTGAATGTGTTCCCTAATCAACACGGAATAGTCACGATGAAGTACACCCTTCCTATAATCTTATCCTCAAGTATTTGAAGTGAATGTGAAGAATGGAGGAAGATTGTTGCTTGTTGAATCAAGAGATGTGAGATGATATCAAAGGTTCACTAAGTAAGTTGAATTTAAGAGAGCTTTAGAATGCAAATAATATAGAAGTGCAAATCAGAAAATAGAAAGAATATAATGAGAATCGGTGATTTGTTTGTAATGCTTATATAATTGTATAAGAGTAGCATTCCTTCATGAAAGGTTTCAGCAAAAAGTTGCATCCATTTCCATTCATAATTGAAGAGAAATCTCTTCATGAAAGAAGGTGACTCTTCATTAAAAAGGCTTCTGTGTAGAATCAGTCGACTGGTCAAAAACCCCCAGTCGACTAGTTGAATCATATTATAAAACGTTTGGATTTAAAACCTTTTGAAACTAGCCATTATTGTATATAAACATGCCGACCAGTCGACTGGTCATATTTCTAACAGTCGACTGGTACAGCTAAGTCTGTATAGTCATGGCTTTTTAAAGCCTTATTATATATATATATATATATACCTTGTTTTGTATATTCATGTTATACTTGAGTATAGATTTTAACATAATCCTAACATGACTCAATACGTATATATATAACCTTAGCTCCATGTCATGATTTCCATTGCTCTTCTCTTTGTTGACATTAATCAAAATTCTTGTTTTCAACAGAGATTTCCCGATGGGGTAGAAGTCTTGTTACTTCCTCAAAGACATCTAAGAACTCACGTATTGTAGGGACCGAAGATGGTCCTCCAGAACTAGGATACATGGTACGCAATAGAGCTTTATCCTTGTTTCTAATATCACAAGGAATTTTCAGACTACGTCCTCCTCGGCTCCTAAGATGAACAATCCATTTGCCGCAGTCTAGGACGACTCCATAAAATGATAGCCAATCCATACCTATGATAAGGTCGTACCCCATAAAATCCAACGCATAAGCTTCGTAGAGGAACTCGACATCGTTGTTATCCAATAATAGGCCTTTACAGATAACTCGAGATACTTATTACCTACGATAGGGTTGGCCACCTCTATCAAATTACTAGTGATATATAAGGAAAGGTTCAACAAATCAATTAGCCTCTTAGAAATAAAAGAATGGGTCGCCCCAGAGTCAAACAAGGTGTATATGAAAATTCCTAAAATAGAAGTTATACTTTCAAGTGCGGGTTGACCTTGATCTTTTGGAGGTCGACTCTGTATCGGCGCTGCTTCCAATGCATTCTGACCGCTCTGAATAACTCTAGACTTAGGGCAATACTTAGACAAGTGTCCTTCCTCATGGAAATTGTAGAACTTTCTTTTAAACTCCTTCTTTGCTAAGGCAATCCTGTAGTCCTTAGCCTCATGGCCCCTGCAGATACACCTCGTACAAGTCTTAGCTTCTTTCTTAAACTTACCCACTTTCTTCTTATTCTTCCACAACTCTTTCTTATTATTATTAGAACTAGAATTTCGTTCTTGCTTCTCACTATTCTTATTCTCCTTAGTTAGCTGTGCACAAAATGGTCGTCTCCACTAGTGTTTCAAAGGTTGCTCCGAATGTCACTTGAGCCAACAAAGTGTCTTTCAATGGGGAGTTCAACCCCTTGACAAACCTTAAAGCCTTGCTCATTGGCGTATCCACCAAACCTCTACCAAACTTACATAACTTGGTGATTTTAGAAACATACTCTTGTAGACTCATACTTTCTTGTTTGAGACGGATAAACTTCTCTAATAGGATCGTCATCTCGGCCTTAGGTAGAATCTTTGCTTCAAAGCGGGTCTTGAATTCATCTCACGTAAATACTCATCCCTCGTTCTCTCCAAATACTAGGTTCCACCATTCAAGGGCTTCTCCTTTTAAGTGTCAGGCCCCAACACTTCTCTTAACTTCGTCTGACCATACCATGGCCTCAAAAATCCTTTCGTGGTCCATTATCCAAGATTGAGCACCAACAAAGCCTTATGTTACTAAGAATGGTTTTCAACCAAGGCTTGTGAAAATCTTACAAAATCGAGGAAAATCAATGGCTTCCTCGGCAGCAGGAGCTGCAGGCACCGTTGGGGTGGGATTAGCGACAAAGACTTGCTCCACAGTATAGAGATACTATTGGAATCATTCTGGAAAATACCAAGGTCTTACCTAGTTTCCCTGTTCGGAAGTATTATCAGCCATTCTACTATCTGAAAAGAAATGGAAGAATCCTTCGTCCGATACTCCTAAGATAGTATTTAAGCTGAAAAGGAAAGAAAAAGATAAAGTTGTCTAGTATGGTTGTGTATGCTTATTGGGGTAAATATATATAGTATATATATAGTTTGAAAACCTTTTCAAAACACAGTTACACCTCTTATACGTATAGTTTCCCTATAATTGGGTAACCTAAGAACTAATACCAAATGTAACAACCCGTCCATAATGGGCCTAAATTTTGACCAAGAAAAGGCTCATCGAAACTTAGAGCCACTCTAAACAGATCGTCGGTTCCCATAAGGAATTACATTTGCATAGAATAACGGATAATACAACGTGATGGAATCTCAAACAACGATATGAAAAAGTATAATATCAAAATAAGATGCACCATTTTTAAAAGCCACAGATTCCAATACAAATTATCAAATACGTTTATTCATAATGGTACATTATTGTTCATAATCCAGAGTTTCCGTAAGCAAAATAACAATAATAACTAGTAATAACATAATAGTCTCATCGCCCTCTTCAGGCTCCATCACTGTTTCGTCCATCGAGTCGCTACCCCACCTATTGACCTGGTGGATATGTTAAAAAGAGAGGTCAGGACATAAAGTCCTTTGTGACTAAAACCGATATTAGGCTAAAGACTATATGGTAGATTTGGCAGGTTATATATGTGAAAGTATGTCTACGAAGAAATATTTTAATCAATGTGGTGGATATCTGAATTAATCATTTAGGACCTCCATTGATAAATTTAGGGTAAAGACCCAACGAGTTGGACATTCACGATCACTTAAGGCCCATTCTAACATATTTATTAAAGGTGGATTATCATGATCTCTTATGACTCTAAGGCGGAACCTAGCAACTTAACGCCCCGTCCTAGCACGTCAATGTTCATAAATATATATATTCTCACAAGTAATAAGAGAAGTAGTATCTTGCCGCTTAATAGCGGTTTAGGGTATGCCAGTATATAGCCATTTAAGACCCCTCTGGAGGACGCCTCATGTTACTACTTAACCGATATTACAGTAGAACACCTATGCCACTTAAGACCTCCCTTAGACAATTGGTTAATTAAATAGCATGCTACATCCCATATATACCAAATTTGTCCCTAGGTTGGCCCTCACAATTCTCCTAGAGGAAGTGGACATTCCGGTAAACTACCCTACTCCATTATCGCCATGATTAAACCACTTTTATATAAGGAGGACCTATAGACAAATTTCAAATCTAATAAAAGAGGGTCCCATGACTATGGTCCAAATGAAGGAATAAACCTTTGGAATGGTCCTGGTCCCAACCACTTAAGACCCAAACAAGATAGGAAGAAGGTCGGCCACTTAAGACCTTCTTAAGGCATAGTAAGCCTACCAATTTACACACATAATAGGTATTTATATGTATACACTAGACCTCTCACATTAAATCATGCGCTTGTAGATGATGGATATGCCAGGCGGTTCCGAGAAGGCTTCTACTACAAGCGGGCATAACCTCGTGTCATAGGGTATTAAATTAAATGTCCCATAGCACCTTGACCTCTCACATTAGATAAACTAACTTGTGGTTGCTGGATTTTCTAGTTTGTTCCGGGTAGGCTTCTACCACAAATGATGACTAACCTCGTGTTTGTGTGTCATTTTTTAATATATAAATAAGCCATTTTATACGCATACATAAGCAACGATTCATATTGGGGACATTTCAAATTCCTAGCCCTATTCTAATGTACTTGTTAAGTTATTATTACGTTTCATTATGTTAATTACGCTATATAAATACAATATTTAATACATACGATAAATGCTAATTTTCGTTCGAATTAAGAAACATTTTAACGGTGTAAATTCTCAATTCGGTCTACATTAAAGGTATACAAGTTAGTTCCCACATACAACACTAAATACATGGCATAATTAATGATAAAAGAAATGGAAAGAATAAAAACATAACTATCAAAACTTGTATCCTAGGTTTGTGAGAACAATTCAGATTAAGAACAAGGGGTTAATTTCATATAACATATATACACATGTATATATATATATATATATATATATATATATATATATGATCATACATACATATATACGTAAATCTCTATTTAATCCAATTTACCCTTTTCCATGTTGTACATAAAAACATTGACATTTGATTTGTTTCAAATCTGAATACGTTCAAATTATCCATTTATAATGGAAATCCTAACCTTTTCAAATAACAAAACCAAATCAAATCCAAATCTTTTTACATCACAAACACTTTTGAATAAAAAAAGATAAATCAAACTAAACAAAAGTAAGTCACCAAACTATTCTTTATACATAAACCAAACAAACTCATAAACCTAAACATTGATTGACAACTTTATGAAACATATATAAAAATAGGAGATTTAAGGGTTTCATGGTATGATCTTATTGTAAAACCAAATCTCCCTAGGCATACAAATCAATATAAGAATCTACAAAATGTAGAATCTAGGCTAAACAAGTATTATTTCCACTCATGGAGATTATGGAGAAGAGATGATACTTATTTAAATGTTGAAATCGTCATTCCTTGATTCTACCGCAGATCTATATAAAAGAATCATATATATTTGAATCTCATATATAAATTATGGAGAATTCAAGAATATAAACTAAATAGGATTAGATTAGAAATGAAAATAGGCTAGGGATAGAAGAAAACCTAAATTCCTAGAAATATTAGCAGTAGAATGGAGGCACAAAGAATGAGGGTTTAGTGATTTGTGAGATTAACTTAAAATTAATATAGGCTATCCATTTTTATATAAATCAACCCTTACACCTCCCAAACCTTCCCTTATTAGGCTCTGTCCACACCAGGTATTCGACCTCTCCCCTAGGAGGAGGGTCGACCGATGGTCGACCTCCTATTCGCAATAATGGCCAGTGGCCAGTGGCCCATGTTGTATGCATATGTATATACACACAATTTCAAATTGAATGGAATATTTTAATCAACCCTTAATTAGTTATATTATATTCCATATGTTTATATTACAACTCAAATATCAAATGTTATTTCATATATACTAACATACAATATCTTTTAAATGTAATCCTTTCATACGGGATTGGATTGTGATACATTATATATGTAGATTGATCAGAATTTCGCCAGGAATACAACTACGATATTTTCGTAGCCAGATTCATAATGTTGCAAAATTCTATTTTTTAGCCCATTAATATATTACTATTATTATTATTGCCGACTTTCATTACTTATTATTATTAATTTGTTTAGGTATTTTTTTACGGGGTGTTACAGGGCATCTGTATTGGCCTAACGAACCCATCCTTTACATATATAGTTATTCCCCAAGTGTATAGTGATAATAATAGTAGAATATTTTCACTTAGGCCCAGTAGTATTTTATTAACCTCGTAAGGAGATCGACAGGATTATCTATGATGAGTTGGGGTTGAAACTAGAAATCTTGATTTATGTGATGTTTGGGGCATTTCGGGGTATGGGTTGCTTTTTGGGTCTAGTTAGTTTAACCATATAATTGGTTATCTCAGATTTTGGCCATGGTAGTAGAGTCTGGTTGAGGTGTTTATATTCTAAGGTTTTTGAGATAGGAAAATCTGGAAGATGGGTTGGTTAGCTAAGTTCAAGGCTGTCTTGACAGCAAGAAGAGGATTGTCGGACTAGGATATGCAGTGGACTAATCTCTGAGACGTCTTGCAACCCAAAGGGTCAGTCATGTTGATTTTCCTATTTTTCCTTAGTGCATATCCAAGCAATATCGATTCAGTTCTCTTTGTGCTATATATTCCAAATATGATAAGAGGTTGAAAGGTTATCTCCTAGAAGAGAGATTGATTTTCGGATTTATGTTTGTGATAATGCTAAACTTTTAGCATTTTGGGTAAAGCACATAGTTTTATGGGTGTAAGTGAGAATTTAGTTTTATGCTTATATGATTGGAATCTTTCCTATCTATGGAGTTATGATGTCGATGGACGGGTTTGGAGTTTTGAAAGGTTATCCGTATGAGGTGTCATCTCGGATGTTGAGAGGAAAGTAGTATTTCTTAAGGATATGTATTGTAGACACACCATATGTTGACCTATGAAAAATTAGTTGAGATGAATTATTTTACTCCATAAACCTATCTTTTTATAGAATTTGCAGTGGAGCTTTCCGCAAATGTTTTAAGGAAATCATTGGACTTCAATTGTAAAGGAAAGATTTTTGGAAAAGCAAAGTAAGGAACTTTTTAAAAAGGATTAATGAGTGTAAGCATTTTTGGATTAAAGGAATCATTCGTCTTTGTTTCAAAGATGGATAGTTCCTTTTAGTCAGTAGTAATCATAAGTGAATTGATTTAGAAGGAAACATTTCTCTTCATATATATGGTCTTTTGGAAATGACCAAAGGCCAAATTTCGGACGTAGTAAGATTTTGTTGCTTATGGTTTCAATCAAGTTATGAGTGATGAAAAAAAATAGAGATGGAATTGTTTACATAACATCCGATGGATTTGTAGAATAATTGTCATACCTTTTAGGCTAGTGTCTGTTCCTAGGCATGGTTGTTGACTTGTGTGGTAGGGAAATTGGTGAGGCCTGTTGTAAGTTGATTGGGGTCTGTGTTGATGACGTGTTAGTCTACAACATAGGAGGGCAAAGAATAAAGCTGGTATGTAAATTAGGATTGTGATACCTTGTAACTACATAGACCCAAGATTGAAATCCCTGAGTATGATTTTTGGAAAAAGTAAGGAAAATTTTCATGGATTAGTGGGATATTATAGAAAGTATTTCTTACATGCAATTTGACTTACCTCACCAAGAAAGGTATAATTTTGTGAAAACAAAATAGGAAAAACCTTATTTAAAAGGTTTTGGGTTAACACTTCAGTATCAGTTTAATCAAGTGATGTTGGCAAGAGAACCTACGAGAGTAATTATCTTGGATTAACTACCATTAGTTTGCTATGTGAGTAGGACCATTACCTATTAATAGGGAAAGTCCGAATTTCCAGTAATCATGGATTCTTTGTTAGTTGTTTCTTTACAAGGGTGCTCGGACTTATGAAAAGGAGAATTTGTTGAGTCTGAGAGTACGATGATTTTTGGATTTCCTTCTAAAAGTAAGAATGTAGTTAACAATTATTGGCTTTTGAGTTTAAGAGTCCATGTAATTTATATGGAAATATTTTATAGCCTCAAAAGATTTAATTCGAGAATGTGTCCTAACATTGGATAGGAATTCAACATTTTTTATGCTCTTATATTGAGATTTGGTGCTTATCAAAATTATATCGTTTGGATTCTAGAAATTCCATTTGAAGAAAAATGGCTTATCGAATCAGACTGGTAGAATAAATCTTTATATAACCATCAAAATTGAGGTAAGTAATAAGTTTGGCTAGTGGAGAAATGATTAAAAGGACACAAAGATTTCAAAGGGATGATTGACAGGGAAAATAATTGTGCTCCAAGGAAAGAATTTAAAAGGGAGTAATTTAAGGAAATACGTGGAACCACTTTGAGTCAAAACCCCACATGTATATATAATTTTGGAAATAGAAATTTTAAAGGACTAATATGCTTTGATTTGAAATTCGTTTTTTTGGAAATTTCATAAAAGTAATTATATATATAAATAATCTGAAAAGGAATTTTTGTAATTGATAATTTTTCACTCTAAGACTTTTCAAATGAGGTTTTGAAATATATATAACTTGAAAAATATAAATAAGTCCTTTTGGGGTTAGACAATATAAGTGGAACAAACAGAGGAACACAAGACAGAAAAATCAAAGTCTAAAAATCATATCGTGGGTAAGACAAAAGAGTGTCTCTACTTATCGGTACAGTAGTCTTGAGATTTTAAAACTAAACGACCTAGTTTTGCTAAAATAGGTTCAAAAAGGAAGCAATTGGAAAACATGGAAAGTAATGGATTAACATATTTGAAATATCTTTTCCTAAAGTGATTAAGATAGATAATATAGAAGAACTCTTTGGAGGATTTAGTTAGAATAATGTAACGGCTGGAATTTTCGACCCAGAAAATCAACATAAAAACACACTGTTGACTATTCAAGCATCGAAAACACCAGGACATTAATAGAAGAATTTAGAGGGTGAGAAAGAAAAGATAGAACTAATAGAATAGAAGAAGAAGAAGATCACAACTGAACAAAATTAGAGTAACACGAAACTCGCAGCGGAACAAAATAAGATGTATTATATAACATAACTTTGAATACAAAACTGTATTGTATATACATACCATTATCAGAGTACAATACATCATATCACAGCGGAAATAACTCTACATAACTAATGGTGAAGCTTCCTGCTTTTGAGCTCCTCCAAGTGAATCTGCAAAGCCTGAAACACTTGACTGCCCGTACAAATTTGGGCACCCAAGAGTTTAGGGAAAACAAACAAAATAAACTCTGGGTCAGTCATGGGACTGGTGTGAGTAAATTCCAACCATACTGTTTTACTTTGAAAATCCATTTCAAAATAAGAAGATAATAGTAAGACCAGCCCACACATAAACATGGACGGTTTTTACCTTACTATAACCCGAAATATTCTTGATATCAAAAACAGTGATATTATGATAATGTCTAAACAAATAATTATCCAAGTAGCAGAACGCTTGCATCTCACGTTCCACATATATATAGTATAAAATCATAAACCGCAGGGCACTTATTGGAGATTGAATTTCAACAAACAAGGTATGGGAGCACCTTCTGAATAGTGTACTCTAGAGGGGATACACTCAGGGTTCAACAAGAACGTCTTGCAACCCGGCCACACATGACCGCTCACTCATTTAGCTTGAGTGTCGCGAATATATTGCCACCACGGTTGCAGGCCATCCAACCGTCATCCGAAGATACAGAATCGAAAAGAAGTATAAATATGAATTTTCTCTAGATCGGTGACAATACACCCTGCTTGGGGATGACCCAACTAGCCATGCTGCCTAGCCCAACTTCTGTCATTCTCGGTTGTGAGGCTAGAGGCTACGTTTATCTTCACAACATCTGATCACCATTCACTTTGAATGTCACATCGTCAAATCCGTAATCACACATTGATTACACAAATGCACACTGGGTGTAGAATAAAGAGAAGTTATCTTCTCCCCACCAACTTGGTATATTCGTAAAATCAACGGCATGACCGTTGGAAATACTCTGTCAGACACTCGTCCATACAAGTTGCCCTGGGACTGGACAAACAAATAAACATCATTCTAGAACTGGACGACCCTTGCATTTAACTCCGTCTTCAATCATCTTCAGCGTATCTAATTCGCAGCGGTTATGCCTATACGGAGTGGTTTCCGGAAAATATCCAACCGGTATCTCCGTATTGACAACGATGGTCAAAACACTTCGATAGTCGGTTATTTAACCATCGAAGTAAAAACAACATTCATTCCATGTACACTAACATCACACAATCACGAGCACTTTTTATTTAACGTTCGACTTTATTATTCGAATTCCCATATCTTACCAGATATTTCTCAAATCCCGTTTTAGCCTTTTCATACTTCTTGGAAAAACATTTCCAGTTATTATAAACTCTTATTCTTTCATGTTCCAGAAAACATACGTTATTAACGTTCGAACTATTTTCATTAATTTACCCTTGGACAATCTACCCTATTTGCATCGGAAAATACTTCCAATTTCATTTTAACCTTTTAATCGGCCCAACGTTCACTTTTAAAACATTATTCACTTTGAAATGTGAATATCATTTCTATTATAGAAATCTGAACATCTTTATCACTAAACTCTTTATTCAAGTAATACTTATCTCGTTTACCGAAACCTCTTTCATTCTTTATATTCCCAATCCACTTTATAAACTCTGTTTTCTAAGACAACTTCTTATCAAATCGGTATCAAGTTTATAACTAAATACTGACTCCTATCCTATTAACATTTATTTGTTTAAACTAAATGTTAATTATTCTATCAGATTTTAATCCCTAAAAATAATTTGCTTTTAATACATTCGACATCGTCGAATCCCAGTTCCAAATCCTAATGGTTTAATTCTAATCACATTTCGAACATCGAAATGCTGTCATTAGTTTCTAATACGATTCCCCAAATTCTTTTTCTAAACTTTTTCTTATAATTCTTTGAACAAACATCGTTACTTATTACTCTAGAATAAGTGGATTTCAAAGCAAACTATTACGTTTCCTAGAAGTGCTGCTATATATAAAAGTCATGCTTAAGTCAAATCAACAGCAGTTAATTTGTCGCTATAGTTCTAACTTGTCATACGCTATAATATTCTCCTAATAACTAATTACAGTCACACTTACCTTATCAACAGCGTTATTTTATTGCTATAGTTCAACTTGTCATACGCTGTAATATTCTTTGTTATAACTAATCTTGACATAACAATCACACTTATCTTATCAACAGCGTTATTTTATCGCTATAATTCTAAGACTTGCATACGCTGCCATATTCCTTTTATACTAATCTTGACATCTATTTCCGTCACAAAAATCTTGACATCTCATTCTATTACAGAAATCCTGACATCTCTTTCTATTACAAAAATCTTGACATTTCTTTCCGTTACAAACTGATATCGTTCCTCGATAATAGCGAAGCCGTTCAAGTTGGGGTATTTTATTTACCTCTCAGACCTTGATCGACAACGTTCTTACCTTAGAACCGATACAAGTCTGTATTCAAATTCCTTATTACTTAATATATTTATTAAATCGTATTTCCTTGTTGTATTTTGGAATATGGTTTTACAACACCATATTCTTACTTTGGAATCTCTGTGGTTTATAAATATTTAATTTAAACATTAACTCTTTGCTTTCTCCATTTCCCAGTTCTTATCTATAACTTCTTAAATGGTAATTAACTCTCATTAATTTCGATAAACTTATTTCTAACCTGTTTTTCATTAGATTAATTAAAGACCAATTAATCTAATAATCATGTTCCCAAATAACAGTTGATTAAATCAACTTATTTCCATCAGTAAATTCATTAACTGATTTTAATTACTTCTTAACATTAGATTAATCTAATTAATCTAATGATATCTCTAAATTATTTATCTTAAATATAATTATCCAAATATTTAATCGTCAGATAGTTTTTACTTTATAAACTTGTTTAAATGTCAACAATCGCTTTTATTTTCTTTATAAAAACGAACTCTAAAATACTGGTTTATAATAGAACTTCTATTATAATTTAAAACTTCACTTTAATTATAAAAATAAAATTTCTATAATTAACTTCATTGATTTGCCTGACGGTAAATCAGTTTCTTAACCAAACGATGGTTTTACGGTCGACTGTTAACACTTTCTAAATCGATATCGTTTATTTATTTAATCTAAACAAATGTTGAATTTCCGTTCAACATCAATATTCAGACCGGGTTTTAAATATAATTCGGGTTCAAACAGTGCATACAAAACAAACAGTACATATAAATATCGAGGAATCCGGTCGGATTCCTCCAACCGGTTTCCGCATCCACAGATGTCAGTCAACACAATTTACACTAACTCTATACTAGGGAATATTCAAATTGATGGAATCAGTATCCAACCGATGGTGTGTACATATGTGACGGTATATAATATTCGACCAAATTAATTTGAATCTACCTAATCGACCATCACACAGCATTTAAACAATATTAAAATATAATTAAAATAGATTAGAGTGAGTGAATTTACTCACCTTGGCGCGTTAACCGTTAAATAACGATTTGCATCAATCGATTAAATCAGGCGTTCAATTCTGCCGTAAATTCAAATGTGCTTTAAATTGCTCCGGACCAGCTCTAGCAAATAGCCTGTGTCCATGTGTTTCCAAAGCAGCTGATTGCGTTAAATTTTCATACTGTTAATTTCCGCACTTCAGTTACTTTCTGTTTCCAGTCAGCAAATTAAATACCACTTCCGGCGTTTCCTCCTTACCGACACTTTATCTTTTGCACTAGCGCCATGCAGTAACGGTCCTCCCAGTCCGTACCCAGTCACTACCTCACGGCTGCCGCAGCTACTATACCACACCGGTGCACCCCTGTAACGATAGCCGAGATCGGTGCCACCTGCTCCCAAATATTTTAATACTTAATGTATCTCCCCTTTGGTTACACCATACGCCTCAGTCATCACCAGCAAACCCGGTTCCGTCTCATTTCTGCTGTTTGCACCACCCGCTGTACTCATTGTTTCAGACATATCCGCCACTTCATATATTTCACCACTACTCCATTTTGTTTAAAACAACATGGCCATATCCTTCATGACCCATTCACGTTCCCAATACCATCTGCATTCATTTATGTGATCTCCAACTTTGCCGCTCATGTACAGAAGAGTTTTCGGTATCCCATCTTTCCGTACACGTGTCTACTTTTTCTTTTCCTTTTAATTCTTTTGAATCTGGGCCTCAACCTTTTAAAACCGGCGGCCCATCACTCTAATAACCAATACCAGCCCCAAACATATACTCCTTCATACTTTAACACAAACAGGCGTGTTCTCTCTTCTCTTCAAGTTGCATGCCTGTTGCTTTGCATACACATCGTTAACACCCAAAAAGAAAATGGCCAAAACTTCCCCGCGTATTTTCAAACGCCTAGCAACTAACATAGCTGCGCTTATTCCTCAACGTGCACCCTTCTTCTCTTCCACTTGTCTACAAACTATTTCGTCATTTACTTTCTAGAGCTTTAAACTTACAGTACCGGCCTTCTCCAGTAAACATGCCGCAACAAGTAGCTCCCTTCTTTCTTCAATATAATGCATTCTACAGAACTCCACACAGCTGTCGATCCCATGAAATACTTCTAAGCTCACCGTCCATATCGTATTCTTCCTTCAGATCTTGTTGTCTCGAAATGCTACATGCAAACCACCTCACTCATCAATCCCTGACACACTCCTTTCAAGTATACATCGATGCTCACACACCTTCTCCCAGTAAATGACATGCACCACACATACACGTTATTCTCCTCTCCCCTACAATGCAAACAGCCTCCCATATTTCCTCCTGCCATACATGCAACGCAAATAGGAAAAACCCCATCACTTTCTGCATGTGCCGACCCCACGTCCTCCTCTCTTCAAACGTGTGTTACACTCCTCAAACTTCCATGTTGACAACCCAGATTCTCTCTCTTCTTGTATTTAGTGTTACCACTTCAGTATGATTCCTTCCCCATGCGTCATGTGTTCGCCACCTCAACAAAATGCCATGCAACAATCCCGATACCACTTTGAAACCCATGCGCCGACCCATCTTCTTCTCCCCGCGTGCTGATACTTCATACATGCATTGCGCTACTTCGTGGAAACAGACGTGACCCCCTCCATCCTAGTAGAAACTGGCACCCTTATTTACAGATCCACGCACCATGTTCTCCAATGCAATCGGTTTCCCCTTCACAGCCACATCCTACATGTAACCACCTTCACTGACATTCCATCCACCCACGTCAGCAGTCTCCACCGCAACATCACTTTGGTCCTTGATCGGGAAGTGTAGAAAATACCCATGGAGGAGGCGCACCAGACTGCTTCGGAACACTTCATCATGGGTTCACGGATTTCTGGATTTAAGATTCTGCGCTGGGTTTTTTGCTTTGCGAGAAGACGAGGAGAGTTTGGTGTATATATATGGGTATGGTGTCTTCTGATGGAAGGAACCGCTCCCAAGATATTTTTGTTTTCTACTAATTTAAGGTTCTCGTTTGTGGTGCAGACGTGCTTGCCATGCTGAATTTAATGAAAGCATGGTTTCGTTATGTCCATTCAGTATGGTTTTGTGTTACTTCACTTTCATGGTTTAATGAGATTTGATTTGCGCGTCTCCAGGGATAGACACAATAGGTGTTGACTTCCATTTGCAAACAATAGGCAGTAGCATATAGTTTCACACGTGAATGAAGGGATTAATTTAAATGTTGAGCATGTTTAGAACTTCAGTCGGTAAGAAGAAAACATAGATCGACCCCTTTTTATCTTTACTTTTGATCCATATATATATATTAGACCGTTCGTTTTATACTTTGTCTTGTTACTACATGCTCACGCATAGTTTATCCCATGTCTTCGATTTTAATTTTAGTTATAAATTTAACCGTACCCTATTTACATAAAACTCCGTCCACATACGGCTTGCTATCGACAGAAGTAAATATATCATCGCGCTCAGCAGTGCGCTACGATCCCAAAAATATAATAATACTGGTAGTTTGACTTATATTTTGAAATCCCGAAATACCGATACAGGGTGCACAATATTCCAAATAAAAAGTTGCTTATTTAATTTATTAAAAATTTCAGTAAAATTATAAAAATTAAATTATTGTTGCGCCTCAAAAGAACCTTGTCCCGATATGCAACCGATATCAAGTTATATTCAAATAACCGTTACGGTCGATATACGCTTCTACAGCGACTTTTCGAATATTTGATTTGGACATATCTTGCAATATATTTGACGAAATATTGGTTTTTCACTTCTGTTAGAAAGATATAGTTCAACAGATTCCAACGTTTCTCGTTTCGAAGAAATCCAATTTAAAATGAATCCGGTACACTCAATTGAAGTTCAGAACATTAAATTACGAACTGCAGGGTCGTTCTGAGCTCGATTATAATTAATATATATTTATATACGTTCAACTTCGTTTTAATTAATATATAAATCCATTATATTTCGAATTCGATATTTAAACTGATTTAAATATTCAAATATGAACCGACAAAAATGCGAGACGTTACAGACCTTCCCCCTTAAAATAATTTCGTCCTCGAAATTGCTAAGATAGGGAAAATGCTACAATCTCTGTTATAACATGGTTAAAAATCTTTTTGGTTTACTTCATAATTCCAGTTTCCACTGAACTAGTTATTTCCAATTAAAATATTAATTCCTTATTATTTCGAATATTTTCAAAATTTCTGAAAATTTCCTAACAGCTTAAATTTTCATAGAATCTCGCCAGTATCTCCTCTGCACGGCTCACTCGGTACTACAACAACTTGCCACTCCGGGCCTTCTCCAATCCAAAAGAAAATCAAACAGCCAAACGGCTTGCCCAAACTGACTCATAAAAATCTCATACTCGTATATAAACGTGTACCTTCTCTTTTTGGCATTCAACTCTATCTCTGCCATCTGCTATTTAACTAGCATATATCCAAACATTTCCAACTGATCTCCAATCAATTTATTTTTAATAACTCGAATCTCCAATATTTTTCTTTTATAATTTTCATTCTGGATCTTTCCAAATTCAGTCCAGTTTTGTTATCTTTGTTTAAATTCCATTTTTACCATTTTAACTCCATAAGTTAAATTCTTATTTCAGAATTCAAATTCCTGGGATTTATTTCAAATCAGTTTGAAATCATATATAATTCAAAACATTTGAATTTCTAACAACTTGTTTCTCAAACAATACAAAACAAAATCTTTGGTAGTAATCCGTCACTTACCAGCTCGAAAATGAACACCGACAATGTCGCGATCATCATCGGAATTTATTTTCCAACCATCGAAGTGAGTTCAATACTATATTGCTTTAAAAACTCATTTATAATCACTCTATTTTTGAAATTACTTCAAAATATCTTTCATAGCACTTGGAAAACAAATTTTCAAATCTCCCAGGATTTTAAAATTCCCTTATATTTAATTCAATTTCAATTCTTTTCCAAGTTTCTAGAGTTTTATTTCAATTCTGGTTTTTAATTCAGATTCAGCTCATCTGATTTTGCATATCATACTTATATAATATTTCGATTGGTAATTTATATAACCAACTCAATTTTAATCCTGTTCGATCATAATAATGATCACATATCCAATATATTATATTAATATCAAGATATACACTTCTTTTTATATCAAAATATACTTTGGGTAAAATTATTTCATTTACCCTCTTTTCAAAACATACTGTGTCGAATTACTCTGTTCAAGAGTTTAGAAACACCTATCGACTCAGTTTGCATTACTGTTTCGACCAGAATTCATAACTACTCGACTGACCAGTCAACACAATATAAAATAGTTTTTATATTAATCACAAATACGCGCTCATATATATACACTCAACTCAATCTAGAGTATTACTAACCCCATCTCTATTGAGTTACGCCATAGAGCCAAGGAAATCACTTAACCTTATGCTCTGATACCATCTGTAACTGCTGGAATTTTCGACCCAGAAAATCAACATAAAAACACACTGTTGACTATTCAAGCATCGAAAACACCAGGACATTAATAGAAGAATTTAGAGGGTGAGAAAGAAAAGATAGAACTAATAGAATAGAAGAAGAAGAAGATCACAACTGAACAAAATTAGAGTAACACGAAACTCGCAGCAGAACAAAATAAGATGTATTATATAACATAACTTTGAATACAAAACTGTATTGTATATACATACCATTATCAGAGTACAATACATCATATCACAGCGGAAATAACTCTACATAACTAATGGTGAAGCTTCCTGCTTTTGAGCTCCTCCAAGTGAATCTGCAAAGCCTGAAACACTTGACTGCCCGTACAAATTTGGGCACCCAAGAGTTTAGGGAAAACAAACAAAATAAACTCTGGGTCAGTCATGGGACTGGTGTGAGTAAATTCCAACCATACTGTTTTACTTTGAAAATCCATTTCAAAATAAGAAGATAATAGTAAGACCAGCCCACACATAAACATGGACGGTTTTTACCTTACTATAACCCGAAATATTCTTGATATCAAAAACAGTGATATTATGATAATGTCTAAACAAATAATTATCCAAGTAGCAGAACGCTTGCATCTCACGTTCCACATATATATAGTATAAAATCATAAACCGCAGGGCACTTATTGGAGATTGAATTTCAACAAACAAGGTATGGGAGCACCTTCTGAATAGTGTACTCTAGAGGGGATACACTCAGGGTTCAACAAGAACGTCTTGCAACCCGGCCACACATGACCGCTCACTCATTTAGCTTGAGTGTCGCGAATATATTGCCACCACGGTTGCAGGCCATCCAACCGTCATCCGAAGATACAGAATCGAAAAGAAGTATAAATATGAATTTTCTCTAGATCGGTGACAATACACCCTGCTTGGGGATGACCCAACTAGCCATGCTGCCTAGCCCAACTTCTGTCATTCTCGGTTGTGAGGCTAGAGGCTACGTTTATCTTCACAACATCTGATCACCATTCACTTTGAATGTCACATCGTCAAATCCGTAATCACACATTGATTACACAAATGCACACTGGGTGTAGAATAAAGAGAAGTTATCTTCTCCCCACCAACTTGGTATATTCGTAAAATCAACGGCATGACCGTTGGAAATACTCTGTCAGACACTCGTCCATACAAGTTGCCCTGGGACTGGACAAACAAATAAACATCATTCTAGAACTGGACGACCCTTGCATTTAACTCCGTCTTCAATCATCTTCAGCGTATCTAATTCGCAGCGGTTATGCCTATACGGAGTGGTTTCCGGAAAATATCCAACCGGTATCTCCGTATTGACAACGATGGTCAAAACACTTCGATAGTCGGTTATTTAACCATCGAAGTAAAAACAACATTCATTCCATGTACACTAACATCACACAATCACGAGCACTTTTTATTTAACGTTCGACTTTATTATTCGAATTCCCATATCTTACCAGATATTTCTCAAATCCCGTTTTAGCCTTTTCATACTTCTTGGAAAAACATTTCCAGTTATTATAAACTCTTATTCTTTCATGTTCCAGAAAACATACGTTATTAACGTTCGAACTATTTTCATTAATTTACCCTTGGACAATCTACCCTATTTGCATCGGAAAATACTTCCAATTTCATTTTAACCTTTTAATCGGCCCAACGTTCACTTTTAAAACATTATTCACTTTGAAATGTGAATATCATTTCTATTATAGAAATCTGAACATCTTTATCACTAAACTCTTTATTCAAGTAATACTTATCTCGTTTACCGAAACCTCTTTCATTCTTTATATTCCCAATCCACTTTATAAACTCTGTTTTCTAAGACAACTTCTTATCAAATCGGTATCAAGTTTATAACTAAATACTGACTCCTATCCTATTAACATTTATTTGTTTAAACTAAATGTTAATTATTCTATCAGATTTTAATCCCTAAAAATAATTTGCTTTTAATACATTCGACATCGTCGAATCCCAGTTCCAAATCCTAATGGTTTAATTCTAATCACATTTCGAACATCGAAATGCTGTCATTAGTTTCTAATACGATTCCCCAAATTCTTTTTCTAAACTTTTTCTTATAATTCTTTGAACAAACATCGTTACTTATTACTCTAGAATAAGTGGATTTCAAAGCAAACTATTACGTTTCCTAGAAGTGCTGCTATATATAAAAGTCATGCTTAAGTCAAATCAACAGCAGTTAATTTGTCGCTATAGTTCTAACTTGTCATACGCTATAATATTCTCCTAATAACTAATTACAGTCACACTTACCTTATCAACAGCGTTATTTTATTGCTATAGTTCAACTTGTCATACGCTGTAATATTCTTTGTTATAACTAATCTTGACATAACAATCACACTTATCTTATCAACAGCGTTATTTTATCGCTATAATTCTAAGACTTGCATACGCTGCCATATTCCTTTTATACTAATCTTGACATCTATTTCCGTCACAAAAATCTTGACATCTCATTCTATTACAGAAATCCTGACATCTCTTTCTATTACAAAAATCTTGACATCTCTTTCCGTTACAAACTGATATCGTTCCTCGATAATAGCGAAGCCGTTCAAGTTGGGGTATTTTATTTACCTCTCAGACCTTGATCGACAACGTTCTTACCTTAGAACCGATACAAGTCTGTATTCAAATTCCTTATTACTTAATATATTTATTAAATCGTATTTCCTTGTTGTATTTTGGAATATGGTTTTACAACACCATATTCTTACTTTGGAATCTCTGTGGTTTATAAATATTTAATTTAAACATTAACTCTTTGCTTTCTCCATTTCCCAGTTCTTATCTATAACTTCTTAAATGGTAATTAACTCTCATTAATTTCGATAAACTTATTTCTAACCTGTTTTTCATTAGATTAATTAAAGACCAATTAATCTAATAATCATGTTCCCAAATAACAGTTGATTAAATCAACTTATTTCCATCAGTAAATTCATTAACTGATTTTAATTACTTCTTAACATTAGATTAATCTAATTAATCTAATGATATCTCTAAATTATTTATCTTAAATATAATTATCCAAATATTTAATCGTCAGATAGTTTTTACTTTATAAACTTGTTTAAATGTCAACAATCGCTTTTATTTTCTTTATAAAAACGAACTCTAAAATACTGGTTTATAATAGAACTTCTATTATAATTTAAAACTTCACTTTAATTATAAAAATAAAATTTCTATAATTAACTTCATTGATTTGCCTAACGGTAAATCAGTTTCTTAACCAAACGATGGTTTTACGGTCGACTGTTAACACTTTCTAAATCGATATCGTTTATTTATTTAATCTAAACAAATGTTGAATTTCCGTTCAACATCAATATTCACACCGGGTTTTAAATATAATTCGGGTTCAAACAGTGCATACAAAACAAACAGTACATATAAATATCGAGGAATCCGGTCGGATTCCTCCAACCGGTTTCCGCATCCACAGATGTCAGTCAACACAATTTACACTAACTCTATACTAGGGAATATTCAAATTGATGGAATCAGTATCCAACCGATGGTGTGTACATATGTGACGGTATATAATATTCGACCAAATTAATTTGAATCTACCTAATCGACCATCACACAGCATTTAAACAATATTAAAATATAATTAAAATAGATTAGAGTGAGTGAATTTACTCACCTTGGCGCGTTAACCGTTAAATAACGATTTGCATCAATCGATTAAATCAGGCGTTCAATTCTGCCGTAAATTCAAATGTGCTTTAAATTGCTCCGGACCAGCTCTAGCAAATAGCCTGTGTCCATGTGTTTCCAAAGCAGCTGATTGCGTTAAATTTTCATACTGTTAATTTCCGCACTTCAGTTACTTTCTGTTTCCAGTCAGCAAATTAAATACCACTTCCGGCGTTTCCTCCTTACCGACACTTTATCTTTTGCACTAGCGCCATGCAGTAACGGTCCTCCCAGTCCGTACCCAGTCACTACCTCACGGCTGCCGCAGCTACTATACCACACCGGTGCACCCCTGTAACGATAGCCGAGATCGGTGCCACCTGCTCCCAAATATTTTAATACTTAATGTATCTCCCCTTTGGTTACACCATACGCCTCAGTCATCACCAGCAAACCCGGTTCCGTCTCATTTCTGCTGTTTGCACCACCCGCTGTACTCATTGTTTCAGACATATCCGCCACTTCATATATTTCACCACTACTCCATTTTGTTTAAAACAACATGGCCATATCCTTCATGACCCATTCACGTTCCCAATACCATCTGCATTCATTTATGTGATCTCCAACTTTGCCGCTCATGTACAGAAGAGTTTTCGGTATCCCATCTTTCCGTACACGTGTCTACTTTTTCTTTTCCTTTTAATTCTTTTGAATCTGGGCCTCAACCTTTTAAAACCGGCGGCCCATCACTCTAATAACCAATACCAGCCCCAAACATATACTCCTTCATACTTTAACACAAACAGGCGTGTTCTCTCTTCTCTTCAAGTTGCATGCCTGTTGCTTTGCATACACATCGTTAACACCCAAAAAGAAAATGGCCAAAACTTCCCCGCGTATTTTCAAACGCCTAGCAACTAACATAGCTGCGCTTATTCCTCAACGTGCACCCTTCTTCTCTTCCACTTGTCTACAAACTATTTCGTCATTTACTTTCTAGAGCTTTAAACTTACAGTACCGGCCTTCTCCAGTAAACATGCCGCAACAAGTAGCTCCCTTCTTTCTTCAATATAATGCATTCTACAGAACTCCACACAGCTGTCGATCCCATGAAATACTTCTAAGCTCACCGTCCATATCGTATTCTTCCTTCAGATCTTGTTGTCTCGAAATGCTACATGCAAACCACCTCACTCATCAATCCCTGACACACTCCTTTCAAGTATACATCGATGCTCACACACCTTCTCCCAGTAAATGACATGCACCACACATACACGTTATTCTCCTCTCCCCTACAATGCAAACAGCCTCCCATATTTCCTCCTGCCATACATGCAACGCAAATAGGAAAAACCCCATCACTTTCTGCATGTGCCGACCCCACGTCCTCCTCTCTTCAAACGTGTGTTACACTCCTCAAACTTCCATGTTGACAACCCAGATTCTCTCTCTTCTTGTATTTAGTGTTACCACTTCAGTATGATTCCTTCCCCATGCGTCATGTGTTCGCCACCTCAACAAAATGCCATGCAACAATCCCGATACCACTTTGAAACCCATGCGCCGACCCATCTTCTTCTCCTCGCGTGCTGATACTTCATACATGCATTGCGCTACTTCGTGGAAACAGACGTGACCCCCTCCATCCTAGTAGAAACTGGCACCCTTATTTACAGATCCACGCACCATGTTCTCCAATGCAATCGGTTTCCCCTTCACAGCCACATCCTACATGTAACCACCTTCACTGACATTCCATCCACCCACGTCAGCAGTCTCCACCGCAACATCACTTTGGTCCTTGATCGGGAAGTGTAGAAAATACCCATGGAGGAGGCGCACCAGACTGCTTCGGAACACTTCATCATGGGTTCACGGATTTCTGGATTTAAGATTCTGCGCTGGGTTTTTTGCTTTGCGAGAAGACGAGGAGAGTTTGGTGTATATATATGGGTATGGTGTCTTCTGATGGAAGGAACCGCTCCCAAGATATTTTTGTTTTCTACTAATTTAAGGTTCTCGTTTGTGGTGCAGACGTGCTTGCCATGCTGAATTTAATGAAAGCATGGTTTCGTTATGTCCATTCAGTATGGTTTTGTGTTACTTCACTTTCATGGTTTAATGAGATTTGATTTGCGCGTCTCCAGGGATAGACACAATAGGTGTTGACTTCCATTTGCAAACAATAGGCAGTAGCATATAGTTTCACACGTGAATGAAGGGATTAATTTAAATGTTGAGCATGTTTAGAACTTCAGTCGGTAAGAAGAAAACATAGATCGACCCCTTTTTATCTTTACTTTTGATCCATATATATATATTAGACCGTTCGTTTTATACTTTGTCTTGTTACTACATGCTCACGCATAGTTTATCCCATGTCTTCGATTTTAATTTTAGTTATAAATTTAACCGTACCCTATTTACATAAAACTCCGTCCACATACGGCTTGCTATCGACAGAAGTAAATATATCATCGCGCTCAGCAGTGCGCTACGATCCCAAAAATATAATAATACTGGTAGTTTGACTTATATTTTGAAATCCCGAAATACCGATACAGGGTGCACAATATTCCAAATAAAAAGTTGCTTATTTAATTTATTAAAAATTTCAGTAAAATTATAAAAATTAAATTATTGTTGCGCCTCAAAAGAACCTTGTCCCGATATGCAACCGATATCAAGTTATATTCAAATAACCGTTACGGTCGATATACGCTTCTACAGCGACTTTTCGAATATTTGATTTGGACATATCTTGCAATATATTTGACGAAATATTGGTTTTTCACTTCTGTTAGAAAGATATAGTTCAACAGATTCCAACGTTTCTCGTTTCGAAGAAATCCAATTTAAAATGAATCCGGTACACTCAATTGAAGTTCAGAACATTAAATTACGAACTGCAGGGTCGTTCTGAGCTCGATTATAATTAATATATATTTATATACGTTCAACTTCGTTTTAATTAATATATAAATCCATTATATTTCGAATTCGATATTTAAACTGATTTAAATATTCAAATATGAACCGACAAAAATGCGAGACGTTACAGACCTTCCCCCTTAAAATAATTTCGTCCTCGAAATTGCTAAGATAGGGAAAATGCTACAATCTCTGTTATAACATGGTTAAAAATCTTTTTGGTTTACTTCATAATTCCAGTTTCCACTGAACTAGTTATTTCCAATTAAAATATTAATTCCTTATTATTTCGAATATTTTCAAAATTTCTGAAAATTTCCTAACAGCTTAAATTTTCATAGAATCTCGCCAGTATCTCCTCTGCACGGCTCACTCGGTACTACAACAACTTGCCACTCCGGGCCTTCTCCAATCCAAAAGAAAATCAAACAGCCAAACGGCTTGCCCAAACTGACTCATAAAAATCTCATACTCGTATATAAACGTGTACCTTCTCTTTTTGGCATTCAACTCTATCTCTGCCATCTGCTATTTAACTAGCATATATCCAAACATTTCCAACTGATCTCCAATCAATTTATTTTTAATAACTCGAATCTCCAATATTTTTCTTTTATAATTTTCATTCTGGATCTTTCCAAATTCAGTCCAGTTTTGTTATCTTTGTTTAAATTCCATTTTTACCATTTTAACTCCATAAGTTAAATTCTTATTTCAGAATTCAAATTCCTGGGATTTATTTCAAATCAGTTTGAAATCATATATAATTCAAAACATTTGAATTTCTAACAACTTGTTTCTCAAACAATACAAAACAAAATCTTTGGTAGTAATCCGTCACTTACCAGCTCGAAAATGAACACCGACAATGTCGCGATCATCATCGGAATTTATTTTCCAACCATCGAAGTGAGTTCAATACTATATTGCTTTAAAAACTCATTTATAATCACTCTATTTTTGAAATTACTTCAAAATATCTTTCATAGCACTTGGAAAACAAATTTTCAAATCTCCCAGGATTTTAAAATTCCCTTATATTTAATTCAATTTCAATTCTTTTCCAAGTTTCTAGAGTTTTATTTCAATTCTGGTTTTTAATTCAGATTCAGCTCATCTGATTTTGCATATCATACTTATATAATATTTCGATTGGTAATTTATATAACCAACTCAATTTTAATCCTGTTCGATCATAATAATGATCACATATCCAATATATTATATTAATATCAAGATATACACTTCTTTTTATATCAAAATATACTTTGGGTAAAATTATTTCATTTACCCTCTTTTCAAAACATACTGTGTCGAATTACTCTGTTCAAGAGTTTAGAAACACCTATCGACTCAGTTTGCATTACTGTTTCGACCAGAATTCATAACTACTCGACTGACCAGTCAACACAATATAAAATAGTTTTTATATTAATCACAAATACGCGCTCATATATATACACTCAACTCAATCTAGAGTATTACTAACCCCATCTCTATTGAGTTACGCCATAGAGCCAAGGAAATCACTTAACCTTATGCTCTGATACCATCTGTAACTGCTGGAATTTTCGACCCAGAAAATCAACATAAAAACACACTGTTGACTATTCAAGCATCGAAAACACCAGGACATTAATAGAAGAATTTAGAGGGTGAGAAAGAAAAGATAGAACTAATAGAATAGAAGAAGAAGAAGATCACAACTGAACAAAATTAGAGTAACACGAAACTCGCAGCGGAACAAAATAAGATGTATTATATAACATAACTTTGAATACAAAACTGTATTGTATATACATACCATTATCAGAGTACAATACATCATATCACAGCGGAAATAACTCTACATAACTAATGGTGAAGCTTCCTGCTTTTGAGCTCCTCCAAGTGAATCTGCAAAGCCTGAAACACTTGACTGCCCGTACAAATTTGGGCACCCAAGAGTTTAGGGAAAACAAACAAAATAAACTCTGGGTCAGTCATGGGACTGGTGTGAGTAAATTCCAACCATACTGTTTTACTTTGAAAATCCATTTCAAAATAAGAAGATAATAGTAAGACCAGCCCACACATAAACATGGACGGTTTTTACCTTACTATAACCCGAAATATTCTTGATATCAAAAACAGTGATATTATGATAATGTCTAAACAAATAATTATCCAAGTAGCAGAACGCTTGCATCTCACGTTCCACATATATATAGTATAAAATCATAAACCGCAGGGCACTTATTGGAGATTGAATTTCAACAAACAAGGTATGGGAGCACCTTCTGAATAGTGTACTCTAGAGGGGATACACTCAGGGTTCAACAAGAACGTCTTGCAACCCGGCCACACATGACCGCTCACTCATTTAGCTTGAGTGTCGCGAATATATTGCCACCACGGTTGCAGGCCATCCAACCGTCATCCGAAGATACAGAATCGAAAAGAAGTATAAATATGAATTTTCTCTAGATCGGTGACAATACACCCTGCTTGGGGATGACCCAACTAGCCATGCTGCCTAGCCCAACTTCTGTCATTCTCGGTTGTGAGGCTAGAGGCTACGTTTATCTTCACAACATCTGATCACCATTCACTTTGAATGTCACATCGTCAAATCCGTAATCACACATTGATTACACAAATGCACACTGGGTGTAGAATAAAGAGAAGTTATCTTCTCCCCACCAACTTGGTATATTCGTAAAATCAACGGCATGACCGTTGGAAATACTCTGTCAGACACTCGTCCATACAAGTTGCCCTGGGACTGGACAAACAAATAAACATCATTCTAGAACTGGACGACCCTTGCATTTAACTCCGTCTTCAATCATCTTCAGCGTATCTAATTCGCAGCGGTTATGCCTATACGGAGTGGTTTCCGGAAAATATCCAACTGGTATCTCCGTATTGACAACGATGGTCAAAACACTTCGATAGTCGGTTATTTAACCATCGAAGTAAAAACAACATTCATTCCATGTACACTAACATCACACAATCACGAGCACTTTTTATTTAACGTTCGACTTTATTATTCGAATTCCCATATCTTACCAGATATTTCTCAAATCCCGTTTTAGCCTTTTCATACTTCTTGGAAAAACATTTCCAGTTATTATAAACTCTTATTCTTTCATGTTCCAGAAAACATACGTTATTAACGTTCGAACTATTTTCATTAATTTACCCTTGGACAATCTACCCTATTTGCATCGGAAAATACTTCCAATTTCATTTTAACCTTTTAATCGGCCCAACGTTCACTTTTAAAACATTATTCACTTTGAAATGTGAATATCATTTCTATTATAGAAATCTGAACATCTTTATCACTAAACTCTTTATTCAAGTAATACTTATCTCGTTTACCGAAACCTCTTTCATTCTTTATATTCCCAATCCACTTTATAAACTCTGTTTTCTAAGACAACTTCTTATCAAATCGGTATCAAGTTTATAACTAAATACTGACTCCTATCCTATTAACATTTATTTGTTTAAACTAAATGTTAATTATTCTATCAGATTTTAATCCCTAAAAATAATTTGCTTTTAATACATTCGACATCGTCGAATCCCAGTTCCAAATCCTAATGGTTTAATTCTAATCACATTTCGAACATCGAAATGCTGTCATTAGTTTCTAATACGATTCCCCAAATTCTTTTTCTAAACTTTTTCTTATAATTCTTTGAACAAACATCGTTACTTATTACTCTAGAATAAGTGGATTTCAAAGCAAACTATTACGTTTCCTAGAAGTGCTGCTATATATAAAAGTCATGCTTAAGTCAAATCAACAGCAGTTAATTTGTCGCTATAGTTCTAACTTGTCATACGCTATAATATTCTCCTAATAACTAATTACAGTCACACTTACCTTATCAACAGCGTTATTTTATTGCTATAGTTCAACTTGTCATACGCTGTAATATTCTTTGTTATAACTAATCTTGACATAACAATCACACTTATCTTATCAACAGCGTTATTTTATCGCTATAATTCTAAGACTTGCATACGCTGCCATATTCCTTTTATACTAATCTTGACATCTATTTCCGTCACAAAAATCTTGACATCTCATTCTATTACAGAAATCCTGACATCTCTTTCTATTACAAAAATCTTGACATCTCTTTCCGTTACAAACTGATATCGTTCCTCGATAATAGCGAAGCCGTTCAAGTTGGGGTATTTTATTTACCTCTCAGACCTTGATCGACAACGTTCTTACCTTAGAACCGATACAAGTCTGTATTCAAATTCCTTATTACTTAATATATTTATTAAATCGTATTTCCTTGTTGTATTTTGGAATATGGTTTTACAACACCATATTCTTACTTTGGAATCTCTGTGGTTTATAAATATTTAATTTAAACATTAACTCTTTGCTTTCTCCATTTCCCAGTTCTTATCTATAACTTCTTAAATGGTAATTAACTCTCATTAATTTCGATAAACTTATTTCTAACCTGTTTTTCATTAGATTAATTAAAGACCAATTAATCTAATAATCATGTTCCCAAATAACAGTTGATTAAATCAACTTATTTCCATCAGTAAATTCATTAACTGATTTTAATTACTTCTTAACATTAGATTAATCTAATTAATCTAATGATATCTCTAAATTATTTATCTTAAATATAATTATCCAAATATTTAATCGTCAGATAGTTTTTACTTTATAAACTTGTTTAAATGTCAACAATCGCTTTTATTTTCTTTATAAAAACGAACTCTAAAATACTGGTTTATAATAGAACTTCTATTATAATTTAAAACTTCACTTTAATTATAAAAATAAAATTTCTATAATTAACTTCATTGATTTGCCTGACGGTAAATCAGTTTCTTAACCAAACGATGGTTTTACGGTCGACTGTTAACACTTTCTAAATCGATATCGTTTATTTATTTAATCTAAACAAATGTTGAATTTCCGTTCAACATCAATATTCACACCGGGTTTTAAATATAATTCGGGTTCAAACAGTGCATACAAAACAAACAGTACATATAAATATCGAGGAATCCGGTCGGATTCCTCCAACCGGTTTCCGCATCCACAGATGTCAGTCAACACAATTTACACTAACTCTATACTAGGGAATATTCAAATTGATGGAATCAGTATCCAACCGATGGTGTGTACATATGTGACGGTATATAATATTCGACCAAATTAATTTGAATCTACCTAATCGACCATCACACAACATTTAAACAATATTAAAATATAATTAAAATAGATTAGAGTGAGTGAATTTACTCACCTTGGCGCGTTAACCGTTAAATAACGATTTGCATCAATCGATTAAATCAGGCGTTCAATTCTGCCGTAAATTCAAATGTGCTTTAAATTGCTCCGGACCAGCTCTAGCAAATAGCCTGTGTCCATGTGTTTCCAAAGCAGCTGATTGCGTTAAATTTTCATACTGTTAATTTCCGCACTTCAGTTACTTTCTGTTTCCAGTCAGCAAATTAAATACCACTTCCGGCGTTTCCTCCTTACCGACACTTTATCTTTTGCACTAGCGCCATGCAGTAACGGTCCTCCCAGTCCGTACCCAGTCACTACCTCACGGCTGCCGCAGCTACTATACCACACCGGTGCACCCCTGTAACGATAGCCGAGATCGGTGCCACCTGCTCCCAAATATTTTAATACTTAATGTATCTCCCCTTTGGTTACACCATACGCCTCAGTCATCACCAGCAAACCCGGTTCCGTCTCATTTCTGCTGTTTGCACCACCCGCTGTACTCATTGTTTCAGACATATCCGCCACTTCATATATTTCACCACTACTCCATTTTGTTTAAAACAACATGGCCATATCCTTCATGACCCATTCACGTTCCCAATACCATCTGCATTCATTTATGTGATCTCCAACTTTGCCGCTCATGTACAGAAGAGTTTTCGGTATCCCATCTTTCCGTACACGTGTCTACTTTTTCTTTTCCTTTTAATTCTTTTGAATCTGGGCCTCAACCTTTTAAAACCGGCGGCCCATCACTCTAATAACCAATACCAGCCCCAAACATATACTCCTTCATACTTTAACACAAACAGGCGTGTTCTCTCTTCTCTTCAAGTTGCATGCCTGTTGCTTTGCATACACATCGTTAACACCCAAAAAGAAAATGGCCAAAACTTCCCCGCGTATTTTCAAACGCCTAGCAACTAACATAGCTGCGCTTATTCCTCAACGTGCACCCTTCTTCTCTTCCACTTGTCTACAAACTATTTCGTCATTTACTTTCTAGAGCTTTAAACTTACAGTACCGGCCTTCTCCAGTAAACATGCCGCAACAAGTAGCTCCCTTCTTTCTTCAATATAATGCATTCTACAGAACTCCACACAGCTGTCGATCCCATGAAATACTTCTAAGCTCACCGTCCATATCGTATTCTTCCTTCAGATCTTGTTGTCTCGAAATGCTACATGCAAACCACCTCACTCATCAATCCCTGACACATTCCTTTCAAGTATACATCGATGCTCACACACCTTCTCCCAGTAAATGACATGCACCACACATACACGTTATTCTCCTCTCCCCTACAATGCAAACAGCCTCCCATATTTCCTCCTGCCATACATGCAACGCAAATAGGAAAAACCCCATCACTTTCTGCATGTGCCGACCCCACGTCCTCCTCTCTTCAAACGTGTGTTACACTCCTCAAACTTCCATGTTGACAACCCAGATTCTCTCTCTTCTTGTATTTAGTGTTACCACTTCAGTATGATTCCTTCCCCATGCGTCATGTGTTCGCCACCTCAACAAAATGCCATGCAACAATCCCGATACCACTTTGAAACCCATGCGCCGACCCATCTTCTTCTCCCCGCGTGCTGATACTTCATACATGCATTGCGCTACTTCGTGGAAACAGACGTGACCCCCTCCATCCTAGTAGAAACTGGCACCCTTATTTACAGATCCACGCACCATGTTCTCCAATGCAATCGGTTTCCCCTTCACAGCCACATCCTACATGTAACCACCTTCACTGACATTCCATCCACCCACGTCAGCAGTCTCCACCGCAACATCACTTTGGTCCTTGATCGGGAAGTGTAGAAAATACCCATGGAGGAGGCGCACCAGACTGCTTCGGAACACTTCATCATGGGTTCACGGATTTCTGGATTTAAGATTCTGCGCTGGGTTTTTTGCTTTGCGAGAAGACGAGGAGAGTTTGGTGTATATATATGGGTATGGTGTCTTCTGATGGAAGGAACCGCTCCCAAGATATTTTTGTTTTCTACTAATTTAAGGTTCTCGTTTGTGGTGCAGACGTGCTTGCCATGCTGAATTTAATGAAAGCATGGTTTCGTTATGTCCATTCAGTATGGTTTTGTGTTACTTCACTTTCATGGTTTAATGAGATTTGATTTGCGCGTCTCCAGGGATAGACACAATAGGTGTTGACTTCCATTTGCAAACAATAGGCAGTAGCATATAGTTTCACACGTGAATGAAGGGATTAATTTAAATGTTGAGCATGTTTAGAACTTCAGTCGGTAAGAAGAAAACATAGATCGACCCCTTTTTATCTTTACTTTTGATCCATATATATATATTAGACCGTTCGTTTTATACTTTGTCTTGTTACTACATGCTCACGCATAGTTTATCCCATGTCTTCGATTTTAATTTTAGTTATAAATTTAACCGTACCCTATTTACATAAAACTCCGTCCACATACGGCTTGCTATCGACAGAAGTAAATATATCATCGCGCTCAGCAGTGCGCTACGATCCCAAAAATATAATAATACTGGTAGTTTGACTTATATTTTGAAATCCCGAAATACCGATACAGGGTGCACAATATTCCAAATAAAAAGTTGCTTATTTAATTTATTAAAAATTTCAGTAAAATTATAAAAATTAAATTATTGTTGCGCCTCAAAAGAACCTTGTCCCGATATGCAACCGATATCAAGTTATATTCAAATAACCGTTACGGTCGATATACGCTTCTACAGCGACTTTTCGAATATTTGATTTGGACATATCTTGCAATATATTTGACGAAATATTGGTTTTTCACTTCTGTTAGAAAGATATAGTTCAACAGATTCCAACGTTTCTCGTTTCGAAGAAATCCAATTTAAAATGAATCCGGTACACTCAATTGAAGTTCAGAACATTAAATTACGAACTGCAGGGTCGTTCTGAGCTCGATTATAATTAATATATATTTATATACGTTCAACTTCGTTTTAATTAATATATAAATCCATTATATTTCGAATTCGATATTTAAACTGATTTAAATATTCAAATATGAACCGACAAAAATGCGAGACGTTACAAATAACTCGACAGTTGTAAGGGAAGTTATCCAATTTCGAAGTTGGAAGGATGTACGAGTTAATAGTAAGTCATCATGTAGTATTAACTGATTCAGTAATAATATCTTTTATCCCATAGGGAGAATTCGAGTTTCTTACCCGTTTCCTTTTAGGTATTCCATCAGTAGCTTCTTCCTTTGGTTAGGACCTTTCTTTTAAATATTCTTGGGAAGGGTAGACATTAGGATTCAAGCCATGGATGGTAGGATACAATTGAAATATGTTATGTTTCATGATTGCAAATGGATGAAAGTTTTTTCAAGTGGATGTAGTGGATGCATATACACACACTAGGCACTATGATCAGATGAATAGGACACTTACATATGCATATAGATGTAGTGCATTTTATTTATTGCTATGGTTGTAATATAAGGATACTATCATATGGTTGTTGCATATGGATGGTGTTTGATGCAAAAATACATGATTATCTGTTATCATTAGTGTTTTAGCGTACACTTAGATGCATGGCACAAACATGATTGCATAAAACAAACGTCAACTGAATCAGTAGACCACCCAATCTTTTGCATTAGCTAGGGTCATATAGACTACACTACTGCATAAGTACATGAATTACATTAGATAAACTAAGGACAATAGTTTCTAGTGGATGATGGATGAGTAGATGGTTATAGATATTTTTGTGAAAACAATTATCTTATTCTTCTACCTTAGAGATTTCGGGGATGAAATTCTTTAAGGAGAGGAGAATGTAACAACCCGAATTTTTAATAACGGTAATTAATTAACTAATTAATTAATTATAGAATAAACTATAAAATAATGGGAATTGGGCAATGGGGGTTACATCATTGGGTCTGTTGCGATTTTCTGGTTCATATAGACATTTGGTTTGCGTAAAACGGACTTAAAACGAAGGAGTTACGGCAATTTGAAGTTTAAATTAAAAATCAGAAAATTAATATATATATATATATAATAATAATAATAATAAAAGGCATGCCTATGGGATGACCCAGATACAACAAGGTCGACCCCTGGGTCGACCCATGTTGAAGGTGGGTCGAACCATGTTGAAGGCGGGTCGACCCATGTGTCGAGCCAGTTATCAGCTAGATCGACCCATGTCATAGCCTTGCATTTTGTTTGCTATGCACGATATTAACCGAACTGACCGAGTTTTTCATGGTACTTTCGGATTTTTCTTCCCCTGATGGACCAGGTTATTAACCTAAAGTCTAAGGGTTCTAGGTTTCGTAATTCTATTATAAATTTACCTCTTATCTAACCCTAATTCTTACAAACTCCATTCCCCATTCTTTGTGCCTTCTCCACACAAACTTCTTCCTATAAAAATTTAATGGAGTTCATAGACAAATAAATAAACAATAATTTGGGGAAAAAAATAATAAACTGTGTAATTGGAAAATGCATACATAAATGGAATAGGTTACCTAGTGATTCGTAAGCAATAGCGATTCAGGATTGAATAATAATTATGATAACAATATCATAACCTAAACAGAATGTTTAATACAATCTAAAATATATCAAGAGGTTATATTGGAAGAGTAGTCATATTAAGTAAACTTAAAACATGTGTAAAGTTTAAAATGAAATAAATTAATAAGCATGTGATGGAAGTCCGTTTCAACAGCCTAAGCCAATTGGTGAAATAAGTGGCTCGTAGTTGTGGTCCGTTCTGGCATCACAGACTGATTAGCGAAAATAAGTGGACAAACGATAATAAATTAGTTAATGGGGGACCAAGTCCAGGGGTGACTTGAGTAAAATTGCATTGTTGTTTGGGGAACCGTATCAGGTAGTATCCCTTTTATCATGGAGGTATCACACGATGAGAGGGCGAGGGCATGCTTTACTGCACTGGGTAGTAAGAGGTCCAAACGAAGTGAGTACGGTCATGTTCTAGCGGGCTGGTGAGCGTGCATCGAGGTGATTGAAGAAAATAAGATGATTTAAAGCCTGTGAATAACCTATGTCTTTTAGAGCTGATGGGCTAGGCCTGATAAACCCGAGGTCTATAGTGGCATAGGTTATCACACAGTGGTATGGAATCCGATCGATGGGTAGTATTAGGAATATATCTTTCCTAACTATATTATGTTCTGAACTGGCCTCAATCCCTCGTTCACTTATGATGTAACCGAGTAATGTCTCTAAATTGACCCTAAAATGGCATTTTTGGGGATTTAATTTCATTTGGTATTTTCTCATAACCCCAAATATTTCCTCAAGACCATTTAGGTGGTTTTCCACTTCTAATGACTTAACCAATAAGTCATCTACATAAAATTCCATGTTCCTTTCGATTTGACCATAGACCATTCAATTAACGAGCCTTTGGTATCCGACGTTCTTTAAACCTGAAAGGCATGGCTTTGTAGCAATATGTTTCGTTGTCAGTGATGAAACTTGTATGTTCCTCATCTGGTTTGAACATAGGTATTTAATTGTATCTCGATAGACATCTATAAGAGATTATAACTTATGCCCAGTTGTGACATTTACCAGTTGATCAATCCACAGTAAAGGGTAATAGTCCTTCGGACAAGTCTTATTTAGATCTTTATAATCAACACACATTCTCCACCTTCCAATGGACTTCTTTACTAATTAAGAATTCGCTAACCACTTAGGGTAAAAGACTTCTCAAATCAACTTATTCTCGAGTAATTTCTTTACTTCCTCCTTTAAGGCTTCAGACCGGACCTTATTGAATTACCTATTCCTTTGCCATACAAATGTTATACTCGGGTCAATATTAAGAGAATGGTACATATCCAAAGGGTCAGTCCCTACCATATCAAAGTGTCTCCATTAGAAAATATTGTTACTATTTTTGAGAAAGTAAATTAATCAATCTTCACCTTCGTTTCCAAAGTTTTTCCCACTTTGATAGTATTCCTAGGTCGGTGAAATATATATTTATCTCTTTAATTTCTTTGGGAGGTTCAATCCTTTCGATGTCTCAACAACAATATAAATAAATTATGATTTCTTCCTCATCGATACTATTGACCTTTTACTTCTTACTTTTTATGTCCTTCGACCTGCAATCCTCCTTTTTACGTTTTATCAATTGAATATTTCTTACTATTGCTTCGAATGTTGGATTTTGAATCCCACCATTTGAAGGCTGTAGTTTAGTAGAGGCAGCAAAATATGTGAAGTGTTTTCCTTGTGTTGATCAAGCATTGCAAATTACATCTCTCTCAAACTAAATTTCCCTCCTTTTAGTGTTCCCCAACCCTTCTTTGTCAGAAATTAAACCATTAAGTACTTAGGACAGACGTAAGCATCCACTTCATTCAATGTCGATCGTCTAAAGAACCCATTGTAAAAAATGGTTGGTCAATGACTATAAACAGAGTTTCGAAATTTTGGTAGCAAGAAGGAAGATCCAGTTGTGGTTTCAACCTTACTTGGCTAACAGATGTGGAACCTTTTTTGTTGAACCCGAAGATTGGCTCTAGGCTAGGTTCAAGCTTGGCTTCCGTGATGTTTATCTGGTCATAAGTGTGTTTAAAGATGATGTTGATAGTTCTCCCAATGTCAAATAAATATTTAACTACCATGGATTTACCTATGTGCGTTGGGATCATCAACAGGTCCTTGTGGGACTAGTGAATACCCTTCTTCAGCTCTTGTGGGGTTACCACCAAAGTATTCATGTGGATTCCTCTCGGAAGACTATCCAACACCTTTTCTTGGATTGAAAATACCCCATTTCTAGCTTCCTTTGTATAGCGGTTCTTTGCTTTCTGGTTGTTCCCAGCAATATGAGGGCCTTCGTTAATTACATTAATATGGTTGAGGGGTGGAGCCACTATAGAAACCTCTTCTTGCTCAACAAAATTTAACATAGTTTCCCAAGAGAGCTTCTAGTATGCTTTATTGTCTTGAGAGGCATTATATGCATCCTAAACAAATTCCTATAGTTTTCCTTCTTGAATAAGCTTCTGCATCTACTATCTAAGACCTTGCATTCATTAATTTTATGGTTGTTTGCTTTGGGATAGATACACTAAGTATCTCCCTTTTTAGTTTCCAGATTTGTTTGAGCTTTAAGTGGAACCGTGAAGTTCAATTTACCTTTCATTGTGGAGAAGATGAAAGAAATGGTCTAGATTCGAATGTAATTCTACAAATATCATTACTCATCCTCAAATCACTATGAGAGAAACCCTATAAGTTTCTATTTCTTATCTTATGTAGTTTAGATTTGGAATATTATGCCTGTGTAGGATTTGGATTAAACGAAAATAAAATGCTATAAACCCTTCAAATTCTATATTTTGTTTATTGTTGAAATGATCAATCAATGGTGATGTATTTGGGTTTGTGTTATTTGGATAATGGAAATTTAGGCTTAGGGTGTTGTGAAATTCTTAATTTTTGGTTTTGATTCGCTGGATTCTTATTTTAATTTTCATATATGTAACACCCTGCGTTTATATATTAAATAATAAAATATATTTTTTAAATTTTTCAGAATTTGGTCATAGAACTAGTGTCATTGCGTCTGTGACGATTTTCTGATCAATTTAGACCTATGGTTTGTAGAAAACGGATTTAAAACGAAGAAGATATCTTTAAATGAAGTTTTAAGAATAAAAAAGATCAATAGCTACCATTGTTTTAATCTTATGAACAAAAACTAAGTTAGGTGAGTTGGCAAAGGATGCACTTCTCAAGGTGGCAGTTAGGAGTTTGAATCCCACTAACGTCATGTTTTAAATTTTATAAAGGCCAACTAAAAAGGATGCATGTTCTATATATATATATATATATATATATATATATATATATATATATGTGTGTGTGTGTGTGTGTGTGTGTGTATGTGTGTGTGTGTATGTGTGTACATATAAGGAATTTTTTTTATATAGATGAGTGTGTGTGTATATGTAAGTGTGTGTGTATATATATGGGCATTCGAAAGTAACGTGTAATTAACTAAAAATAAGTAAGAAGTAAATGTCAGGAAAGCGCTGTTTGAATTTTGAAAATAAATATAGTTTTGCATAAATATATACGTATTGACTCAAACATTGAAATTAAAGTGTAAATTAAGGGTTGAAGATAATAATGGAATGAATGTGCACATTTATTTACGCGTGTAAACGCATGTTAAAAAGATTGGAAATAATTAAATAGATTACAAAGAAATTTGGCAAAAGAATAACGTTAATAATAACATTTATTACGCAGCTATTAAAAAACACAAGTTTATGAAGTTACGCGCGAATATATACACGCAAGTATGAATCTGAAATCTAAAATGTGTGTTATAAGTGGAAAATTTAATATAGGGAAGAATAACAAGCAAGAAAGACAACTTTGATTGAAAACGTTAAACAAGAAATTAAGAGCAGCAAAATTTACGTTCATGACCCAACGCTGGGTAAAGTGACGTGTTTTGACCAATTTCTATGGCTCGGAATTTATTTATTTCAATCCAACAGACGAGGTTCTTTTGAGCGCCTACAAATAGACCAACAAGGCCTAGCCTCCCACTCATATTTTCTGAGAGAGCGCTAGAGCTCTGCCATTTCTTTTCTCCGTCAAACTTTTCAGAAGAAAAGATATTAGCTTTAGGATTTCTAATTCAAGATTTGGGGAAAAAAGATTGTGGATTTAAGCTATAGATGCTCAGATCCTCCGTCCAGACAAATCTACAAATCCTAATCAAAATAGAAAGCAGTGCAGATCCAAATTAGATTTAAGAATTATGTGCAGTCAGGCGAGTGGATTAAGCTATATTTTCAACATTAATTTTGTATCGTATGATTCCTACTAAAATTTACAATATTTTCTTCTTCTTTTTCTTTTCCCCTTTTCTGCGTTGAAATATACCATTTATGTCAAATTTTGGTTATGAGCGAAAATTGAATAAAATTAGGATTATGCGCAAATTGGATAAATGAATTATGGATAGGCGCAAAATTATTAAATTGTAGTTATGTGCAATTTAATTGAAAATACAAACAAAAAGAGGAAAAATTAGTGAATTGAGGCTAAAAGGACGTATTGTGACAATATTGTAATAAATGAACGATTTGTGAATTTACATATTATTTGTAGGAAATCCTTTTTCAGATTTAAATGAGAATAGTACAGAAACTGTATGGATTAAACGAAAAGGAAGTGTAATTAAATTATGTTAAATTTACTGTAATTGTGCAAAAGAAAAAATAAGTTAGAGACAGTAATTAATACATATTAATCAAATCTGAAAGTTTGAAGTAGTCTAGATTGATTGGTTAGGAAAGAAGAAGGAATGTATTTGCATAGTTTGGGTAAGAAAAGAAAAATAGGGAACATGATTGCAAACTGAAATTATGAATAAATAAAGAATAGTGTGAAATATGGAGTTAACCCTATTGCTCAATAAATTGACGACCTCAAAAATAAGAAAAGAAATGTTATGCAATCATGGTTTCCTATTATAGTAATTTCCTGAAACGATGTAAATGGATTTTATCACTAATTTTGTACCCAATCAATTTGGAATAAGCCTAACTTCCTGAAAAGAATAAATTGTAAAGATGAGAAAGAAGGGTAACAAAACTGTAAGAGGTTATGAAAAGAAAACGAGATATAAAAGGTTTATTGTGTAAACTTACAAAGACGATAAGTAGATTAATGCCATAACTATAAGGGTTATGTTAATTAATAAGAAACCTGTGAAATATGTAATGAATGAGGAATGTAACCTATTATAATAAATTATATCAGACGGGAGTGAAATATAATAGTAGAATTGCCATAGGGACAAGTAGGTAATGACACACAGGTTATAGTTAAAAGGTGAAATGGGAAGTAAGAGCATATTATAATTAAACTTAGACAACGGGGAATAAGTTTAATAAGCAAATTCATAATTATATTGTGGTAATATTATAACACGAGGTTGTAAGTAAATGGAGAAGACCAGAGTATGCTAATTATTAGTAAACTTACAATTGAAGGAAATTAAGTTTAATGAATATAATAATAAACGATGGACCGTTCCGACAGTGAAAGATGACTAGGGAAAATAAGCAACCACCTAAAGCTAATAAACAAATAACTTGAATGTAGAATAAACAATGTAATGTTTAAGTTTATTAACAATGCGGTAAGTAAAACAAGAGCGTAGTTGAAGATTAGATGTGACGGCCTGCCCCACACCAACCGACACTTCCTCCAAGTGTGCGCTGTACACATGTCCAACTGGCACGGAACGGTCGTCATAAGAAAAGAAAGAAGAGAATGAACTAATCAAGGAACCTGTAGAATGTCTCACAGCGCATGGAATAAAATATAATAATAACATACTTGACATAAAATAGGTGAGACAGTGCATAAGCTGATAACTAATAATAAATGTCAACATCAGAGCAGCGGAAATCCAAATACAACTTATTACAACTTTTCAAAATCTACTGTCTCTAAACAAAAGAAAGCTAAAGTGGAAGATGCACCACCAATGCCCAAGCAGTGATCTTCGACAACACAGGGAGAATACTATATATATATATTACGTGGAAGCCTCCTGCTCGTCTCCGGATCATCTACCCGTGCATCACCAGCTAACATGTCTCTAGTCTGCTCGTGTGAGCACCTAGAGTAATAAGAAGAGACATAAAACTCTGGGTCAGACAAAAAGTCTGGTATGAGCGATAAGCAGCTAAACAGAACAATAACAGGTATACTAAACCATACCTGAACCTGGACCTGCAACCAAAGAGTTAGCACTACATACTATACAATACTCTAAGGTGCCATCAACATATGGTGTAAAGAAATACGGGGGTGGGGGTGTGCATGTCATAGGGATAGCAAACAATTCAATCATGGCAACCATCCTCACATCTCTCACTAGTGCATAAAGCATACGATGTATACCGCTTTCAACCACTAGACCCATCGAAGTAGTGACGGAGTTCGGCTTGTACAACTACTGCTACCACCAAGCTTACCCCATGGAGTCATGACTAAACCTTTACAAATGACCCCACTTCATTGGTCTATAGCTCTTTTAGTCGTACCTAGACCACTGTGGCCCTGAATCCGTTCACGTACCCCCTATACATAGTGATCCAAAGTTACAGACATCGATAGCCCCTTAGCACACGTCCCGCAGCAAAGCCCAATCATGAAGTTAACTCGTTGATTCCCATCTGAATCCTTGGTACAAACTTCCCATTTGGACTACCTTTGCATCTCGGGTTATGGTCCTCTTCGGTTCGGTTCGGGTCTCTTCCTCCTATTCGGTTCGGTTCGGGCATCCTCCTCCTATCCGGTTCGGGTCTCCTCCTCTATCCGGTTCGGGTCGGATCTCCTCCTCCTATCCGGTTCGGTTCGGGTGTCTCCTCCTATCCGGTTCGGTTCGGATCTCCTCCTTCTATTCGGTTCGGATCGGATCTGCTCCTCCTATCTGGTTCGGTTCGGGTGTCTCCTCCTATCCGGTTCGGTTCGGGTGTCTCCTTCTATCCGGTTCGGTTCGGATCTCCTCCTTCTATTCGGTTCGGATCGGATCTACTCCTCCTATCCGGTTCGGATTGGATCTCCTCCTCCTATCCGGTTCGGATCGGGTGTTCTTCCTAACCGGTTCTGAAAATCTGCAACTTTTTCCAGCAAGCTATTTTCGCCGAACGACGGCGTTTTCAACCATTCTAAACTTCCTATGACATTACAAAACATTCCAAACAGCAGTAACAACATATAGAATCAATCACAAACATTAAAACATCATTTACATGAAATACTTTTGATCAAACATACCCAGAAACCCATGTTTTCCCCTTAATCCTTCTTAACCGTGATTATGCATACAATTAGCAAAACTTATCCAAATTAGCCCAAATTTTTATCAGAGCCATAAAACATCATTATAGAATTTTAGGAATTTTTCCAGAATTTATTAATGTATAAATTCGCTAATCTTCACTAATTACCCATAATTAACCATAATTAGTGTAAAAGCAAGCTAATCACTCACCTTTGCCACCACTAAAACCCCAAAACTGAAATATTCTCTGATTTGGCGCTGTTCCCAATCTTACACAGCAGCTCTACCTCGGTTCTCGTGCTAATACTCCTTGATTTGATGTTTGCTAAGCCTAATCTTCAATTAGAAAGTGATTAAGAGGTGTTTTGAAGAGATTTAGAGGGTGGAGGCCATGGCTAGGTTAAGAGGAATGAATAGTGACGGCTGAAAAATGAGAAAAAGGTATTCTCCAAACCCTAACAGCCCTTTTAAACTCCTAATCCCGAAATTCCCCTTTGGGCCTAGCTGTTAATCACCCGGTTAAGTCCAATTAAGCTGTTTTTCACCATCTGAAACTTGTTTCAGCCATATCTCCCAAACGGTGAGTCCGTTTGGCTAATATGACCACTCTACGGAATTGTAAACCATCATCCGGATCCAATGGAAGTGGTTTCAGGTCAAAATTCCTTTCCAATCAAAAGTTATGGTCAAAACAAGTTCAACTAGGGGCAAAACAGTCATTTAAAAATCGACAAAAATCATGAACATGGGAAATGACCCTACTAGTCGTTTCCCAAAAGTACACGACCATACGACTTACTAAGAAAAAGAAATAAATATTCTACGATCTTCCGATGCGTAGAATGCAGATCGTTACATTCTCCCCCCCTTAAGAAATTTCGCCCCCGAAATTCCTTAACAAAGAAACAAACAATGAATCCCGCATGCCTAACAATCATTCACAGCAACCAAACATGCAAAACAAGCAAAACAAATATAACCTAGCATGCGGAAAACTAAATCGCTAATTAAATCTTACCAGGCAAAGAGTTCTGGATACTTCTTTCTTATGTCCTCCTCTGTTTCCCAAGTACAGTCTTTCTCATCCTCACCCCACTGGACTTTGACTAATTTCACCGCCTTCCTTCGAAGTTGCTTCGTATCGTTCCCAACGAAACGCATAGGCCTACGGTTCCCAACCGCCTCAGGTTCAACCTCGATATCGTCCAACTGATCAGGTGAAATAGCCACATTAGGGTCGTGCACAAACTTCCTTAACTGGGAAACATGAAATACGTTGTGAACTCCTGCCATCTTGTCAGGTAAGTCAATTCTATATGCCAAATTCCCGACTAGTTCAAGAACAGGGAATGGGCCAACGAATCTTGGTGCCAACTTTCCTCTCCTGCCAAATCGTATTACGCTCTTCAACGGAGAAATCTTGACAAACACCAAGTCGCCAACGGAGAATTTTAAGTCTCTTCTCCTCTTATCGGCATAACTCTTCTGCCTATCTTGGGCAGCCTTCATTCGTTGTTGAATGGTCTTGATTTTATCTGAAGTTTCCGTCACCACATCTGGTCCAAGCATAAACTTCTTGCCAGTCTCTATCCAACATGATGGTGAGTTGCATGGTCTTCCGTACAAAGCTTCAAACGGAGCCATACCGATACTGGATTGGTAGCTATTATTATATGCAAACTCTACTAGATGCAAATGGTCATCCCATGATCCACCAATATCCAATATACATGCTCTCAAGAGATCTTCCAAAATACGATTCACCCTCTCCGTCTGACCGTCGGTCTGAGGATGATATGCGGTACTGAGATGTAACTCTGACCCTAGAGCTTCTTGTAAGCTCTTCCAAAACCCACTAGTGAACAATGGGTCTCGGTCACTCACAATGCTTTTAGGTACTCCATGGAATCTCACTACCAACTTCATATACAATTCTGCTAACTTAGCTGCCGTTCTGGTCGATCTGACTGGTATAAATCTTGCACTTTTGGTTAATCGGTCCACAATCACCCAAATGCTATCATGTCCCGATCTAGTCCTTGGTAAACCATCAATGAAATCCATCGAGACTTGCTCCCATTTCCATTCGGGAATTTCTAATGGCTGTAACAACCCACTAGGCTTCTTTTGCTCGGCTTTAACTAGCTGGCAATTCATGCATTTGGATATAAACTCCCCAACGTCTCTTTTCATCCCTTCCCAGTAGTAAGTCTGTCTCATGTCTCGATACATCTTATTACCACCGGGGTGTATAGTCAGTTTTGAGTGATGACATTCTCTAAGCACTTCATCTCTCAATCCATTGACATTGGGTACAACGAGCTTTCCATTCTTTCTAAGCCATCCATCTTGATCAAGCCCATACTTGCTCATCTCCTCATCGATACCCATCTCTAACTTGGAGATGATTTCCAATAGGTTAGGATCGTCCCTCTGACTAGAGCCGATCCGCTCAATTAAAGTGGGTCTGATCGTCAAACTTGCTAACATTTCTGGGTCTAATTCGCCCTTTGGTCTGAAATCAAACCCCGCGATATACTCCAGTTTCTTCCATTCAAGGAACATAGCCCCTAAACTGGCATGTCTTCGACTCAACGCATCGGCTACGGCATTGCCCTTTCCCGGTGTATATGCGATGTCGAAATCATATGAAGCTAAGAACTCTAACCACCTCTGCCGACGAAGATTCAAATCCTTTTGAGAGAAAAGATACTTCAGCGACTTATGATCAGTAAACAGCTCGAATCTTTCTCCCAAGAGATAATGTCTCCACATCTTCAATGCGAATACGATCGCTGCCAATTCCAAATCATGGATAGGATACCTCTTCTCATGCGGTTTCAGTTGCCTGCTTGCATAAGCTACAACCCTACCACCCTGCATCAACACAGCACCTAGTCCGGTACCACAAGCATCTGTATATACCGTCATCTCTTCATTCCCCTTGGGAATGACTAACACTGGTGCACTTGTCAACTTTTCTTTTAGACTCTTGAATGCATCCTCGCACCTTTCGTTCCAAACAAAAGCTTGATTCTTCTTTGTCAACTGAGTCAACGGTGCTGCTATCTTGGAGAAGCCTTGGATAAACTTACGATAATATCCCGTTAATCCCAAGAAACTTCTTACGTCTGTTGCATTCTTGGGCGTAGACCAATCTTGCACCGTAGCCACCTTAGCAGGATCCACGGCGATACCATTTTCTGAAACAACATGGCCCAAGAATCTCACTTCCTTCCTCCAGAAGTGACACTTAGAAAACTTTGCTTTCAATTGGTGTTTCCTCAACACCTCCATCACTGTCCTCAAATGTTCCTTGTGTTCTTCCTCGTTCCTTGAGTAAACCAAAATATCATCCACGAACACAAGAACAGACTTATTCAACTGATCTCTGAATACCCTATTCATAAGATCCACAAAATATGCCGGGGCATTAGTCAGCCCAAATGGCATAACCAACCATTCATAAAATCCATACGGCGTTCGAAATGCCGTTTTAGCTATACTCTCAGCTTCCACTCTAAGCTGATGAAAACCTGTCACGAGATCCAACTGGGAGAACACTCTCGTGCCACTCAACTGATCGAACAAATCATCTATCCGCGGGAGAGGATACTTATTCTTCCTCGTCGCCTTGTTCAACTCGCGGTAGTCTACACACAAACGAAGGGAACCATCCGCCTAGGTAGCAAACACAACTGGTGCTCCCCATTCAGAGACACTCCTTCTGATAAATCCCTTCTTCAAAAGATCGCTGACTTGAACCTTGAGCTCTCGCTGCTCCCTTGGTGCCATACGACGAAGTGGCATCACTATAGGTCTGGCATCTTTTACCAAATCAATACGGAACTCAATCTCTCGGTGTGTTGGAAGTCCGGTCACTTCTTCGAAAACATCCGGATACTGGCCAACCACGGGCAAACCTGACAACTCACTATGCGGAATGTCGAGGGAGTTTAGAAAACTAGCCAATACCCCCTCACTGGGTAGACCACCAAACACTATCCTCCGCCCATCATCCGCTCTAGCTGTCATCAAAAAGCCCTCACAGTCTACCACCACCCCGTATCTTCGGAGCCAAGCTACTCCCAAAATAATGCCAAACCCAGTAAAGCCCAAAACAAAGCAATCACAAACAAACATGCATCCATGACTCGATAAGACCACATTACGACAAATCATGCTAAGGCTAGTAGAACCACCAATCGGGTTCGTCACTACTAAAGGTCTATCGACAATCTCGGGCTCCAATCCCAACCTATCTACCAGGTCACTAGATATGAAAGAACTGGAAGCTCCGGTATCAAACAAAACTCTAATAGGAACATCATAAACAGAAAGCATACCTTGAATGACGACATTCTTTCCCTTCTCCGCCGCGGTTGGGGCATTCGACGAAGAAGGAATAGCATTAAGGGCGTATGCTTTCACCATTTGCTTTTCTTTAGGGGGTTGCGGACACTTGTCCTTGTGATGTCCCATTTGGCCACAGTTGAAGCACTTCCTATCCGCTGGCTTGGCCCGACAATTACTAGCATAATGGCCCTTCTTACCACAGCTGAAGCACTCGACATCTTGTTTATTCTTTTTCTTCTGGCCATCCTTAGTCTGACTCTGCTTTCTTTTATTCTGGGAACCACCCTTGCCTCCACCACTTGCTTGTGGCTTTGGCTCATCTGCGGATGCAACCTCAGTCTTCGGCTTAGGGTAGAGACTCTCTGATCTTAATGCTTTCCCCACAATCAACTCAAACGTCTCATCGATGTGGTTAATAAGCCTTTCCCCTAAGTACTGGTCTAACCCAGTTATGAATTTCTCATTCTTCTTCTCGGCAGTATCAATAAGAGATAACCCATACTTTGACAAAGTGTCGAATTCAGCAATGTACTCCGAGACAGCTCTGCCATTCTGCTTGAGCTCCAAGAATTTCTTAAACAGCACTGACTTCTGAGCAGCTGGAATGAACTTCTCGCTAAAGCGAGCTTTAAACTGCTCCCAAGTAATCTGATCTTCGGGAGTAGCTGCCTTTATAGCATTCCACCAATTCATTGCCCGCCCTTGCAGCTGACGGGACGCTAGCTTTCTCTTCATCGCATCCTCGATACCCAAATCCTCGAAGATACGTTCGCAACTATCCAACCAATCCTGAACATCTGTGGCCGACTCCGTTCCGTGGAACGGCTTCCCACCAAGGCTAGTATAATCCTTATTCAGCTTGGCGAAGTCGACTCTTGGCGCCTGTACTATTGGACCACCACCATTTCCACCATTGGGAGCTGCCCTCCGTACATCTCTAAGCATCTCTCTCGTGAGGTCAGTAAACATCGTCCTCATGTCAGCAACATTCCCATTATTGGCTCCCCTACCAGCACCTCTAGTATCTCGGCTCATCGTCAATCTGAAAAAGGAAACGATTAACGATTCCATAGTGGTGCTAGTGCAGTACGACTTCATTCTTATACAACTAATAGTATATATATAGCTTTTGAAAACCAAAATAACCACAAATACGCTCTCTCGTATACGTATATTATCTCTCCCTGATAACTTCCCTAGGTTAACTACGCAACCTCGCTCTGATACCAAGTGTGACGGCCTGCCCCGCACCAACCGACACTTCCTCCAAGTGTGCGCTGTACACATGTCCAACTGGCACGGAACGGTCGTCATAAGAAAAGAAAGAAGAGAATGAACTAATCAAGGAACCTGTAGAATGTCTCACAGCGCATGGAATAAAATATAATAATAACATACTTGACATAAAACAGGTGAGACAGTGCATAAGCTGATAACTAATAATAAATGTCAACATCAGAGCAGCGGAAATCCAAATACAGCTTATTACAACTTTTCAAAATCTACTGTCTCTAAACAAAAGAAAGCTAAAGTGGAAGATGCACCACCAATGCCCAAGCAGTGATCTTCGACAACACAGGGAGAATACTATATATATATTACGTGGAAGCCTCCTGCTCGTCTCCGGATCATCTACCCGTGCATCACCAGCTAACCTGTCTCTAGTCTGCTCGTGTGAGCACCCAGAGTAATAAGAAGAGACGTAAAACTCTGGGTCAGACAAAAAGTCTGGTATGAGCGATAAGTAGCTAAACAGAACAATAACAGGTATACTAAACCATACCTGAACCTGGACCTGCAACCAAAGAGTTAGCACTACATACTGTACAATACTCTAAGGTGCCATCAACATATGGTGTAAAGAAATACGGGGGTGGGGGTGTGCATGTCATAGGGATAGCAAACAATTCAATCATGGCAACCATCCTCACATCTCTCACTCAGTGCATAAAGCATACGATGTATACCGCTTTCAACCACTAGACCCATCGAAGTAGTGACGGAGTTCGGCTTGTACAACTACTGCTACCACCAAGCTTACCCCATGGAGTCATGACTAAACCTTTACAAATGACCCCACTTCGTTGGTCTATAGCTCTTTTAGTCGTACCTAGACCACTGTGGCCCTGAATCCGTTCACGTACCCCTTATACATAGTGATCCAAAGTTACAGACATCGACAGCCCCTTAGCACACGTCCCGCAGCAAAGCCCAATCATGAAGTTAACTCGTTGATTCCCATCTGAATCCTTGGTACAAACTTCCCATTTGGACTACCTTTGCATCTCGGGTTATGGTCCTCTTCGGTTCGGTTCGGGTCTCTTCCTCCTATTCGGTTCGGTTCGGGCATCCTCCTCCTATCCGGTTCGGTTCGGGTCTCCTCCTCTATCCGGTTCGGGTCGGATCTCCTCCTCCTATCCGGTTCGGTTTGGGTGTCTCCTCCTATCCGGTTCGGTTCGGATCTCCTCCTTCTATTCGGTTCGGATCGGATCTCCTCCTCCTATCTGGTTCGGTTCGGGTGTCTCCTCCTATCCGGTTCGGTTCGGGTGTCTCCTCCTATCCGGTTCGGTTCGGATCTCCTCCTTCTATTCGGTTCGGATCGGATCTACTCCTCCTATCCGGTTCGGATCGGATCTCCTCCCTATCTGGTTCGGATCGGATCTCCTCCTCCTATCCGGTTCGGATCGGGTGTTCTTCCTAACCGGTTCTGAAAATCTGCAACTTTTTCCAGCAAGCTATTTTCGCCGAACGACGGCGTTTTCAACCATTCTAAACTTCCTATGACATTACAAAACATTCCAAACAACAGTAACAACATATAGAATCAATCACAAACATTAAAACATCATTTACATGAAATACTTTAGATCAAACATACCCAGAAACCCATGTTTTCCCCTTAATCCTTCTTAACCGTGATTATGCATACAATTAGCAAAACTTATCCAAATTAGCCCAAATTTTTATCAGAGCCATAAAACATCATTATAGAATTTTAGGAATTTTTCCAGAATTTATTAATGTACAAATTCGCTAATCTTCACTAATTACCCATAATTAACCGTAATTAGTGTAAAAGCAAGCTAATCACTCACCTTTGCCACCACTAAAACCCCAAAACTGAAATATTCTCTGATTTGGCGCTGTTCCCAATCTTACACAGCAGCTCTACCTCGGTTCTCGTGCTAATACTCCTTGATTTGATGTTTGCTAAGCCTAATCTTCAATTAGAAAGTGATTACGAGGTGTTTTGAAGAGATTTAGAGGGTGGAGGTCATGGCTAGGTTAAGAGGAATGAATAGTGACGGCTGAAAAATGAGAAAAAGGTATTCTCCAAACCCTAACAGCCCTTTTAAACTCCTAATCCCGAAATTCCCCGTTGGGCCTAGCTGTTAATCACCCGGTTAAGCCCAATTAAGCTGTTTTTCACCATCTGAAACTTGTTTCAGCCATATCTCCCAAACGGTGAGTCCGTTTGGCTAATATGACCACTCTACGGAATTGTAAACCATCATCCGGATCCAATGGAAGTGGTTTCAAGTCAAAATTCCTTTCCAGTCAAAAGTTATGGTCAAAACAAGTTCAACTAGGGGCAAAACGGTCATTTAAAAATCGACAAAAATCATGAACATGGGAAATGACCCTACTAGTCGTTTCCCAAAAGTACACGACCATACGACTTACTAAGAAAAAGAAATAAATATTCTACGATCTTCCGATGCGTAGAATGCAGGTCGTTACATTAGACATAGGGTCTAATAGCGTAATGATGAGGTGCGCTTGGACCAGTCTGTACGTATTTGGGATAAAGAGCTCAACGAGGCGAATCATCGTGGGTGTCTGGAGACACGAGGGAAAAACGTCCATCTTATTCGATGGGACTGGAAGAAAGTGTGGGACTTCTACGGGACGTGAGGATATCCGTGATGGCCCTCTGTGGTAGGCCTAATAAAGTTGCACCTATAGATGCATGGTTGTATGGTTCCATCTGTTGAGTTTGCCTTGGCTGCATCTTGGATGATGGAAAACCTAAAGACTGATTGAGATGATCTTAGGATGATTCAGCAGCTGTCTCAAGGTGGGAGGCTTCATGGTGAGGTCCCAACAAGCATAGTAGGTCTTTTGATACCTATCATCGTCAGCCAGAGCTTGTACGGAAAAGACTGGAGCTAAGCCAATAGGCCAACAACGATCTTCACTATCGGTTCATTGGATGAGGGACCACATGTTTGTTTAAATTGGATGGTTGGGTAGTCATTTAGCTCTTTTGAATAGTCTTTCATTAGACTGGGGGTAGGCTAGAGTGGGGCCTTGGAGAACCACCGAAGAGATGTCTCAAATTTGGATATCTGTACTGTAGGCCTGACGAGGTTGTCCGTTACCGATATGTATAAAGCCCTTAACCGAGTTTCGTGGAGAAACTCAAGGATTAACGCCCCCTTATGGCACAACGATAGAGGCTTATTCGCTTTCGCATCATAGCCTAGTACGCTTTCATGGCGTAACGATGAAGACTTGGTATGGCTTCGTAGCATAGTTTAGTATGCTTTTGTAGCATAGAGATGGAGGTCCAATACGTTTTTCGTAGTACAACGATGAGGACCACTCGAGGACTGTACTGTGGGAAGTACCTCGATATTAGCTATATTGCTACATATAAATTATTTATTAGGATAATATACTAGGGAGTACATGTGTACAATTTATATAGAGAAATCAAAATGTGTATTGTGAAATAAACTCGAACAACTTAAAAAATATGAACTAGTGATAGAACGGTAAATGTAGTGTTATTGTAGAAAGTATAATTTATCCATTCACCAAAATTTTTGTTCTAACCCCCTGCTCATAACAAACTCACAGCTTACACAGGCGGTTCAAATTCTACAGCTTAGAGACACTTGCTAGATAGTGTCATTATATTGGTGAGTACTTACTTACTGCTATGAGCTCTGATATACTTATCTTTGATTTTCTGCAAGATACCAGATAAAATAGCTCGATTTCGATAGATTTGGATTTTTGAAAAAAATTGGTCTATCGAAATTTGGGTTGTTACATTTAGTATCAGAGCTTAGTTTTAGGATTTCTGTATAGATAGTGAGTGAATGTATTTTTATTTTTTAAATATAAATATATTACATATAAACATACCTATATCAGTTGTGGAACCCACTAATTAAGTGAGCAACACATGAAGGATGTGGGGGTATTGGTTTTGTACGCTAATGAAAAAGCTATGGGAGTTTGAGGATTATAGACCCATGAGTGGCTAGGGTGGAAAGTATACAAAATATTTGGGGAAAAAATCCATGTATAAAAAACTGAAATTTTGGCATTTCGAATTAGTGGATTTGGCAGTAGGGCCTTGCAGATTGAAAAAAGATTAAGATGGAGAAAAATGGTTAGGAATTTATATATTGTTGACCAGCCTTTTGGAAAGGCCATCAAGATTATGAAAACACTAGGGTATTGGAAAATTCATGAAGAAGAACATCCCTATTTTGACCCGCAAATAGCTCGGTCGGTGTAACACCCCACCTCCGCCAGGGTGGCTCTTGCAAGCACTCTGACTTTGGAGGGGCGTTTGAATCAGGTAAACATGCATAATGATATATCAAGGCAGAACAAGAACATATGTATATATGTAAACAGAGTAAACAACATAGATAAAACAGTGGAAGATTTCATACTATTTCAAAACAAGTCTGGTACAACATAGCTTTCCAAATAAACAAGTCTAGATAAAAACAACATCAACTGAAAAACTGAAATACATAAGTACTATCCCCAAAATAAGTGATAACCATAGCTAGCTTCATGTCAAGACCGTACATGAGCTAAAATCCCACAAGCAAGCAATCTGAAATCCAAGTTAAGCTCCAATATTCCCTCCCTGAGAACCTTGGGGGGGGGGGGGAACGGAAGAAAAGAGGCGAAAGAAAACGGGTCAGTCAAAAAGACTGAGTAAGCCATACTACAATCAATGTAAACTGATAAAGTTAACTGGCATGAGAAGCAGGTATGATCATAAGGATAACTACATACTAGCATGATGATTAACTAACAAGGTAGATAAAGGTGTCATCGCATAATCAGGATTAAGGTTTTGCACCACAGGTGTACTAGCAAACTAACATGACTTGAATAAACAAGTATTGATCCCTTGGCCCAAGCTTTGGCCCAATAACATGAAGTGACCCTCATATGAGGTCCAACCAAACGGTCTAGTCGATCGGCTCCCTATAAGCCTAACTCGTCACGTGTTGGTGTCAATACGGCCCAAACATGATTGTAGTCAGACTGTGCCGGGTCTCCCGTCGGGTGTATCAAGCCCTAGGGTGGCAACCCCTGGACACCATAAACATGCGTGCATAGTCTCGATCTACTGGTACCCGTGCATGCTTTCCCCGGCTTCGGACTATGTGCACGACCATAAGTCCGCCCGGAACTACACCGGCGTACCACTCTGCCGTCGCCTTTGGTCGCTTACCTCCAGTTTAGTAATCGTGCCCCCACCCTAGCCTAGTCCCTAGGGTCATGATGATACAAACTTGGGATTACTGCTGGAGTGGACCCCCATTGCTAGGATTTTCTAGTGGGTTAAGTACGGTTTAACCCTCTTGCTAATCATGGATTAACTTGGTTAAGTGTAACGATGAGTTCACGACTTAACCCCGATTAATCTACCAAGCCCAAATTGGTTAAGTATTAACTGGACCATGACTTAACCCTAATCACGAGGCATTAATTAATTTTAATGCGCCTTAACCTCTCACATTAGACCTTGTTGTGGTTACTAGTTAAGCCGGGCGGGTCCGGGTAGCTTTACACCACAGCTTGGTCTAACCTCGGGTTCAAGGTACAACATGACCAACTTCTCACATTGGGTCCTATTGTTTGTAGCAACTAGTTAAGCCGGTCGGTTCCGGGTAGGTTTACGCTACAAACTCAACCCAACCTCGAGTTGGCCACACTTATCTTTTCTAAGTGTAGTGTCCATCATGTTTCCAAAACATGTTACAATTTTCAAGCATTTGGGTAGACCTAACTTAATAGGTAAATTCCCAAAGGGTAGACCTAACTTAATAGGTAAATTCCCAAGCTTATGTTTTTATGTCTTTTAAGTTTACCCAACCCCAAACGCAATCCCATCGCTTACATATCGCAATAGCGCATAAAGGATAGAAAGAGGGAACTTGGCATAATCATGACATAAAGGTGTTGAGGCCACAAGTTCAACATGGTGGCATATGAAATGTACATGTGTTCATATACTTGCATATTACATTTTTAGGCCTCAAAAGCATGCATAAAACCAAACTTAGCATATTGGTGATACATGGTGATAAATGACATGTAGAAATGGCCATAAGTTCGCATTTAGCCTCACATGCAAGTTATCATAAGAGATATGATAGCTTACATGTTGCCAAAATGCAACCTTTAGCATAAAGCTTGAAGCTTTATGTTCATATACTCAAGATAAGCTTGCATAACATGATAACATGAACCAAATGATCATCCCAAACTTGCATAACATAACTTGCATATCATATGACAAACTTGCATATCAAACTTGCATAACATGACTTGCATATCATATGACAAACTTGCATATCAAACTTGCATAACATAACTTGATAAACTTGCATTTCATAGCATAGTAAACTTGCATATAAACTTGCATATCATACATTTAACTTTAGAGTTTAAGTATGAAAGTAGAATAGGGCTTACAATGCTTAAGAAGTCACAAAAATATGACAAAGCCCTTATGAAATCAATCAAACCCAAAATGCGAGCTCTAACATAAAAACCCTAGAGCCAAAATGATCAAAACTCTTTCTTTATGATGCAAATATAAAAACTTGACTTGAATGCAAGCTAATGATGCTCATACAAGTTTGAAAACACTTGTATGCATGGAAAATCACTTAGAAATTTATTTAGGAATTGTATGAAGAGAGTGGAGGCCATGAGAGGATTGATTTTGCCATAGTTTAGTTGTAGGATAGATTAATGATGATTTAGGGCTAGGTTAGGGTCTTATTTATAGATTAGGCAAGTGTTTTAGGCCATAGGATTAAACCCTAGTTGCAATCTCAGCCCTTAAAACCGAATCTGGCCCCCAAGCTCAACACAATCTCTAAATGGTGCACCAGGCTAAACAGCCCGGCTGAGCCAAGTCGACAGCCAAGTCGACAGGGCTGTCGACTTGGTCCAACCAAGTCGACTCCCAAGTCGACAGGGCTGTCGACTTGGGTGTTCTGGCGGGAATTTTCCCGCCTGGCCCAAACTGGCCCAAATTTCCAAATTCAAACTTGAATTTGAGATCTGTTTTTACTTTGGATTTTTCTGAAAACTTCGTTGGGCCTTAATCGGGTCATACGGACTCCGAATTTCGAAAACTCGGACTCTATTTCGCGTATTTTTCCGAGACGAACGCAATGGCATAGCCCGTTTCCCTTGATTCAGATTTTAGTGTTAAATTCTGCCTCGATTTATGTTATAACAGATTATTGAAAATACGGGTTGTTACATTCTCCCCTCCTTAAAGGATTTCGTCCCCGAAATCTTCAAGTTAGGAAGAACGTATCCTACCATCCAACATCCATCTACTCAAAACATCATTCACGAGCAATCATTGTCCTTACACGATTCTAAATGTTGTATGAACATATGCAAAGGTGTGTGTATATGCCCTTATCTAATGCAAATATCATCAATGCAAATTATGTTAGTGAAATGAATCCATATGTATGCAATTCCTAACATAATGTATAACATCTATATGTGTGCACATAACATACATCCATATGCAACATCCATGTGATAACACAAAAATTTTCATCCATGAATAAGCATAAACACTCATGCATATGCAATATGAGGAGTGTGTGAGCCGATCTAGTGCCTAACGTGTATAATGCATCCACGAGTAACCACTTGCAAACACTTGCAACCACTTGCAACCATCAAGCGTAACATGTTTCAAACACATGTTTCATTCAAAGGGTTTCTACCTAAGGTTCTCATGACAAGATTAACACGATAAACTAGATAAACATGGATAGCAAAGAGAAAGAAATGCTAACAAAGAAAAGAGATTGAGAGTGTACCCTCAAAAAGGAATGGATAAAGCCCACGCATCTTCTCCTCGGTTTCCCAAGTTGCGTCTTCTTCGGCTTCACCCCATTGAACCTTCACCAACTTGACCTCTCAATTCCTTAGCTTCTTGGTCTCCGTCCCCAAGATACGAATCGGAGCTCTCCTCAAGGTAGCCTCTTTCTCCACTTCCACATCTTTCAGAACACTTGGCTCAACAACCTCTGCTGATTCATGCAAACACCTCCGGAGATGCGAGACGTGAAAAACATCGTGTACTCCGGCGAGCTTCTCGGGCAACTTCACTCTATAAGCCATCTGCCCGATCCTCTCTATAATAGGGAATGGTCCAACAAACCTCGGTGCCAACTTCCCAACGGCTCCAAATCGGACCACATTCCGCAAAGGAGAAACCTTCACGAAAACCATATCCCCAAGATCAAACTCCAAATCAGTTCTCCGCTTATCAGCATAGGATTTCTGTCGGTCTTGGGCCGCTTTCATCCGTCTCCGAATCAACTCGACCTTCTCGGATGTATCTCTGATCATATCAGGCCCAAGTATAAGCTCATCTGTAGTCTCCCACCAACATGTAGGCGACTTGCACGGCCTCCCATATAACGCTTCGAATGGTGCCATCCCTATGCTTGCCTGATAACTGTTATTATATGCAAACTCAACAAGAGGAGGATGGTCTTCCCAAGTACCACCAAAATCCAGAATACAAAGCCTCAACAGATCCTCGAGTACCCTATTCACCCTTTTTGTTTGACCGTCCGTCTGTGGGTGATAAGCAGTACTTAGATTCAATCTCGTGCCCATGGCTTCTTGCAAGCTATTCCAGAACTGACTTGTAAAAATTGGGTCACGGTCACTGACTATACTAGAAGGGACTCCATGTAGTCTCACAATCTCACGAAGATATATAGACGCTAGCCAAGATGCGGTCCTCTTGCTCTTCACCGGAATGAAATGAGCACTCTTCGTAAGTCTGTCCACAATAACCCAAATGCTCGTATTCCCTTTCCTTGACCTTGGTAGCCCATCGATAAAATCCATGGAAATACTCTCCCACTTCCAAAGTGGAACGTCTAGAGGATGTAATAGCCCACCGGGCTTCTTCGACTCGGCCTTAACTTGGTGGCAAATGATACATCTAGAGACTAACTCTGCCACATCCTTCTTCATCCCAGGCCAAAAGAAAATGCGCTTCATATCTTTATACATCTTATCTCCGCCCGGATGTTTAGTCAACTTAGAGCGATGCGATTCCTCAAGAACTCTTCTTACTAGATCTTCTACCATTGGAACACATAACCTTCTGTCTCTCCTCAGCCAACCCTTGTCATCAATAAAATATCGAGCGAGATGACTAGACGTCTCTCCTCGAATCAGCTTATCCATAATCTCAACTATCTGAGGGTCTTCTCTCTGCGAAGCCCCAACTTGATCAAGAAGGGTAGGTCTGAGTTCCATAGATGCTAAAGAACCGGTCATTGACTCAACCGCCAAAGAGAAATCAAAGGTTGCCACATACTCTAAATTCTTCATCTCAATGAATAGAGGACTTAGGGTCAACCTTCTTCTACTCAATGCATCTGCTACCACATTCCCCTTGCCAGGGGTATAAGCTATCTCAAAATCGTAGGACGCCAAGAATTCCATCCATCTTTGTTGCCTTAGATTCAGATCCTTCTGAGAAAAGAGATACTTCAATGACTTGTGATCGGTATAAAGCTCAAATCTTTCTCCCAGAAGATAATGGCGCCAAGCCTTGAGTGTATATACTATTGCTGCCAACTCTAAGTCATGAGTGGGATAATTCTTCTCATGCACTTTGAGTTGTATACCGCCAAAGCATATCACCCTTCCTTCTTGCATAAGAACAGCTCCTAACCCCGTGCCACATGCATCGGTGTATACTGTAAATAATTTCCCTCCATCGGGCAAAGCTAGAACAGGTGCTGATGTGAGGGCTCTCTTGAGCTTCTGAAAAGCAAGCTCGCATTCTATGCTCCAAGCAAAAACTAAATTCTTCTTCGTCAATTTAGTGAGAGGAGCAGAAATCTTCGCGAAGTCCTTGATGAACTTCCGGTAAAAACCCGCAAGACCTAGAAAACTTCTCACTTCGGTTGCATTCCTTGGAGTCTTCCAATCCTGAACTGCAACTACCTTAGTGGGATCCACCGCTAAGCCTTGCTTAGATACTATATGCCCAAGGAATCTAACTTCCCTTCTCCAAAAGTGACACTTGGAGAACTTGGCCTTCAACTGATGCGCTCTAAGCGTATCCATCACCTCCACGAGATGCCTTGCGTGCTCTTCCTCATCCTTAGAGAAGATCAGAATATCATCTACGAAGACCATGACAAACTTGTTCAAGAACTCCCTGAACACCCTACTCATTAAGTCCACGAAATATGCGGGTGCATTAGTCAAGCCGAACGGCATGACAAGCCATTCGAAGAATCCATCTGGAGTCCTGAACGCAGTCTTGTCTATACTATCTTCAGCTACCCTGAGCTGATGGAATCCAGTAGCAAGATCAAGCTGAGAGAAAACAGAAGCACCGACAAGCTGGTCAAAGAGATCATCAATCCTCAGTAACGGGTGTCTATTCTTCTTAGTCAGCTTATTCAACTCTCGATAGTCAACACAAAGTCGGAGAGAACCATCTGCCTTGGTAGCAAATACCACAGGCGCTCCCCATTCAGATATACTTCGTCTAATGAAGTTCTTCTCAAGCAACTCTTTCACTTGCCTACTTAGCTCCCGCCTTTCACGCGGAGCCATGTGCCGAACGGGCAAAGAAACCGGCTTTGCATTATCCACCAGATAAATGCGGAAATCAATCTCTCGCTTAGGGGGCAATCCCCTAACTTCATCGAAAACATCCGGATACTCTCGAACCACTCTCACAGACTGGAGAGTTTCCATTGACGAGTCGAGTGATTCCAGATAGCACAACATGACGGGACCTCTCGGATCACAAGAAATCTCTAGGGTGTTTCCGAGGCGAGTCACGAGCCTCACAACCCTATGCTCACAATCAAGGATGGCTCCATATATGGACAGCCAATCCATGCCCAATATCAATCCGTATCCCCTAATACCAAGAACACAAGCACTACACAAGAACTCTACACTCAATATAGAGATCCTCAAATCCCCACATATCATAGACAGATGGGCGGAACCCCCAATAGGATTTGAGACACAGACGGGATCATCTACCAAGCTAGTACTAAGGTGCAAACTATCAACAAGATCAGATGAGATAAAGCTATACGATGCACCAGAATCAAACAAGGTATGAACTGGAAAATCAGAAATATATACAAGGCTCTCAACAGAAATACTACCTCGATCGGGAACTGGAGCGGTATTGAGAGCATGAACTTGCCCTCCTGAAGGTCCAGCACGCTGAGTCTGACCCTGGCCTTGCCCTTGCTTCTTCGGGCAATCCTTACTGAAATGTCCAGTTTCACTGCAGAAAAAGCATTCACCATTCTTCCTTTTCCTCTTCTTACAATCCTTAATAAGATGCCCAACTGAACCGCAATAATGGCACTTCCCCTTGTTGTTCTTGCCCTTGTTGTTGTTCCCCTTGTTGCCTTGACTCTTGTTCTTGTTCTTGTTCTGATTGCCTTGACTGCTCTGACCACTTGGATTACCCTGATTTCCTTTCCACTGGGAATCAGTCTTCTTGGCTTGAGTATCATTCATCTTGATCTCTTTCTTGACATCTCCCTGAAGTAATGCCATATCAACCAAGCTCTCAAACATGGCCCCATGGGGAATATGTGACATAGCCAATCCCTGCAACGACTCATTCAATCCTCTAGCAAAACGAAGAGCCTTCTTCTGAGGAGTATTCACCATATCCAAGCCAAAATGTGCTAACTGATTGAACTTGTTCACATATTCTTTGACAGACATATCTCCCTGTTTCAAAGTTATGAACCTCTCCATTTGCAGATTCTCCTCAGCAGAAGATAGAAACTTAAGCACGAACCTTGCCCTGAAATCGGCCCAAGTCTCAACAGGCCTAGTACCATTGGTGACTTCCCACCAATAAGCGGCTTCATCCTTCATAAGCCAAACCGCCAACAAGATCTTCCTCTGATCGTCTAACCCAAAGATAGCAAATAAATCCTCGGTCTCTTTCAACCAATTTCTGGCCTCTACAAAAGTCTCAGTGCCTTGAAAGTTCTTGCCACCCATTGCTTTGAAATCTTTGCAAGTCTTTGCGAAGTCAGCTTGAGGATGCTGAGGGAGAGGAGGAAGAGGAACCTCAGAGAAAGGAGGAGGAGGAACATTAACTACCGGAGGAGGAGGAGGAACATCTGCGGGGCCGGCTTCGGTCGCCCTAGCCTCCAAAAGTCTCCTATACCAAACAGGTACGTGTACTCTCTCCGGAATAGCAAAGTTATTGGCCATACTGAAAATGAAGAAAAAGATAGATTCAGAATGGAGAAAAACGAAGGAATTTTGCACTGCACAAGAACTCTACACTCAGTATAGAGATCCTCAAATCCCCACATATCATAGACAAATGGGCGGAACCCCCAATAGGATTTGAGACACAGACGAGATCATCTACCAAGCTAGTACTAAGGTGCAAACTATCAACAAGATCAGATGAGATAAAGCTATGCGATGCACCACAATCAAACAAGGTACGAACTGGAAAATCAGAAATATATACAAGGCTCTCAACAGAAATACTACCTCGATCGGGAACTGGAGCGACATTGAGAGCATGAACTTGCCCTCCTGAATGTCCAGCACGCTGAGTCTGAACCTGGCCTTGCCCTTGCTTCCTCGGGCAATCCTTACTGAAATGTCCAGTCTCACCGCAGAAAAAGCATTCACCATTCTTCCTTTTCCTCTTCTTACAATCCTTAATAAGATGCCCAACTGAACCGCAAAAATGGCACTTCCCCTTGTTGTTCTTGCCCTTGTTGTTATTGCCCTTGTTGTTGTTCCCCTTGTTGCCTTGACTCTTGTTCTGTTTGCCTTGACTGCTCTGACCACTTGGATTTCCCTGATTTCCTTTCCACTGGGAATCAGTCTTCTTGGCTTGAGTATCATTCATCTTGACCTCTTTCTTGACATCTCCCTGAAGTAACGCCATATCAACCAAGCTCTCAAACGTGGCCCCATGGGGAATATGTGACATAGCCAATCCCTGCAACGGCTCATTCAATCCTCTAGCAAAACGAAGAGCCTTCTTCTGAGGAGTATTCACCATATCCAAGCCAAAACGAGCTAACTGATTGAACTTGTTCACATATTCTTTGACAGACATATCTCCTTGTTTCAAAGTTATGAACCTCTCCATTTGCAGATTCTCCTCAGCAGAAGATAGAAACTTAAGCATGAACCTTGCCCTGAAATCGGTCCAAGTCTCAACGGGCCTAGTACCATTGGTGACTTCCCACCAATAAGCGGCTTCATCCTTCATAAGCCAAACCGCCAACAAGATCTTCCTCTGATCGTCTAACCCAAAGATGGCAAATAAATCCTCGGTCTCTTTCAACCAATTTCTGGCCTCTACAAAAGTCTCAGTGCCTTGAAAGTTCTTGCCACCCATTGCTTTGAAATCTTTGCAAGTCTTTGCGAAGTCATCTTGAGGATGCTGAGGGGGAGGAGGAAGAGGAACCTCAGCGACAGGAGGAGGAGGAACATCAACTACCGGAGGAGGAGTAATATTTGCGGGGCCGGCTTCGGTCGCCCTAGCCTCCAAAAGTCTCCTATACCAAACAGGTACGTGTACTCCCTCCGGAATGGCAAAGTTATTGGCCATACTGAAAACGAAGAAAAAGACAGATTCAGAATGGAGAAAAACGAAGGAATTTTGCTAATGGCTTTTTGGGGAATAGCCTTTAAAATAAACTTGACTTTTCTTTGGAAAATACTTAATACTTGGTTTTGAAAATAGTTTTTCAAAAAGTTTTAAAAACCTTTTTGTTCCTTCTCGTAAACCATATGCTCTGATACCAAATGTAACACCCCACCTCCGCGAGGGTGGCTCTTGCAAGCACTCTGACTTTGGAGGGGCGTTTGAATCAGGTAAACATGCATAATGATATATCAAGGCAGAACAAGAACATATGTATATATGTAAACAGAGTAAACAACATAGATAAAACAGCGGAAGATTTCATACTATTTCAAAACAAGTCTGGTACAACATAGCTTTCCAAATAAACAAGTCTAGATAAAAACAACATCAACTGAAAAACTGAAATACATAAGTACTATCCCCAAAATAAGTGATAACCATAGCTAGCTTCATGTCAAGACCGTACATGAGCTAAAATCCCACAAGCAAGCAATCCGAAATCCAAGCTAAGCTCCAATATTCCCTCCCTGAGAACCTGGGGGGGGGGGGGGAACGGAAGAAAAGAGGCGAAAGAAAACGGGTCAGTCAAAAAGACTGAGTAAGCCCTACTACAATCAATGTAAACTGATAAAGTTAACTGGCATGAGAAGCAGGTATGATCATAAGGATAACTACATACTAGCATGATGATTAACTAACAAGGTAGATAAAGGTGTCATCGCATAATCAGGATTAAGGTTTTGCACCACAGGTGTACTAGCAAACTAACATGACTTGAATAAACAAGTATTGATCCCTTGGCCCAAGCTTTGGCCCAATAACATGAAGTGACCCTCATATGAGGTCCAACCAAACGGTCTAGTCGATCGGCTCTCTATAAGCCTAACTCGTCACGTGTTGGTGTCAATACGGCCCAAACATGATTGTAGTCAGATTGTGCCTGGTCTCCCGTCGGGTGTATCAAGCCCTAGGGTGGCAACCCCTGGACACCATAAACATGCGTGCATAGTCTCGATCTACTGGTACCCGTGCATGCTTTCCCCGGCTTCGGACTATGTGCACGACCTTAAGTCCGCCCGGAACTACACCGGCGTACCACTCTGCCGTCGCCTTTGGTCGCTTACCTCCAGTTTAGTAATCGTGCCCCCACCCTAGCCTAGTCCCTAGGGTCATGATGATACAAACTTGGGATTACTGCTGGAGTGGACCCCCATTGCTAGGATTTTCTAGTGGGTTAAGTACGGTTTAACCCTCTTGCTAATCATGGATTAACTTGGTTAAGTGTAACGATGAGTTCACGACTTAACCCCGATTAATCTACCAAGCCCAAATTGGTTAAGTATTAACTGGACCATGACTTAACCCTAATCACGAGGCATTAATTAATTTTAATGCGCCTTAACCTCTCACATTAGACCTTGTTGTGGTTACTAGTTAAGCCGGGCGGGTCCGGGTAGCTTTACACCACAACTTGGTCTAACCTCGGGTTCAAGGTACAACATGACCAACTTCTCACATTGGGTCCTATTGTTTGTAGCAACTAGTTAAGCCGATCGGTTCCGGGTAGGTTTACGCTACAAACTCAACCCAACCTCGAGTTGGCCACACTTATCTTTTCTAAGTGTCATGTCCATCATGTTTCCAAAACATGTTACAAGTTTCAAGCATTTGGGTAGACCTAACTTAATAGGTAAATTCCCAAAGGGTAGACCTAACTTAATAGGTAAATTCCCAAGCTTATGTTTTTATGTCTTTTAAGTTTACCCAACCCCAAACGCAATCCCATCGCTTACATATCGCAATAGCGCATAAAGGATAGAAAGAGGGAACTTGGCATAATCATGACACAAAGGTGTTGAGGCCACAAGTTCAACATGGTGGCATATGAAATGTACATGTGTTCATATACTTGCATATTACATTTTTAGGCCTCAAAAGCATGCATAAAACCAAACTTAGCATATTGGTGATACATGGTGATAAATGACATGTAGAAATGGCCATAAGTTCGCATTTAGCCTCACATGCAAGTTATCATAAGAGATATGATAGCTTACATGTTGCCAAAATGCAACCTTTAGCATAAAGCTTGAAGCTTTATGTTCATATACTCAAGATAAGCTTGCATAACATGATAACATGAACCAAATGATCATCCCAAACTTGCATAACATAACTTGCATATCATATGACAAACTTGCATATCAAACTTGCATAACATAACTTGCATATCATATGACAAACTTGCATATCAAACTTGCATAACATAACTTGATAAACTTGCATTTCATAGCATAGTAAACTTGCATATCATACATTTAACTTTAGAGTTTAAGTATGAAAGTAGAATAGGGCTTACAATGCTTAAGAAGTCACAAAAATATAACAAAGCCCTTATGAAATCAATCAAACCCAAAATGCAAGCTCTAGCATAAAAACCCTTGAGCCAAAATGATCAAAACTCTTTCTTTATGATGCAAATATAAAAACTTGACTTGAATGCAAGCTAATGATGCTCATACAAGTTTGAAAACACTTGTATGCATGGAAAATCACTTAGAAATTTATTTAGGAATTGTATGAAGAGAGTGGAGGCCATGAGAGGATTGATTTTTCCATAGTTTAGTTGTAGGATAGATTAGTGATGATTTAGGGCTAGGTTATGGTCTTATTTATAGATTAGGCAAGTGTTTTAGGCCATAGGATTAAACCCTAGTTGCAATATCAGCCCTTAAAACCGAATCTGGCCCCCAAGCTCAACACAATCTCTAAATGGTGCACCAGGCTAAACAGCCCGGCTGAGCCAGGTCGACAGGGCTGTCGACTTGGTCCAACCAAGTCGACTCCCAAGTCGACAGGGCTGTCGACTTGGGTGTTCTGGCGGGAATTTTCCCGCCTGGCCCAAACTGGCCCAAATTTCCAAATTCAAACTTGAATTTGAAATCTGTTTTTACTTTGGATTTTTCTGAAAACTTCGTTGGGCCTTAATCGGGTCATACGGACTCCGATTTTCGAAAACTCGGACTCTATTTCGCGTATTTTTCCGAGACGAACGCAATGGCATAGCCCGTTTCCCTTGATTCAGATTTTAGAGTTAAATTCTGCCTTGATTTATGTTATAACAGATTATTGAAAATACGGGTTGTTACAGTCAGGAAGTTAGCCGACCCGTGCTTATATTGCATGAGCCCACTGACGAATGTCTATCGCACCCCGGCTCGATGAACGTACGAATCGACCAAGACATGGGTCGACCCGAGTCCAGAGCTTCTTTTCAAGAGGTAGATGCCATGTATGTAATCGGTTTGGATCGAATGATGCTAGGTTCGATTGCGTCGAACCGGATCAGTTTCTGTACGAAATGTCTTCCTGAAAATTTACTCCTATTCCTATTTGACCGCTTCCATCCTTTGAAAACGTTGTAGCACCCCACACTTTTATGTGCATAGATTTTGGTAAAAAACGAAACTCGAACACATCCAAGAATGGAGTGTGTAAATCTAGTACCTGCAAATAAATGAGCATGAGCGTAATCAGAGTATGAAAAGAAAACTCACAGCAGAATCAAAATAGGATAATTAGTATTTACTCAAGTAACTACCTTTTAAAAGTAAGTCACTTTGCCATTACCGAGCATGAGAGAGAACAAGAACCGAGAGCCAAGTTTAAACACTTGTGAGAACCAGACCTTCTCTAGAAAACCTGGGTGGTTGTAATGAGGAGTGGGGTTAGAACAACAAGATTCTGGTGAATAGGAAATGCACGACACAGTTTATAATACATAGATGTATCCCGTTTGGTTCAACCCAAGATGTACGCCTACCAAGGCCAGTGATTCTAGCCTAACCTTGTAAATATGATTTGGCACAAATTTAACTACTCTTCCCATGGTAGTATTCCCTAAATCTGGTACTGGGATAGAACGTTTACACATATGTTTATGTAGCCTTTATACCAGAACATGACTGGTTAAAAAATAGCGAGTGGAACCCTAATTACGGAGTCTCTCTCACTATATATATATATATATATATATTCACTTGCTCATCCTTTATTATTTAACGCCTCACCACTAATGATAGATAGGGTGGATTCTCCCTGATCAGTTAAGACCCTAGGCGGACCTATCGGTCAGTTAATATTCCTCGATGATTTATTCAACGTTAACATAAACTAGAGGGAACTGGCTACGACCCTACTAGTTAAGGCTTCCATCAGTCACGCATATACCCTTTCCCCATGTAAGGTGAGAGATGATATCTTATCACTCGCTATACCATCTAACCGATCTTATTGGATAATCACCTTAGTCGCTTACTACTTCTCATAGGATAGGTAGCCATATCTGATTTTTTTAAATTTCCAGTTTGGGTAGTCCCCCCCCCACACACACACACCCCATTTAAGACCCCAAAACTGAAAGACCTACTCCCAAGTGGACTCCTCGACCCAAGCCACTTAAGACCCAAGGAAGCAGACTATACGCGAAGATTATTAAGTTTGTACCCCATTGTCCATCAGTACTCTTCCCTATTGGGATAAAGCGGGCTCTCATTTATGGATGCGTACTCGGGATATAACCGAATTGCAATGAATGTCCCAAACCAAGAAAACACCAGTTTCATTACAGACCTCAGAATTCATTGTTATGTGATCATGCCCTTCATACTGAAGAATGCGGGAGCAACTTACCAGCGCCTAGTCAATCGCATGTTCCATGATCAAATCGTGAAGGCAATGAAAGTATATGTAGTTGACATGTTGGTGAAGTCGAAGCAATTGACTGATCATGTCAAGGACCTGGCAGAGATGTTCGACGTTCTTCATAGATATGGGATGAATCATAACCCTTTGAAATACTCTTTTGGCATTGCATCAGGAAAGTTCTTGGGATTCGTCGTCGGTTCACGAGGAATCGAAATCAACCCCGATCAGATCTTAGCAATAAAAGGGATTCAAGAACCTAGGAAAATCAAAGACGTACAGAGTTAGGCAAGAAAGGTAGTAGCCTTGGGACGAATCATATCCAGGGATATAGACAAGTGCCTTCCCTTCTTTGAGTTGATAAAGAGAGGAAAGTGCAACTTTGCTTGGACACCCGACTATGTCGAAGCCATTCAAATTTTGCTTTCTGGAGAAGCCCCTTATCTTATTTAAGCTGATTGACCATGAAGATTTGTTTGTATACCTAGCGGTATCCATGCATGCTATCAGCTCGGCGTTGGTTCGCGAAGAAGACCAGGTACAACGACTATATTACTACATAAGCAAAAAATTGATAGGGGCTGAGCGCAACAACCCAAAGATTGATAAACTCTCATATAGTTTACTGATCACATCTAGAAAGCTCCTCCGTTACTTCCAGGCTCATCCAATCATAGTATATCCCGACCAACTACTTCGATGGGTTCTCCAACGGCCCGAGGCATCTGGGAGATTACTCAAGTGGAACATCGAGCTAAGTCAGCTCGACCTCACTTTTGTTCCACGAAAATCCATCCGAGGACAAGCACTGGACGACTTTATAGTCGACTTCATAGCCGAATGCACTTCTCCCGAGAGTGACAAACCAGAGGATGATTCAGAGCTCCCAAGCGCCAATTCTAGACTAGATACTTGGAAGTTATATATAGACGGGGCTCGCAATGATCGACGCACTTGCGTCAGAGTTGTGTTGTTGACCCCTCAAGGACGATCAATTCATTATGCCTTAAGGTTAAATTTTCTGCTACCAATAATGACTCTGAGTATGAAGCCCTGATTGTCGGGATGAAGCTTGCAAGGGAATTTGGGGTAGCAACAATAGACATTTTATGCGATTCACAATTTATTGTGTTTCAGGTTTGGAAAGAGTATCAGACCAGGTGGACGCAGCTTGCCGCCTATCTCAAGCAGGTTGAGGAGCTATTGGGTGACTTTAATCAGTATAGCATCTCCTATATTCCAAGAGAATAGAATCCAAAGGCCGACAGATTGGAAAAACTTTTTACTTCCGATGACCAGAGTGAAGCAGAGATAGTCCCCGTGGAGACCTTAAGCACTCCGAGCATAGATCAAATGGAAATTGAACAATCCTTAGAACCCAAGCCTGAGAAAGAATCATGGATGACTCCCATCAGGAATTTTCTCCAGCATGGAACTCTCCCAAAAAGAAAGAATGAAAAGTGAGCTCTCATGCGCCAAGCCTTGAGATATGTTGTTCAAGGAGATAGGCTTTACAAAAAGGGGTTCTCGGTTCCTATGCTCCAATGTGTGGCCAATGATGATGTTAAGTGGATACTGTAGGAATTGCACGAGGGTGAATGTGGTCCTCATATCGGGGGAAAAACCTTGGCTAAAAAGGTGTTGCTATACGGTTATTTCTAGCCTACCGTTAGCAGGGGTGCAGCCAACTATTCCAAACGATGCGATAAGTGCCAGATATTAGCCCATATTCTGAGAGTTCAGCCAGCAGAAATTACCCAGATGGTTAGTCCTTGGCTCTTCGCTGTGTGAGGAATTGACATTATCGATAGTCTTCCCATTTCAAAAGGAGGAGCAAAGTACGCAATCTTGGTTGTAGATTACTTCATGAAGTGGGCCGATGCCGAATAGTTGACCACGATCACGGCGACGCAGGTAATCAACTTTGTTGTTAGAAATATCATATGTGGATTTGGGTTACTTCAAACCATCATAACAGACAATGGGACTTAATTCGATAGTTCAGAATTCAAGGATTTCTGCTAACGGTTTCGCATCGAGAAGAAATATAAAGCAGTCGCACATCTACAATCCAATAAGTAAGTCGAAGCTATTAACAAGATTATCAAGTCCATCCTGAAAAACATTTGGAGCGAGCCAAAGGAAAATGGGTCGATGAATTACCTTTAGCTCTCTGGGCCTACCGCACCACCTATAAGACCGCTACGGGACACACCCCTTTTGCTTTATCCTTTGGTTCGAAAGCGGTTATTCCAATAGAACTCGAAGTCCCTTCTCATAGGATGACATATTATGACCCATTTTCAAACAAAGAGCTTCTCTTAGAATCCTTATACATAATTGACAAAAAATAGAAGAGGTCAATTTACATGTAGAGGCGCATCAACATCGAATAGCTCGGTATTATAATAAGAAGGTTCGGCCCAAATCCTTCGACTTTGGTGACCTTGTCCTAAAGCGGGTTTTCCCGGCCCCTGTTTATATATGCCCAAAGTGGGAAGGACCATATGTCATCTGATAGAGGCTTGATTATGGAACTTTCAGGCTAGCGACTGTTGATGGCGAACTTATTCAAAGACCATGGAATGCTAAGCATTTATGGCGTTACCTTTCTTGAAGCTTGTATTTCATTTATTTCTAGAACTGTAATAAGGCATGTCTTGGCACTAGCTATCGTTCATAAAAAAAAGACTCCTTTCCGTGCTCTGATCTACTGCCCTTTTTACATTGACTATGTGTGGTGACCCAACCAACCAAATTCAAAATCCAACCAATAAGAGTGACGAGCTTACCACCAATGTTTATTGGCCTACATTTTTATGAGCTACCTCAGTCCTATAACGGACCAGACTTGAGATTTATTATATTCGAGTTCGATATCGACACTTGGGTCAGGAAACCCCGCTTTATGGACTAAAGCGTAGGGATCGATACTAAGGAAAATGACATAACCTCTCGCTTAACTAACTCTAGCTCTTACGACTTGAGAGAGAGTATAAAACAACGAACGAGCGTGATAGGTGCACCCAAACAAACGACCGCTTGATCCCTAAAACTCTAACTCCTAGTGACTGAGGAGAGAGTATAAAAAAGACTCATATGCCTCGACGTAGGGCTTCCCGACTTGCAACTAATTTAGCCTGGGTCATTCTCGAAAAAATATGATGGACCAGACGTTCAAACCAATTTAATCCTAGTCCCCAGTGATATTGGGGAACTAAGTATAACCTGATGAACTAACTTAGGGTTCAATTCGAAGGAGTCCTGAAGTCCAAAGTTGGTTGGGGGCACTTATGTTGTATCCCTAGGATTTAACTACGATTCTTGTTTTATAAACTTGTTACTTATTGCTTGACTCAATAATATTTAACCTACTTGACTTAATAACGCATAAACTTACAAGCAGATAAATCGTTCACATTAACGAAAGCTTTCTTGACGAAATACAGAACTAAACCAAACAAAAATACGAGGGAAACACTCACAAAGACATCCAGAGGGCCTAAAACAACACAACAAAAAAGAACATTAAGCCTTGGATGGCTTATCACAAGACTTATTATGTAATGACCCAAAATCCGTAACATCAGAGTTGACTATATACATCATACGTCCAACCCAAATATCACGAAAATACAAATCATTTTTTTTAGAAGAAAAGGGTAGAAGAAGAACAGAAATAACAACACAGAATCTCACATCTTAGCAGAACAAAATATAATATATCATAACTTTTGAAATACAAAATTTCAACTGTATAACATACACTTATCAGGATACAACACTTATAACACAACGGAACAAAACTCTATATAACTAATGCTGAAGCCTCCTGCTCCAAATTCCTTTAGATAGATCTGCAAAATCCTGAACTACTTGACTGCCCATATAAATTTAGGCACCCAAGAGTTTAGGTAGAACAAAACAAAATAAACTCCGGGTCAGTCATGGGACTGGTATGAGTAAATAGTTTAAAACAGTTTTAGAAACTAAATGATATCTCATAAGACCACGCCGTATAACATGGAACGGGTTTTTCCCATATGAGAATCCAAACACTTGATTTAACTTTCAAATCCTTTTTGAAAGAAACGGTAATCTTTATATCAAAACTCTTTGATATTATAATAATGTCTAAATCAAGTAAATAACAATCTAGTGGAACGGTTGCATCTCACGTTCCACATATATGGTATACAATCAAAACCGCAAGCAAGTATTGGGTAATGAATTTCCAACTATGACATGGTATGGAACCACCTGCCGCTGGTATATCTCTAGAGGAGAATACACCGAGTTCAACAAGAACATCTTGCAACTCAGCCACACATGACCGACCACTCATTTCGCTTGAGTGTATCGAATGTATATCACCAACGGTTGGGATCAGCAACCGTTTCCCGAATGGGATAGCATCGACAATAGATTTTTAGAAGCAAATGAAACTCTAGATCAGTTGATTATACACCCTAATAGGTGCGACCTACATAGCCATGCTGCCTTCCCGATTTCTGTCATTTACCGGTTGATGAGGCTTGAGGTTACGCTTTATCATCACATCATATTCACTTCGAATGCCACATTGTCAGATCCATCAAAAATCACTAATTGACGTCTACAACAGTACATTATGTGTTTGCTAAAGAAGTTTCCTTCTTCGCTTCTACTCTTTGTACAGTTGAAGAAATCAATGTACGTGACCTCTCTGGAGATAGTCTGTCAGACATTCATCTATACAAGTTATCCAGGAATAGGATGAACCGAAGGCACTATTCAGTACATCCATCTTAGGCACTGTTATCTAAGACTTATACAATAGCCCTTGCACTTTACTCCGTCTTCAATTTTCTTTGGCATATATGATTCGCAACACGTATGCCAATACAGAGTGGTTCTTTGGATAATAATCCAACCGGTCACTCCATATTGACAACGATGGTCAAAAACTTCGATAGTCTGTGATTTAACTATCGAATAAAAACAAGTGTTTCGATAGTCGATGATTTAATTATCGAAGAAAACAAGTGTTCATCCAATTATCAAACAATCACCGAGCCCTTAATTAATATTCCATTAATTAAATCACTTCTCTATTTCTTTATCAATATTTGTTAACCAAATATTTTCAATAACCATATTGGCCTTTTACGTTATTTGGAAAACATTTCCGAATATCGCCTTCCTTTATTTTCTAAACTTTAGAAAATATATGCTATTTATAATTGGAAAATATTCCAATTACTTATCTCTTTTCCGATCTCGTTTATTTCTATACTTAGGAAATATTGTTTATTATATTTCCAAGCTTACACTTATTTGGGTTAAAACGGATGTTGTGTAAAACATCGTTACGACAACCCAAATACTATATTCAACTAACTCTTATCGAACATTGATCTTCGAGCCTGAAATTTTACTATTTATTTGGTAATAATGAAATCAATCAAGTTGGGGTATAATTACCTCTCAGACCTTGACTGAATAACATTTATAACGTCAAAACAGATATGACTACTTACTCGAATAATCAATACCATACAATTACTTCTTCACTTTTAAACACATATACACTTTCTCTTTCTACTCTTATGAGATTTTATTCCTAGTCTTCCTTTTTGATTATACTATTCTATTTCAAAGTTTGTTTTCTTATCGACTTCTATATATATCGATACGTTGGTTTCTAACTATCAAATTATCTTAAAAATATTCTAACTCCTTAAATTCCCGGAAAAATTCGCCATAACCTCCTTTGTACCGGGAGCATCGGGATATTTCAAATAGCCTCCCATGGCCCTCACCAATCCAAAAAGAAAAAGAAAAGCCAAGCGGCTAGCCGATACGGCGCATAAAATCTCATATATGAATTAAATACGTACCTGTTCGTCGAGCATTCTATTTATACCTTCATTAACATTATCCCCTACCTGTCTCCTGTATATCTATACCTGCCCAATTTATTTCAACTATACCCGATCGTTTTAACTCAATTCGTTAATTAATTTGTTTATTAACTCTTTAGTCTATTTCACTTTTATATTTGAACATGATATGTTCAAATATATTTTAACTTGCTTATTAACTAATTGAATTCAAAATTTCAATTTAAGTTCTATATTTGATTTCGAATATACATTTACAAATCCAATTCACCTTTCAAACTTCAACTTCAATTCAAAGCTCGATTAACTAATTTCTCTTCGACTTAGTTAATTCCATTCAATTCTATTTGAATTCTATATTCAAATTCCATTCCCTTTTCTATTTGAATTTTATATATAAATTCTATAGTTTAAATTCCATTTGAATTCTATATTCAAATTCTATAGTTCAAATCTATTTGAATTTCAAATATTCAAACTCCATTTAATCCTATTATTCAAATTCTATATTTAAATTTCCTTTATTCAACTTCCCTTTTAAATTTCTATATTCAAATTCCATATTTGAATTTCCTTTATTCTATATTTAAATTCTATATTAATTCTGTTTGAATTTTATATATTCAAATCCCATTTCAATTTCTATATTCAATTTGAATTGTCTATATTCAATTTAACTTCTATTTAAATAAATTCGAATTAATCGAATTCTAAATCATAAATCCTTACGGATTTATTTTAGTTCAATTTATATTCTGACATCAGAATAAATTCCATCGTTTATTTCTTTAAACGATTTCCCCCATTTCTATCTTTAAATTCACATTTGAATTTAAATATTCAAATTATCCAAATGATAATTTTCTTCTTTTTTATTTACAAACCCTATTTATTTTACTTGTTTATATATATTCTTAAACAAGTCTCGATTTCAATTTCCTTTGAAATAGATATTTTCTACTTTGGGAAAATAGATTTCCTTTTTCCGAATTCACACTTGTATTTTTATTTCTGAATTATCCAATGATAATTCTTTTCACATCAATTATAAACTTCGTTTATAAATGAACTACTTGTTTTTATTCTTTAAAACAAGTAAATATTTCAAATCTATTTAAAAATTCAAATTCTATTTTAGAGAATTAGAATTCCCCTTTTAAATTTCAAATATCCCTTTTCAGGATATTTTTATAAATTAACACTTAGGCCCAGTGATATTTAAACACCAAACAAATCAATTATTTATTTCAGATTTTCTAACACATCATATATGACAGTATATATGCAAACAAATAAACAAACAGATTATATATATTTTTGAGGAATCCAGTTGGATTCCTCCAACCTGTTTTCCTGCATCCACAGACGTTAGTCAACATAGTAATACCCATCCTGCTTCGAGGCAGGATATTGCGGTATGAAGGTCATCCACTAATATATATTTGTGGGGCGCCTAGGGAAATGATCCGCTATGAAACTGCGGGCATCCGCTAATGAGACTGCGGGAATCCAACCAATCATCAACCCAATATCTATATAATAGTCAACCCTAAATAACTAATATATTCAAAGCAACCAGAAAAATCCAAACAAGCAACAACAATTATTTTTAATGACATAAAAATAATTCTAATAAAGGTGAGTGAGAATTTACTCACCAGGGTTTTTAATTTTTCGAGTACCCCATTTAAGCCTATCATATAGATTTCACAGTGATTCTCCTTCACCCGTCTGTTTTCCTCAATGTAAAACGATATAAACAAATTTTATGTAACGACCTAGAATTTTGTTTTTCACCATTTTCTATGTATGTAAATGACATATTTGCTAACAAAACAGTGTTGTTTTTCATCTAACAACACATTTGCTAACAAGACGGAGTTTTTAGTCTAGTTTGACAACTCTAACATAAATGATAATTTTAGTGTGAATAAAAATATGAATTGCTAGTAGTACAAATTTTAGTGTCATTTTCTCATTAGAAATATAAATATACATTTTGTTATAAATGTACATTAGAAATATAAATATACATTTTGTTAGAGATGTCATATATGATTAAAAATACACATTTGACTAGAAATGTTACTTTAGAATTAAAACATCACTTTTGTTAATAATGTTCATTTAGCATTAAAACACCGTTTATGTTAGAATGGTCAACATAGAATATAAACACCGTTTATGTTATAATTGCCAATATAGAATATAAACACCGTTTATGTTAGAATTGTCAACATAGAATATAAACACCGTTTATGTTAGAATTGTCAACATAGAATATAAACATCGTTTATGTTAGAATTGTCAACATAGAGTATAAACACCGTTTGTGTTAGAATTGTCAACATAGAGTATAAACACTGTTTATGTTAGAAAAGGTACATTTGGTTAAAAAGCACATTTAGTTATAAGATGAACATTAGTAATAAAAGAACATTTGGATTAGCGAACAAAATTCTCGGTCGTTACAATGAAAAAAATATATACTCTTTTGGTTGATAACATGTTGGTTGAAACAAGAATAGAACTTTCTATAATATGTCATGATAGTATAGTATGTGTTAGATTTTGAATTAACTATTTTGATGTAAACTAGGATACATTAAAATGAATCATTTATAGTACGACTTGTTAGTAGCGCTATCACCTTGTTAGAATAAAAAAGAACATCTCTAAAGTAAAATTAACATTTTCATTTTAAAATGTAACATTAAAGTAAAATTAACATGTTTTGTTAATTAGATTTTTGTTAATTAAAATTTACATGTTTGTTAATTAGAAATTTATTAAGCAAGATTAACATGTTTTGTTAAGTAGATTTTGTTAATTAAAATTAACAATTTTTGTTAAATAGATTTGATTAGAAAAAAGAATAGATTTTGTTAAACATCCTTTCTAAATAAAAAGAATAGATTTTGTTAAACATCCTTTTGAAATAAAAAAAGAATATATTTTGTTAAATATTCTTTTGAAATAAAAAGTGTAGAATTATAAATTATATTTTTATTGTCATTTTTATTACAATAAGAAGCGTACGATTAGAAAAACATCATTTTTATGTAAAACATGATTAGTGAAGAAAAATATCATTTTTGTGTAAAATATGATTAGTGAAGAAAATTATCATATTTTGTACATTGAAGACGGTTAGGCAAAACTCACATTTTTGGTTATTTAAGAGGGAGTAGACAAAATCATATTTTGTTTACATTAAAAGGATATAAAAAAATATTCATATTTTATTTACATTAAAGGGACTTGTCAAAAGATGTAATTTTGTTTACGTTTAAAAGGATATAACAAATTCATATTTTGATTACATAAAAAGGAGTTAGACAAAATTACAATTTTTGTCGCTTTAAAAGAATTAGAATAAAAGAGACATTTTTGTCATTTTAAAAAGAATGAAGTAAAAGATTCATTTCGTCATTAGAAAAGAATGAGACCAAAAATATGCATTTTGGTAAGTAAATAAGAGTTAAGATTTTATTGTCATTAGTTAACAATAAAGGAATTGAATTAAGAGTTAAGATTTTATTGTCATTAGTTAAAAATAAAGGAAATGAATTAAGAGTTAAGATTTTATTGTCATTAGTTAACAATAAAAGAATTGAAATAAGAGTTGAGATTTTATTGTCATTTGTTAACAATAAAAGAATGGGAATAAAAGACTAGATTTCTTATTGTCTTTTGGTCACAAATAAAAGGATTCAGATGTTAATCTGAGATGTTGAAATGTTTGATGTGTTAAATAAAATGTTAGTGTATTCAAACTAAATATTACACTTCCATTTACAAGTCATCTGACTTGTTTATGTGATTGGGTCGATAATTTTTACACATCGCTCAAGTGCACAAATAATGTATTATTTGATTGTTGGATGAAACCCCACACGGGTGTTGGGATGATATTTGATCTACACTAGTCCCAATATTTAGTGTAGAATCCACTTTGGGTGTTATTTGGATGCTTGATAATTATTTATCATGATTATTGATTACATGCAATATATGGATGTTGATTGAGTCACATTCCAATAAAGAATATTTTAGAAAATATCTTAGAAAAAGGAATATATTTTTGAAAAAGAATATATTTTAGAAGAATATATTTTTATTGAAATGAACTAACTATCAACTAGAATAAATCATTAAATTTAGATTTAATGAAGTTTTCCAATTTGTTAAATTAATTAAATTGGATTTTGGGTTTGTCGTTAATAGTGTCTTGAATAACACTGTTCTTAAACCCCGCATGAAAAGAATAAATCTTTTAATTAAGATTATTAAGGTTTTCAATTATATTTAATAATTGAAATAAGATGAAATGTGAGTCGGGTTTATTGTGAACTGTGTTTTTAAGCGACATTAGTTCTTTAATCCAACTGACAGTGAAAATATGATTTGGAAATTATAAAACTTTTATTAACATTTAAATGGGAATTTTCCAAAAGACAAGTTTTCCAATTTAATATATTGAATTGGAATTGAATAGAATTCGAATTAATTATAACCGAGATAAGCCTCTGTAAAAGAAGACCGATACTACATATGGAATTTAAGAGGCCTTGCCGTATTCCATTTATATTATTGATTGGATACAGAAATTTATAACGATTATATATTGATTTGTTTTCTGTGAAGATTCCATATTTTATGGAAGACGATTTTGGGTTTACCATGTACCATGTTTTAAATGACATTAGTTCTTTTACCCAGTTAAGAATAAGATTTATTTCTTAAATCTAAAGAATCATTTAATAATGATTTTTGATATTTAAAACCAAATGGTGTTTTGAAGAAATCTTTAAAAGAAAGATTTAAGAATAAACTTAAAGGATTTATCTTTGCTAAGAATAATTTGAATATTTTATTTAAAAGAATATTCTAAATTGGAATGAGGCGTTGGATGTGTTTTTACAGTACTTGATTTTAAAAATACGCGAGTTATTCGGAAAGACCGGGTTTAACCCATTCCGAATAATTACTACGACGATGAAGAGTCGAAGATGAAGACGGTATTTGAAGACCGACGATCTTCACATCGAATGGATATGTTGCTACAGAGACCCTTGATGGGAGTAGCTACCTTGAAGGGGCTTCAGTGGTAGCCGTCCGGACTATTGTTGATTGTTCGGATTTGGTTTTCGCTCAGACCCAGAGCATAAGCTTATAAATGGATGCGTGTCTGACATTGGATTTCGTTCCATGTGAATTAAATCGATTTCTATTAATGTATGTCGGTTTGGTGGTGGAGGATTTATTCTCTACTCAACACCCTGGTATATATTAATAGTGATTGATAGCATGGCGTGAATTGTCAATGTGGCACGCCAAGATGCAATTGATCAAGGCTTTTGTTAAAAAGCAAGGCCGTGTGGAATGATCAAAGTATAGCCTATTACGACATAGCTTTGTGTATATCGTGACTTCGCGAGCCTCACACCTCGGTATGAGTCAAAAATGGGATATGGACCGTAGGGAGTGCACACGTTTCTTTCTAGCTAGTGGTAGTGTCAGTGCTTAAACTGGCTGGCATTTTACTTATGTGGATGATGGATTTTGAGGCGCGTCGGATTTTTATAGGTCGTTAGTGGTCATACTATAGGTTCAAAGGAACCGGGAAGTGCGTGTTCAGGCATAACTAATCCACTGCCGATAGGCAGGGACTGGCCCTACCGCATCCAAGGGTTCACTACGGGGGATCCTGAGGCATTTGCTAGAGTGTCTCGAATCAGAGAGGAGCTTGCCCCTAGCCTCGACTCATGATGGAAATCCAATTTCCAATACGACCTTGCGGTTTTGAATGAAGAACTAGTATGGCGACATGATATATGGTACCCATGCCGTCTATGATTGATACATTATGATTGAATTTTTTTATTAGGACATATACAGACTAATATCAAATCCGTTTTTATCGTATCAAGCATTTTTTGACCATTATAAGGTAAAACCCTATCCTCCGGTTTGCGTTGCATTGTGTGATGGGACTTGGGTCTTATAATGGTTTCATTTTTCTAAAAAGCATTGTGTTGTTTAACGATTTACTTTAATTTATGCACTGGCAATCCAATGGAGTAAACCTGTTCCGCGTTAGCGGCGTGGTCCTGTGATTAGCCATATTATTAGATAAGTTAAGTTAAGATTTCTCATACCAGTCCCATGACAGACTTGTAGTTTGTTTCACTGGCAAACTCGGGTTCCCATATTTTCCACACGGGCAGTCGAGTAGCTTTTTGCATATATATTTACAGGATCCTGGTTTACAGCTGAAGCGGTATTTGGAAAGCTCTGTATCCGTGTATTCCTTCCAGTTGTATATTTGTAATATTTTCCGCTGATATTTAAATGTAATTTAGAACTCTGATATTGTATTTCCAATGTGTATTATTCTTCCATACTCTGTTACATTCTTGTACTCTGATGTAATTGTTGTAACAACAATAAAATGTTCTTCAGTTTGTGTTCTGATGTGTGTTGTTCTCAAGGCAGTCCAGCCTTTCCTTTACTGGAAAGTTTGGGTCGTTTCATTTGGTACCAGAGCTTTGGTTTACAGAGCTCGAGAACAAGGCACATTAGAACCGAACGAAAGAATTCATCAGAGGTTGGATTAGCAATATCCAATAAGAATAACTCGTTAGAGATGGGATCAGTAGTGTCCTAGAACGAGCGTGAAGAGTATTATTTTCTTTAAAAAAAATGAAAACAAATTTAGTTTTGAAAATTTTATCTAAAAATACGTATTTGAGTATTTTATATTTTAATGTGGACAATCGAGTATATACAAATTTCGAGTATACGAGTAATTAACGGATATTCGAAGTTTTAATATACTAGATAGATATAGAATCGCACTCTAGTCGCCCGGGGGTAATTCTGATGATGGAGCTCCATCATCAGTATTTATGTTCGAGTCTCGAAAGTGGGATTTCTATATGTTTCCATTGACTGGTATGAGAACCAAAACTTTGTTATTACACATTGCTGTGATTTGCACTAAAAATATGATTTTTGACTATATATAAAGATTATATATTTGAAAAGTTAATCACCTAATTGATTGCTGGTTGTGATGTTAGATTATAAGTTTAACTAATAAAAGTATAGATATGATAATTAATTTAACTAACAAAATTATGGATACCAATAAAGTTGAGTTGGTGAAATTCAACAACTTTTAGCTTCGTTCCTTTTCGAGGACGAAAAGATTTTAAGTAGGGGCGATTGTAACGACCCGGAATTTTGGGGCCAATTAAAAATTTTTAATTCAGAAATTTTAATGGATTTTATATATTTAAAATGATTTATTTTAAATAATATCGACTAAAAATTTATTTTAAAACGAATAAATTTAATTTAAATATAAAAGGAGTTAAAACTAGCCCTGCAGTTTGAAATTTTGAATTTGAACTTGGACTGACTGTACAGGATGCAAAATAAATCAGAATTGAACGAAACAAGAAATATTTAAATCTGTTTAATCGTATCTTTCCAAAGAATCTGAAAAACTGAAATTTCACCTTATAAATTGTAAGTTATGTCCAGTTTAAAATTTAGAAAAGTCGCTGTAGAATTTATATATATTTTAATTAAATATATAGCCCTTAAAAATAGCTATTTTTCAAACGACCTCGGTTTTCGATGAAACCACTTTTGTTGGAACTAGAATGTCAAATTATTGCTAAGTTTCAATTTTCATAATTTTTCGAATTAATATGTGAGCGTGGCAAAGGAAAACGTGTTTTGTCAATTATAGTCAAATTTAATCGATTTGAAAATGGCCATTTTTCAAACAGTCTCAGAATTCAACGAAATTAGTCTTGTTAGAACCGTATCGTCAAAACATAACCAGAAATAATTTTTCTGTAATTTTTAGAGTCCGTATGTGGCCCCGGTAATTTAAAATGTACGTTCAAATTAAATATAATTGATTTATATTTTAAATTAAAGAAAAACATATCGTAACAGCCGAATTGGATTTCGAAACATGTTCCATTATGTCCGAGTTGGGGTTTATTAGCCGGGGGCGTCACTCGTTGGGTTTAAATCAGAGTTCGGATGGATTAACAAGTTAATTTCTTGAATTAATTAATTAAATAAAATAAAATACGTTGTGTATACTGTATAAATACGGCCTAAACTAACCCTAGAAAACAACAGCCGCCGCTCAAACATTTCAAAGGCCAGAAATGTTGGATCTTTCTTCCTCTCCATCTCATCATCCACGAAATAATTTCCAACGATTTCAAATACCATATTGGAGTACACAATAAGATCAACATATTGAACGGACATGATTGGATTTAGTGGAGAAACAAGTGAGGATTTCCTCCCGAACCCAACGGGTTCGAGCCCGTTTCCAGGCAAAGGGGCCCCACCGAGATGGTGGGGTTGGCGGCGCAGATAGGGGACGGCGCGGGCTCCAACGGGAGGTGGTCTGATGGGGTTCCGACGTGACGAATTGGCGTCGGCGATGGGGAGTTCACATCGGTGATGGGTTATGAAAAGGGGCGTATTCCAGTCGAATAAGGAAGAAAGGTTTAAGGAGAATATTAATTAAATTAGTTACTTAATTATTTTAATGTTGTCATTAGCAATTAAAATGGCATAACTCGATCATTTTAAATCAGAATTCAATGAAACCAGTTGCGTTGGACTCGTGTCGAAGAATACTTCGCGATGACGGTGACCAGATCTGAAAACAAGGACTTTGAAAATTGAGGAAAATTCAAATCTGAATAGCAAAGTGAGAAATTCTATTTTTCTTCTTAAATAATTAAAATTATTTATGTATGTGTTATCATCTATCCACGGTAAAATTCTGTTTGTTATGTGACGTGATTTGATTCTATGATTGATGTGTTGTATAGATCTGTTAATTGAATGATATCGTGTTGTAATATACATTGTTGAAAAACAAAAATATAAATTTTTGTTGAATAAATTGTTGAGACAATAATTTTTCATGTTTGTCAAAAAACAAATTTGTTAAAACAAATTTGTTAATTTTTGTCAAGATAAGATAACTAAAATAAAATTATCATTTATGTTAGAGTTGTCAAACTAGACTAAAAACTCCGTCTTGTTAGCAAATGTGTTGTTAGATGAAAAAAACACTGTTTTGTTAGCAAATATGTCATTTACATACATAGAAAGTGGTGAAAAACAAAATTCTGGGTCATTACAAACCATATCTTTATGGTATATATAAAAATGTGCAATAGAAGAAAATTAACATTTTGGTTAATTAGATGACGGTTAAACAAAATTAACAATTTTTGTTAACTATGTGATGGTTAGACAGAAGTTACATTTTTGTTCATTAAATTAGTTGAAATAGAAATATGTCGGTTTGTCATTAGAATACATAAAATAAAAAGTTCATTTTATTTAGAAATGTTCACATAGAATAAAAAGTTCATTTGTATTAGAAATGTTCACAAAGTATAAAAAGTTCATTTTATTAGAAATGTTCATATAGAATTAAAAAGCTCCTTTTTATTTACATATAAATGTGAAATAAAAGCATGAATTGAAAAAGTACACTTTTATTTACCTATTAGATGTGAATAAAAATATGAATTGCTAGTAGTACAAATTTTAGTGTCATTTGCTCATTAGAAATATAAATATACATTTTGTTATAAATGTACATTAGAAATATAAATATACATTTTGTTAGAAATGTCATATATGATTAAAAATACACATTTGACTAGAAATGTTACTTTAGAATTAAAACATCACTTTGGTTAATAATGTTCATTTAGCATTAAAACACCGTTTATGTTAGAATTGTTTAATTAGAATAAAACACCATTTATGTTAGAATTGTCAACATAGAATATAAACACCGTTTATGTTAGAATTGTCAACATAGAGTATAAACACCGTTTGTGTTAGAATTGTCAACATAGAGTATAAACACCGTTTGTGTTAGAATTGTCAACATAGAGTATAAACACCGTTTATGTTAGAAAAGGTACATTTGGTTAAAAAGCACATTTAGTTATAAGATGAACATTAGTAATAAAAGAACATTTGGATTAGCGAACAAAATTCTGGGTCGTTACAATGAAAAAAAAAATATTACTCATTTGGTTGATAGCATGTTGGTTGAAACAAGAATAGCACTTTCTATAATGTCATGATAGTATAGTATGTGTTAGATTTTGAATTAACTATTTTGATGTAAACTAGGATACATTAAAATGAATCATTTATAGTACGACTTGTTAGTAGCGCTATCACCTTGTTAGAATAAAAAAGAACATCTTTAAAGTAAAATTAACATTTTCATTTTAAAATGTAACATTAAAGTAAAATTAACATGTTTTGTTAATTAGATTTTTTTTTAATTGAAATTAACATGTTTGTTAATTAGAAATTTGATAAGCAAGATTAACATGTTTTGTTAAGTAGATTTTGTTAATTAAAATTAACAGTTTTTGTTAATTAGATTTGATTAGAAAAAAAGAATAGATTTTGTTAAACATCCTTTTTAAATAAAAAGAATAGATTTTGTTAAACATCCTTTTGAAATAAAAAAAGAATATATTTTGTTAAATATTCTTTTGAAATAAAAAGTGTAGAATTATAAATTATATTTTTATTTTCATATTTATTACAATAAGAAGTGTAAGATTAGAAAAACATCATTTTTATGTAAAACATGATTAGTGAAGAAAAATATCATTTTTGTGTAAAATATGATTAGTGAAGAAAATTATCATATTTTGTACATTGAAGTCGGTTAGGCAAAACTCACATTTTTGGTTATTTAAGAGGGAGTAGACAAAATCATATTTTGTTTACATTAAAAGGATATAACAAAATATTCATATTTTATTTACATTAAAGGGACGTGTCAAAAGATGTAATTTTGTTTACGTTTAAAAGGATATAACAAATTCATATTTTGATTACATAAAAAGGAGTTAGACAAAATTACAATTTTTTGTCGCTTTAAAAGAATTAGAATAAAAGAGACATTTTTGTCATTTTAAAAAGAATGAAGTAAAATATTCATTTTGTCATTAGAAAAGAATGGGACCAAAAATATACATTTTGGTAAGTAAATAAGAGTTAAGATTTTATTGTCATTAGTTAACAATAAAGGAATTGAATTAAGAGTTAAGATTTTATTGTCATTAGTTAACAATAAAGGAATTGAATTAAGAGTTAAGATTTTATTGTCATTAGTTAACAATAAAAGAATTGAAATAAGAGTTAAGATTTTATTGTCATTTGTTAACAATAAAAGAATGGGAATAAAAGAGTAGATTTCTTATTGTCTTTTGGTCACAAATAAAAGGATTGAGATGTTTATTTGAGATGTAGAAATGTTTGATGTGTTAAATATAATGTTAGTGTATTCAAACTGAATATTACACTTCCATTTACAAGTCATCCGACTTGTTTATGTTATTGGGTCGATAATTTTTACACATCGCTCAAGTGCACAAATAATGTATTATTTGATTGTTGGATGAAACCCCACACGGGTGTTGGGATGATATTTGATCTACACTAGTCCCAATATTTAGTGTAGAATCCACTTTGAGTGTTATTTGGATGCTTGATAATTATTTATCATGATTATTGATTACATGCAATATATGGTTGTTGATTGAGTCACATTCCAATAAAGAATATTTTAGAAAATATCTTAGAAAAAGGAATATATTTTAGAAAAAGAATATATTTTAGAAGAATATATTTTTATTGAAATGAACTAACTATCAACTAGAATAAATCATTAAATTTAGACTTAATGAAGTTTTCCAATTTGTTAAATTAAATAAATTGGATTTTGGGTTTGTCGTGAATAGTGTCTTGAATAACACTGTTCTTAAACCCCGCATGAAAAGAATAAATCTTTTAATTAAGATTATTAAGGTTTTCAATTATATTTAATAATTGAAATAAGATGAAATGTGAGTCAGGTTTATTTTGAACTGTGTTTTTAAGCGACATTAGTTCTTTAATCCAACTGACAGTGAAAATATGATTTGGAAATTATAAAACTTTTATTAAGATTTAAATGGGAATTTTCCAAAAGATAAGTTTTCCAATTTAATATATTAAATTGGAATTGAATAGAATTCGAATTAATTATAATCGAGATAAGCCTCTGTAAAAGAAGACCGATACTACATATGGAATTTAAGAGGCCTTGTCGTATTCCATTTATATTATTGGTTGGATACAGAAATTTATAACGATTATATATTGATTTGTTTTCTGTGAAGATTCCATATTTTATGGAAGACGATTTTGGGTTTACCATGAACTATGTTTTAAATGACATTAGTTCTTTTACCCAGTTAAGAATAAGATTTATTTCTTAAATCTAAAGAATCATTTAATAATATTTTTGATATTTAAAACCAAATGGTGTTTTGAAGAAATCTTTAAAAGAAAGATTTAAGAATAAACTTAAAGGATTTATCTTTGATAAGAATAATTTGAATATTTTATTTAAAAGAATATTCTGAATTGGAATGAGGCGTTGGATGTGTTTTTACAGTACTTGATTTTAAAAATACCCGAGTTATTCGGAAAGACCGGGTTTAACCCATTACGAATAATTACTACGACAATGAAGAGTCGAAGATGAAGACGGTGTTTGAAGACCGAAGATCTTCACATCGAATGGATATGTTGCTATAGAGACCCTTGATGGGAGTAGCTACCTTGAAGGGGCTTCAGTGGTAGCCGTCCGGACTATTGTTGATTGTTCGGATTTGGTTTTCGCTCAGAGCCAGAGCATAAGCTTGTAAATGGATGCGTGTCTGACATTGGATTTCATTCCATGTGAATTAAATCGATTTCTATTAATGTATGTCGGTTTGGTGGTGGAGGATTTATTCTCTACTTAACACCCTGGTATATATAAATAGTGATTGATAGCATGGCGTGAATTGTCAATGTGGCACGCCAAGATGCAATTGATCAAGGCTTTTGTTAAAAAGCAGGGCCGTGTGGGATGATCAAAGTATAGCCTATTATGACATAGCTTTGTGTATATTGTGACTTCGCGAGCCTCACACCCCGGTATGAGTCAAAAACGGGATATGGACCGTAGGGAGTGCACACGTTTCTTTCTGGCTAGTGGTAGTGTCAGTGCTTAAACTGGCTGGCATTTTACTTATGTGGATGATGGATTTTGAGGCGCCTCAGATTTTTATAGGCCGTTAGTGGTCATACTATAGGTTCAAAGGAACCGGGAAGCGTGTGTTCAGGCATAACTAATCCACTGCCGATAGGCGGGGACCGGCCCTACCGCATCCAAGGGTTCACTGCGGGGGATCCTGAGGCATTTGCTAGATTTTATCGAATCGGAGAGGAGCTTGCCCCTAGCCTCGACTCATGATGGAAATCCAATTTCGAATACGACCTTGCGGTTTTGATTGTAGAACTAGTATAGCGACATGATATATGGTACCCATGACGTCTATGATTGAATTTTTTTTATTAGGACATATACACACTAATATCAAATCCGTTTTTATCGTATCAAGCATCTTTTGACCATTATAAGGTAAAACCCTATCCTCCGGTTTGCGTTGCATTGTGTGATGGGACTTGGGTCTTATAATGGTTTCGTTTTTCTAAAAAGCATTGCGTTGTTTAACGATTTACTTTAATTTATGCACTGGCAATCCAATGGAGTAAACCCGTCCCGCGTCAGCGGCGTGGTCCTGTGATTAGCCATATTATTAGATAAGTTAAGTTAAGATTTCTCATACCAGTCCCATGACTGACCTGTAGTTTGTTTCACTGGCAAACTCGGGTGCCCATATTTTCCACACGGGCAGTTGAGTAGCTTTTTGCAGATATATTTACAGGATCCTGGTTTATTGCTGAAGCGGTATTCGGAAAGCTCTGTATCCGTGTATTCCTTCCAGTTGTATATTTGTAATATTTTCCGCTGATATTTAAATGTAATTTAGAAGTCTGATATTGTATTTCCAATGTGTATTATTCTTCCATACTCTGTTACATTCTTGTACTCTGATGTAATTGTTGTAACAACAATAAAATGTTCTTCAGTTTGTGTTCTGATGTGTGTTGTTCTCAAGGCAGTCCAGCCTTTCCTTTACTGGAAAGTTTGGGTCGTTTCATTTTAGTTATCCAACTATATTAAATTAAATTTAATAAATTACCTAAGGGTACTAACTTCAAATTTAAATAAACTTTACTTAATCAATTAGTTTAGAATTTTACTTACTACCTAATTTCTTTTACATAAACAAATTTCTATTTTTAAATAAATGACCAATTTTATAACTAATCTCTAATTTTTCTTCGGTTACTTGTTTATCTAAATCAAAATTTGCTTTTAAATTTAAAATTTAAAAATCAAAGATTACCTTAATCACTATTTTAATATTCAATCAGTCTACCAATTTTATTTACTTCAGTAGCTAAATATTTTGGTTTATACAACTTAATTAAATCTGCCTGTGAAAATAAATTGTGTAATAATTTTATAATAAAACTGACCTTGCTACTGCCCTCCCTTCGCACCCCTTCTCACTTGAATGTCGGACCTTCACACTCGATGTTGAGTATTGTTTTCCCCCAAATCGACAGCTTTAACTTCACCAAATCCGACCCTAGCTGCATATACACAGTACCGTCGAGCCTGTGGACTGTCGGACCCTTTATGTTTATCCATCGAATTCCCCCAAACTCCTCAGCAAAACCCAAGACCAACTCATCTCCTTCCTAGATCCGTGCGCCTTCCAGTGGCTTCCAGGAATTCGTGATACCATCATCGCTTTGAAACCTCAACCTACAGTCGCGTCGAACTAGCCTCCGACATCCCGTACGGCCTCCAAGTCTTAACCCTAACCGTGTCCATCGCGAGTGCTCCTAGCTTGGATCGAGATTCATGGTACTTCGTTTTTAGTATTGAGGATGGGAGGAGCATCCATTTCATTTGCTGGAGCCTTTCGATCTAATTTGGTTTCTGATTTTTTTAGGATGGGAGGAGCGGTGTGATTTTATAAAGGTGTGGTTTTTAGAGTGAACAACGAGGCCTCTATTTTGTGGAGGTAGAGCACACACCCGTTTTGTTTATGTCCCCAAAAGAATAAAAGAAATTTTATTTATTTTATTATTTTATTATATTTTAATTAAACTGAGATCCTTAAATCAAAAATACCCATGATGCCGAACTCCTTTCTGAACCCAACAACTGTCATTTCTAGGGTAAAACCACTATTCTGAACCCACTGGGATAGGTCACGAAGTCTAGTTCGATCATCTGGAACAGATATTAATTTAAACTTATATAAATTAATTTCATACAATTTATTCTTCTCGAAAATAAATTAATATTATTATTCTAACTCAACTGAATTTTATACTGATCATCTGAACTGATTCGATTTAGCTATATATTTTTAAATTAAATTATTAATGCATTACGATAATTTAATTTATTCGACATTAAATCGAAATCGATTATTAAATTGATAACTTAATATATAAAATTCCATTTATATTATCCACCTAATATTTAAATCCGAATTAAATATTTAAAAGTAACCCATAAGAATCCGGGTCATTACAATCTTCCCCACTTAAAATAATTTCGTCCTCAAAATTGCTAAGGTAGAAAAAGTGCTACAAACCAATTTATCTTTTCAAAACTTTTTTATGTTGATACTCAACATTTCAAACTTCCTTACGTAACTCTCTTTCGAATAAATCCCTATTCGATAACTCCTCCCTTCGAATAACTATATTCGATAATCTCTCTTTCGAATAACAAGATTTGAAAACCTTTCTTCGAATAAACTATATTCGATTTACTCTATTCAATTTACTCTTATCAATTAACTCTATTGGATTTAATTCTTATCGATTAATCCTATTTGATTAGCTCTTTTCACTTAACTCCTTCCGAATAAGCTATATTTGATAACTCCTTTAACTCTATTCGAATAACTAATATTTGATTTAACTCCATTCGCTTGACACTAGATCGCAGCGATCACAATGGTTACGCCTGATTCCCTCAGGAAACATCCGACCGCCCTAGGCTATCCTCAGCCCTGCGAATTACGCTAGCAGTCATACGAAATGGCAGCTTATCCTAAGCAACTATGTTTGACTAATTCTATCTCAATAACTATATTCGATCAACTTTAATTGAATAACTAACATTCAATTAAATCCTAATTCGATTAACTATGTTCAATTAACTCTATCTGGTTAACTCTTAATTTGAATAACAAATATTCGATAAATTCTAATTGAATAACTAATATTTAATTAACTCTACTGATTAACTCTAACTGGTTAATTCTTACTCTAATCGATTTATTCTAACTCTAATCGATTATTTCTAACTCTAATCGACTTCTCCTATTCGAATAACTCCAATTGGATAATGTTTATTCATTTATAAAGATTTACTTTTAGTAACGGTTCTTCACTTTATAAATGTTCTATTTAATAGCGTTACTTCACTTATACAAGTGTTGTGTACCCCTTCTATTTAAAACTATTGGTGTTAAAAAACAATATCTCTTCTCTATATAAGTTCAGACTTATATATTCCATTTATCGAATGATAAATATTTAATTTAATTTATAAACTGTTATTTATAAATTAATCTTTTCTATTTATCTGTTAAAAACAGATTTCCATTTTCTATTCATCTTATAAATATTCCTTTGATTAAATTCTATTTATTTAACAAATAAATATATCATTTATAACATTCTATTTATTTTCTATAAATAAATATTTCCATTTAATCTATTTGTAAATGTTTTACAAATATTTCCTTTTAAATTCTATTTGTAAATGTTTTAACAAATATTTCTCCTTCTATTTGTTTGCACATAACTTCCTTTGTATTTGTTTTACAAATATATTTCCTTTATATTTGTTTTACAAATATATTTTCTTTTTAACTCTTTTGGTTTTTCCTTTATTCACACCCAATTCATATTTCATTCACATTGATTTTACTCAATTTATTCATTTTGATCCATTTAACTTACTTAAGTTAAATTTAATTTCAATCATTCAAATTCCCAGGGTTTTATTTCAAAACTCCTTTGAAGTAATATAAATATATACATATATTTATATCCATCTCAAATTCAAAATATTTGAATTTTCAAACAACTAGTTTTCTTTTCAAACAAATTTTCCATCAAAAACTTTTCTAAGGCAGCAATTCATCACTTAGAAACTCGAAAATGAACACTGATGATGTTGCAATCATCAACATCATCAGAATTACCTTCTAGTTACAGGAGTGAGTTCAGTGCTATATCACTTGACATTCATTTAGAAAAATATTTTCCAAACTCCCAGGATTTTAAATTCTTAATTTTGGTTTGAATTCCATTTTAATTCATCTCATTTGTATATATTTCATTCTTATACAAATTCTATTGGTTATATATAACTATTTCTGTTTTATAATCTAATTTGATTATAATCCTAACAATCAACCCAACCATTTAAAATAATATCGTGTCCAATCTTCTATTCAAGTGTTTATAAACTCCTATCGACATCGTAGCGTCCCACGATTCGATCAAAATTCATAATTCACTCAACAGACTAGTCAACACAATATAAAACAGTTTTTATATCAAATAACAAATATGCTCTCTCATATATATACACTCAACTCATTCTAGGGTACTACTGACCCTATCTCTAATGAGCACATTCCAACAAGCCTAGGTATTCGCTCAACCTAAGCTATGATACCAACTGTAATGACCCAAAATCCGTAACATCAGAGTTGACTATATACATCATACGTCCAACCCAAATATCACGAAAATACGAATCATTTTTTTTAGAACAAAAGGGTAGAAGAACAGAAATAACAACACAGAATCTCACATCGCAGCGGAACAAAATATAATATATCATAACTTTTGAAATACAAAATTTCAACTGTATAACATACACTTATCAGAATACAACACTTACAACACAGCGGAACAAAACTCTATATAACTAACGCTGAAGCCTCCTGCTCCAAGCTCCTTTAGATAGAGCTGCAAAATCCTGAACTACCTGACTGCCCGTATATATTTAGGCACCCAAGAGTTTAGGTAGAACAAAACAAAATAAACTCCGGGTCAGTCACGGGACTGGTATGAGTAAATAGTTTAAAACAGTTTCAGAAACTAAATGATATCTCATAAGACCACGCCGTATAACACGGAACGGGTTTTTCCCTTATGAGAATCCAAACACTTGATTTAACTTTCAAATTCTTTTTGAAAGAAACGGTAATCTTTATATCAAAACTCTATGATATTATAATAATGTCTAAATCAAGTAAATTACAATCTAGTGGAACGTTTGCATCTCACGTTCCACATATATGGTATACAATCAAAACCTCAAGCATGTATTGGGTAATGAATTTCCAACTATGACAAAGTATGGAACCACCTGCCGCTGGTATATCTCTAGAGGAGAATACACCGAGTTCAACAAGAACATCTTGCAACTCAGCCACACATGACCGACCACTCATTTCGCTTGAGTGTATCGAATGTATAACAGCAACGGTTGGGATCAGTAACCGTTTCCCGAATGGGACATCATTGACAATAGATTTTTAGAAGTAAATTAAACTCTAGATCAGGTGATTATACAACCTAATAGGTGTGACCTACATAGCCATGATGCCTGCCCGATTTCTGTCATTTACCGGTTGATGAGGCTTGAGGTTACGCTTTATCATCACATCAGATTCACTTCGAATGCCACATTGTTAGATCCATCGAAAATCACTAATTGACGTCTACAACAGTACATTATGTGTTAGGTAAAGAAGTTTCCTTCTCCGCTTCCACTCTTGGTATGGTTGAAGAAATCAATGTACGTGACCTTTCTGGAGATACTCTGTCAGACATTCATCCATACAAGTCATCCAGGAACAGGATGAACCGAAGGCACTATTCAGTACATCCATCTTAGGCACTGTTATCTAAGACTTATACAATAGCCCTTGCACTTTACTCCGTCTTCAATTTTCTTTGGCATATATGATTCGCAACGCTTATGCCATACAGAGTGGTTCTTTGGATAATAATCCAATCGGTCTCTCCATATTGACAACGATGGTCAAAAACTTCGATAGTCTGTGATTTAACTATCAAATAAAAACAAGTGTTTCGATAGTCGATGATTTAACTATCGAAGAAAACAAGTGTTCATCCAATTATCAAACAATCACTGAGCCCTTAATTAATATTCCATTAATTAACTCACTTCTCTATTTCTTTATCAATGTTTGTTAACCAAATATTTTCAATAACCATATTGGCCTTTTACGTTATTTGGAAAACATTTCCGAATATCGCCTTCCTTTATTTTCTAAACTTTAGAAAATATATGCTATTTATAATTGGAAAATATTCCAATTACTTATCTCTTTTCTGATCTCGTTTATTTCTATACTTAGGAAATATTCTTTATTATATTTCCAAGCTTACACTTATTTGGGTTAAAACGGATGTTGTGTAAAACATCGTTACGACAACCCAAATACCATATTCAACTAACTCTTACCCAACATTGATCTTCGAGCCTGAAATCTTACTATTTATTTGTTAATAATGAAATCAATCAAGTTGGGGGTATAACTACCTCTTAGACCTTGACTGAATAACATTTATAACGTCAAAACAGATATGACTACTTACTCGAATAATCAATACCATACAACTACTTCTTCACTTTTAAACACATATACACTTTCTATTTCTACTCTTACGAGATTTTATTCTTAGTCTTCCTTTTTGATTATACTATTCTATTTCTAAGTTCGTTTTCTTATCGACTTCTATATATATCGATACGTTGGTTTCTAACTATCAAATTATCTTATAAATATTCTAACTCCTTAAATTCCCGAAAAAATTCGCCATAACCTCCTTTGTACCGGGAGCATCGGGATATTTCAAATAGCCTCCCATGGCCCTCACCAATCCAAAAAGAAAAAGAAAAGCCAAGCGGCTAGCCGATATGGCATATAAAATCTCATATATGAATTAAATACGTACCTTTTTGTCGAGCATTCTATTTATACCTTCATTAGCTTTATCCCCTACCTATCTCCTGTATATCTATACCTGTCCAATTTATTTCAACTATACCCGATCGTTTTAACTCAATTCGTTAATTAATTTGTTAATTAATTTGTTAATTAACTCTTTAGTCTATTTCACTTTTATATTTGAACATGACATGTTCAAATATATTTTAACTTGCTTATTAACTAATTGAATTCAAAATTTCAATTTAAGTTCTATATTCGACTTCGAATATACATTTACAAATCCAATTCACCTTTCAAAGTTCAACTTCAATTCAAAACTCGATTAACTAATTTCTCTTCGACTTAGTTAATTCCATTCAATTCTATTTGAATTCTATATTCAAATTCCATTTCCTTTTCTATTTGAATTCTATATACAAATTCTATAGTTTAAATTCCATTTGAATTCTATATTCAAATTCTATAGTTCAAATCTATTTGAATTTCAAATATTCGAACTCCATTTAATCCTATTATTCAAATTCTATATTTAAATTTCCTTTATTCAACTTCCTTTTAAATTTCTTTATTCAAATTCCATATTTGAATTTCCTTTATTCTATATTCAAATTCTATATTAATTTTGTTTGAATTTTATATATTCAAATCCCATTTCAATTTCTATATTCAATTTGAATTGTCTATATTCAATTTAACTTCTATTTAAATAAATTCAAATTATTCGAATTCTAAATCATAAATCCTTACGGATTTATTTTAGTTCAATTTATATTCTGACATCAGAATAAATTCCATCGTTTATTTCTTTAAACTATTTCCCCCATTTCTATCTTTAAATTCACATTTGAATTTAAATATTCAAATTATCCAAATGATAATTTTCTTCCTTTTTATTTACAAACCCTATTTATTTTAATTGTTTATATATATTCTTAAACAAGACTCGATTTCAATTTCCTTTGAAATAGATATTTTCTACTTTGGGAAAATAGATTTCCCTTTTCCGAATTCACACTTGTATTTTTATTTCTGAATTATCCAATGATAATTCTTTTCACATCAATTATAAACTTCGTTTATAAATGAACTACTTGTTTTTATTCTTTAAAACAAGTAAATATTTCAAATCTATTTAAAAATTCAATTCTATTTTAGAAAAATAGAATTCCCCTTTTAAATCTCAAATATCCCTTTTCAGGATATTTTTATAAATTAACACTTAGGCCCAGTGATATTTAAACACCAAACAAATCAATTATTTATTTCAGATTTTCTAACACATCATATATGACAGTATATATGCAAACAAATAAACAAACAGATTATATATATTTTTGAGGAATCTAGTTGGATTCCTCCAACCTGTTTTCCTGCATCCACAGACGTTAGTCAACATAGTAATACCCATCCTGCTTCGAGGAAGGATATCACGGTATGAAGGTCATCCACTAATATATATTTGTGGGGCGCATAGGGAAATCATCCGCTATGAAACTGCGGGCATCCGCTAATGAGACTGCGGGAATCCAACCAATTATCAAACCAATATATATATATATATATATATATATATATATATATATATATAATAGTCAACCCTAAATAACTAATATATTTAAAGCAACCAGAAAAATCCAAACAAGCAACAACAATTATTTTTAACGACATAAAAATAATTCTAATAAAGGTGAGCGGGAATTTACTCACCAGGGTTTTTAATTTGCCGAGTACCCCATTTAAGCCTATCATATAAATATCACAATGATTCTCCTTCACCAGGGTTATCTAACTATATTAAATTAAATTTAATAAATTACCTAAGGGTACTAACTTCAAATTTAACCTAAACTTTACTTAATCAATTAGTTTAGAATTTTACTTACTAACTAATTTCTTTTACATAAACAAATTTCTATTTTTAAATAAATGACAAATTTTATAACTAATCTCTATTTTTTCTTCGGTTACTTGTTTATCTAAATCAAATTTTGCTTTTAAATTTAAAATTTAAAAATCAAAGATTACCTTAATCACTATTTTAATATTCGATTAGTCTACCAATTTTATTTACTTCAGTAGCAAAATATTTTGGTTTATACAACTTAATTAAATCTACCTGTGAAAATAAATTGTGTAAGCTTTAATTTCATAATAAAACTGACCTTGCTACTGCCCTTCCTTCGCACCCCTTCTCACTTGAATGCCGGACCTTCACACTCGATGTTGAGTACTGTTTTTCCCCAAATCGACAGCTTTAACTTCACCAAATCCGACCCTAGCTGCATGTAAACAGTACCGTCGAGCCTGTGGACTGTCAGACCCTTTATGTTTATCCATCGAATTCCCCCAAACTCCTCAGCAAAACCCAAGACCAACTCATCTCCTTCCTAGATCCGTGTGCCTTCCAGTGGCTTCCAGGAATTCGCGATACCATCATCGCTTTGAAACCTCAACCTACTGTAACAACCCGCAAATTCTGAACCAATTTAAATTTTTTATTTTAGAAAATTTTAATGAATTTTGAGGATATAATAAAATTTATTATTAAAAATAATGGCTAGAATTCATTTTTATCAAAGTCAGAACGAATAAATTTAATTTGAATGTAAAAGGAGTTAGAAATGGCGCGGTAGTTTGAAAATTTGATTTTGAACTTTAGTTGAATGTATAGGACTCAAAATAAACCAGAATTGAGTGAAACCAAAAATATTTAAATCTCTTTAACCATATCTTTCTAACGAATATGAAAATTTGAAATTTCATAGCGGAAATCAAAAGTTATGGCCAACTCAATTTTTAGAAAGGTCGCTGTAGAATTTATATATATTATATATATGGCCCGAAAGGCTATTTTTCACATATGAAGGAATTTCGATTCGAAACCACTTCCATTGAGTTCGGAATGACGTTTCTGCATTGAAAAACAGTTAATACTTATATATTTTGAGTTTCGGAAATTATTTGTTTAAAAATGTATTTTTAATATTAAATATATTGGCCTTGAAAATAGTCATTTTTCAAACGACCTCCATTTTCGACGAAACCACTTTTGTTGGAACCGGAATGTTAAATTATTGCTAGGTTTCAATTTTCAGAATTTTTCGAATTAATATGTGAGCGTGGCGAGAGAAAATGTGTTTTGACTGTTTTAGTTAAATTTAAACGCCTTAAAAATAGCCATTTTTCAAACAGTCTCAGAATTCGACGAAAATAATTTTGTTGGATTTGTATCGTCATAAGAAAGCTAAAAATATTTTTTTTAGAATTTTTTGAGGTCGTATGTGGCCCCGGCATATTTTTATGTACGGTTAATATTTAATTAATTAATTTTAAATGCAATTTTAAATAAAAATAGTACATATTTCGGAATTGGGCCACGGAACCTATCCCATTGCGTTCAGTAGGTGTCAAAACCTTAAGAACGACAGTAAGCAGGCCCAAATCAGAGAAAGTCCGAAAATCCACCTTTTAAGCACAATTTTCGAGATTTAATATTAAAATATTATTAAAATATTCAGGCTGAAACCCTAACCCTAATTTCAGCCGCCACCTAAACCGAAGGCCAGAATTTCTCCAATTTCAAATGCTCATAACTTTTGATCCGCTCAACGAAAATCGACAAACTTGGTACCAAATCGAAGCTTTCGGAGAGATCTTTCAATCCATATGGTCAAGATCGAGTTTTGGTTCACGGATTTCATGAATTCTGGGCTGAAACGTGGCGGGTTCGATTTTTGAGACGAGGTGGAGGCCGAGTTGGGTGGCCTTCAGGCCGAAGGTGGAGCTCGGCTAGGGCGTCGGAGTGGCGGGGTCTGATCGGCGATCGGTGGCTCGGATGGGGGTGCGACGTGGAAGATCGGAGGTGAAGAGATGGGTTCGGCGATGCGTAGAACATGAGGAAGAAAGGTTGTATTTTAATATTATTTTATTTAATTAATATTTAATTTATGCGATCTTTAAAAATCAATATCTCATTCATACGAGGTCCGATTGACGAACCGTCAGTTGCGTTGTACTCGTCTTTCCGAGAGCTTCGCGATGGCGTAGACCAGAGCTGATTCCGAGACAGTCAAATTTTCAGCAAAAATCAATGTGAGAATTCTGGATTTTATTATTTAATTAATTATAAATTATTTTCTTGCGTTAAAAATAATTGTATTGTGATGTAATTCAGATCTGTAATGTTCTGTGATTGATGAATGGTTGATTTGTGGTTGGTGGTTTGTTTTGTTGTGCATGATATGCTAGATCGGCGTTGAATTTAATATACGGGTGAATTTTATTTGTAATTAGAAAATAAATCTAAATTTAGATTTAAATCATATTTTATTCAGATCTGTTTATTCTAGTTTATTTAAAAAAAACATATTATTTTTATTATTCTGAGATGAACCATAGAATTTGATCGACAAATAAAAACTAATTTTTATTTGTTGATATTACAATAGTATTTGATCGAAAAAATTAAAACTTTACTTTTGTTTATTTGTTTACTTTGCAACAGAAAATGAACAACAAATAAAACCTTACTTTTATTTGTTTACTTTGCAATAAGATTTGAGCGACAAATAATATATTCTTTTTATTTGTTTATTTACAATAGAATATGAACAACAAATAGAATATATTTTTACTACGACATAATTTGGCTAACTAATAAAAATCCTATATTTGTTTGTTTACATTTGGAACACGGTTTATGAATTACAATAAAAACATAAAACGTTCATTTGTTTGAATTGAAACCTTGTTAACGATAAAATTTACATTTTACCGTATATATAGAATAGCTTAAAAATGTTCATCTATTTGGAATGAAAACATGAAACATTGAAAAATCTCATTTTTAATGTAAAGAATGATTCATATGAAAATTGTGTATGATAGAATTGTCGAAAAACAAAGTCATCCTTTTTATTTGTTTTTGTTGAAATGTTATAAATAAATCAAAAAGATTACATTCTCAATGAAATTAGAAATAAATTAAAAAGATTACATTTTTCAATGTAATCAAAATTGAAATAAAATGATTAATTTTTTTTTAATGTAATTAAAATTGAAGTAGAATGATTACATTTTCAATATAATTAATATTGAAATAGAAATAACATTTTGGTTAAAGCATAAGTATTGAAAAAAAAGAGATCACATTTTTGGCCAAACTTTATTAGTGAACATTTTTGGCCAAAACTTTATTAGTGAAATGAAAATATCACTTTTGTCAAAACTTGACTATTGAATTGAAATTTTCATTTTTGTCAAAATCTGATTATTGAATTGAAAGTATCATTTTTGTCAAAACTTGATTACTGAAAATAAAAGTAACAATTTTGTTTACATTTTTATGTAAATAAGAAATTATTTTAAGAAGTTACATAGTAAATAAAGTTTGTTCTTTTATTTGGAATTCCCTATGCAAATATAACTTGAAAATAAAAGTACATTTTTATTTGTGCTCGACAACACAAATAAAACTAGAAAATAAAACATATATTGAAAATAAAGTTTTGTTCTTTATTTTGTGTTCAAAAATGTAAATATATTTTGAAATTAAAATTTATTCTTTTATTTGCACTCACCAATGCAAATACATACATATATTGAAAATAAAGTTTATTTCTTTCATTTGCATTTATCAATATATATATGCACTGAAATTAAAGTTTATTCTTTTATTTGCATTTATCAATGCAAATATTCAATGAAACTATAGTCTATTTTCTTTATCTATAATTACCGATACAAATGTACACACTTTTATACATTTAACAGAATTTGTTTAAATTATACTTTGAAAATAAATTTTGTTCTTTTATTTTTATTCACTAATGTAAATATAATTTAAAAACAAAACTATTCTTTGTTTGCATTCATAAATGCAAATACTCTTTTTTTTAAATAAAATTTGTTTCTTTTATTTACATTCAATAATGTAAATACACTTGGGAAATGAGGTTCTTTTTACATTCACTCAATATACCTTTAAATAAAAATAAAAGTTACATTTGTTATTTGCATTCCTTGTTGCAAACAAAACCTTAAAATAAAGTTCATCTTTGTTTGCAATTTATTAATGCAAACAAACCATCAGATTTAAAATTTTATTCTTGATTTATAATTTTGATATGAATAAAGATTGTTTGAAATAAAGGTTAGGATTTAAAAGTTACATTTTAATAACTAAACATCTACATTTTTATCATTAGAGTAAAATAGACAAAAACACCCATTTGTCTAAATTAAAAGAATAAAAGAAAATATAGCATTGGCATATTTTATTAGAATTGAAAAACAAATTATTCATTTCGGTAAATTTATATTAGTTAAAAACAATTATTCATTTTTGTTAATTTACATTAGTTAAAATAATTATTCATTTTAGTCAATTTATACTAGTTAAACCAAATTATACATTTTGTCAGAAATATTCATTTTTGTCAAAATGAATTAGTTGAAGCAATTTATATATATATATATATGTTTGGCAAGATATATACTTGTCAAGATAGGTTAGTTAAATCAAAATATTTATCATTTTGCCTCATTAGAATTTCCAAAACAAAATAACCATTTTTGTTTAGACTTTAAATTAGCAAAATAGAAATTGTCAATAGTGGCCAAGTTGTTATGCTTATTCATTCATTGCAATAGAGATATTTTCTAGTCATCATTATATGTATTATGTATTACACTTCCATTCACAAGTTACCCGACTTGTGTATGTGATTTGGACGATAATTTTCACACATCGCCCATGTGCACAAATTAGTTTATCATTTGTTTGTTGGTTGAAACCCCACACGGGTGTTGGGATGAAAATTTATATACACTAATCCCAATATTTAATTGTTTGTTGATCGTTAGATCGACAGGCTGTGAGGAGCGTTATTATTTAATTTTAACGCTTACACAGTGGAATTTACACTTTGGATGTAAATGGATGATTTGATGATGTGTTTGAAATCCGTGTAACCCAAATTAGATGGTAAATGTTTGAGTCGCATTTCGATTCAGGTGTTCTTTTAAATAAGAATACTTTTAAATTAGAAATCCTTTTTATATAAAGTATATATATTTTCAAAATATAGATTGTTAATTAAGTATATGTTAAAACAAGGAATATTTGTAAAAGATAAAGAATTTGTAACATATAGAATACCTTTCATTTAGAGTCTTTATATAAAGAATATTTTTATGATTATTAAAAAAATATGTTTTTAAAAGATTACTAGATTTGCAATTATATTTTGTGATATGAAATAAATTGAGGTGTGAAGTGGATTTATCGTGGACGATGTTTTAAATGACATTTGTCCTTTAATCCAATTTACATTGAAATTATTATTTGGAACTTATGAATCTATTTTACAGATTTAAAAAGGGCATTTTCTAAAAATCAAGTTTTTCAATTTAATATATTAAATTGGAATTAAGTGGAAATTCGATTGGTAATAAATCGAAATGGACTTCTGTAAAAGAAGACCGATATTATATATGGAATTTAAGAGGCTTTGCCATTATTCCATTTATATTATTAGTCCGATACAGAAATTTATATCGATTATGTATTGATATGATTTCTGTAGAATTCCATATTTTGGAAATTGATTTAAAGATTTTATTTTTAGAGTTTATCTTTGATAAAATTAATGAGAATCCTTTAAAACGAATATCTTATTAAAAGAATACTCGGAGTTGGAATGTGGCGTAATGTGTGATTTTCCAATATTTTCGTTTTAATCCCAAAATACGCGAGTTATTCAGAAAGACCGGGTTTAACCCATTCTGAGTAATCATCACGACGATCAAGAGTCGAAGATGAAGACGGTGATTGAAGACCGAAGGTTTTCACATCGTTGGGATGATGATGACTGGTATCTTGAATTGGGATTGGCCTTCCAAGGCAAGGTATTTGGTAATGATCGTCCAAATGCATTTGGAGATCGACGGACACGTTGTTTCGCTCAGACCCAGAGCGGACTTGTAAATGGATTGTGTGTCTGACATTGTATTCCTTCCTGCTGTATTTGTTGAACGCTACTGATTATATATTTCTGTTTGGTGGTGAAGAATTTATTCTTTACTTATCACCCTTCTCTAAGACGTATGAGCTTAGAGGTTATATATATTGGTAAATGATCAATAATATGGTAGGGTCTGACAATGTGACATGCTAAGATGCAAATGATCAAGGCTTTGTTGAAAACAGGCCTTGTGGTTGATGATCAAAGCACAGTCTCCTTAGGCATAACTTTGTGTATATCGTGACTTAGCGAGCCTCACACCCAGGTATGAGTCAAAAACGGGATTAGGACTGCAGGGAGTGCACACGTTTCTTTCTAGCTAGTGGTGTTTGGGTTTTAACACGGCCCGACATTTTACTTATGTGGATTTTGGATTGAGGTACCTCGGGTTTTTATCGGCCGGAAGTGGTCATACTATAGGTTCATAGGAACCGGGAAACGTGTGTTCAGGCATAATTAGTCCACTACCGTTAGGTTGGGACCTGCCCTGAAGATCCAAGTGTTCACTGCGGGGGATCCTGAGGCATTTGCTAGAGTGTCTCGAATCGGAAGAGGACGATCCCTAGCCTCGATTTCATGACAGAAAACCAATTTCCAATACGACATTACGGTCTTGATTGTAAACTTATATACGACGACATTGTATATGGTACCTATGTCATTTAAGATTAATACATTTATATTGAAATGTTTTAAATATATATACACACACTAATAATAATATCGTTTTTACGTATTTAGCATCTTTTGACCATTATAAGGTAAAACCCTATCCTCCGGTGTGCGTTGCATTGTGTGATGGGACCTGGGTCTTATAATGGTTTCATTTTTCTAAAAAGCATTGCGTTATTTGACGATTTACTTTATTTATGCACTGGCAATCCAATGGAGTAAACCCGTTCCGCATTAGCGGCGTGGTCCTGTGATTAGCCTACTTATTAGATAGGTTAAGTTAAGAATTCTCACACCAGTCCCATGACTGACCTGTAGTTTGTTTCACTTTGCAAACTCGGGTGCCCTCTTTCCACACGGGCAGTCGAGTAGCTTTTTGCAGATATAGTTAAGCAGGATCCTGGATTGAAGTCTTAAGCTGGGTCCAGAATATTGATGGCTTTCCGCTGAGATTAGTTCCGCTGCAATGTATTTAATTTATTTTATATGTATCTTCCATTGTATTATTTATCGATGTACTCTGATATATTCTATACTCTGATGTAACATTTATTATTGATGTTATAAAAGTCTGTGTTGTTGTTCTGATGTGTTGTATGCCCAAAGTTAACTTACGCGGGTTTTGAACGGTCTTAATCGATCTTGCGATCGATTGGGGTCGGGCGAAATCCGGGTCGTTACAGCTGGTATCAGAGCCAGGTTAGCTCAAATCTTTGGGGTACAACTCGCTAGAACTAAACAGAAGACTCATCGGAGATTGGATTAGTAATATCCAATAGGAATACTCATTAGAGATAGGATCAGCAGTATCCTAGAATGAGAATACTCATTAGAGATGGGGTTAGCAATGCCCTAGAATGAGTCAGAGTGAAGAAGAATTCATAATTAACGTACTTGTTATTATATACAGTTCGATTATAGAAAATATGATTTTTGAATATATAAAAGTTATATATTTTTGAAAATTTAATCAACTAATTGATTGATGATTGTGTTGTGTGAATAAGAATTCGACTAATAAAATTATTAAATAATTAGAGAATGAACATTAAATTAGTTAAATAAACAACTTTAGCTTCATTTCCTTTTCGAGGACGAAAAGATTTTTAAGTGGGGGAGATTGTAACAACTCGCAAATTCTGAACCAATTTAAAATTTTTATTTTAGAAAATTTTAATGAATTTTGAGGATATAATATAATTTATTATTAATAATAATGGCTAGAATTCATTTTTATCAAAGTCAGAACGAATAAATTTAATTTAAATATAAAAGGAGTTAGAAATGGCGCGGTAGTTTGAAAATTTGATTTTGAACTTTAACTGAATGTACAGAACTCAAAATAAACCAGAATTGAGTGAAACCAGAAATATTTAAATCTCTTTATCCATATCTTTCTAACGAATCTGAAAAATTGAAATTTCATAGCGGAAATCAAAAGTTATGGCCAAATCAATTTTTAGAAAGGTCGCTGTAGAATTTATATATATTATATATATGGCCCGAAAGGCTACTTTTCACATATGAAGGAATTTCGATTCGAAACCACTTCCATTGAGTTCGGAATAACGTTTCTGCATTGAAAAACAGTTAATACTTATATATTTTGAGTTTCGGAAATTATTTGTTTAAAAATGTATTTTTAATATTAAATATATTAGCCTTGAAAATAGTCATTTTTCAAACGACCTCCATTTTCGACGAAACCACTTTTGTTGGAACCGGAATGTTAAATTATTGCTAGGGTTCAATTTTCAGAATTTTTCGAATTAATATGTGAGCGTGCCGAGAGAAAATGTGTTTTGACTATTTCAGTTAAATTTAAATGCCTTAAAAATAGCCATTTTTCAAACAGTCTCAGAATTCGACGAAAATAATTTTGTTGGATTCGTATCGTCATAAGAAAGCTAAAAATATTTTTTTTAGAATTTTCTGAGGTCGTATGTGGCCCCGGCATATTTTAATGTACGGTTAATATTTAATTAATTAATTTTTAATGCAATTTTAAATAAAAATAGTACATATTTCGGAATTGGGCCACGGAACCTATCCCATTGCGTTCAGAAGGTGTCAAAACCTTAAGAACGACAGTAAGCAGGCCCATATCTGAGAAAGTCCGAAAATCCACCTTTTAAGCACAATTTTCGAGATTTAATATTAAAATATTATTAAAATATTCAGGCCGAAACCCTAACCCTAATTTCAGCGCCACCTAAACCGAAGGCCAGAATTTCTCCAATTTGAAACACTCATAACTTTTGATCCGCTCAACGAAAATCGACAAACTTGGTACAAAATCGAAGCTTTCGGAGAGATCTTTCAACCCATATGGTCAAGATCGGGTTTTGGTTCACGGATTTCACGAATTCTGGGCTGAAATGTGGTGGGTTCGGGTTCGATTTTTGAGACGAGGTGGAGGCCGAGTTGGGTGGCCTTCTGGTCGAAGGTGGAGCTCGGCTAGGGCGTCGGAGTGGCGGGGTCTGATCGGCGATCGGTGGCTCGGATGGGGGTGCGACGCGGAAGATCGGAGGTGAAGAGATGGGTTCGGCGATGCGTATAACGTGAGGAAGAAAGGTTGTATTTTAATATTATTTTATTTATTTAATATTTAATTTATGCGATCTTTAAAAATCAATATCTCTTTCATACGAGGTCCGATTGACGAACCGTTAGTTGCGTTGGACTCGTCTTTCCGAGAGCTTCGCGATGGCGCAGACCAGAGCTGATTCCGAGACAGTCAAATTTTCAGCAAAATTCAATGTGAGAATTCTGAATTTTATTATTTAATTAATTATAAATTATTTTCTTGCGTTAAAAATAATTGTATTGTGATGTAATTCAGATCTGTAATGTTCTGTGATTGATGAATGGTTGATTCGTGGTTGGTGGTTTGTTTTGTTGTGCATGATATGCTAGATCGGCGTTGAATTTAATATATGGGTGAATTTTATTTGTAATTAGAAAATAAATCTAAATTTAGATTTAAATCATATTTTATTCAGATCTGTTTATTCTAGTTTATTTAAAAAAAATATTATTTTTATTATTCTGAGATGAACCATAGAATTTGATCGACAAATAAAAACTAATTTTTATTTGTTGATATTACAATAGTATTTGATCGACAAAATTAAAACTTTACATTTGTTTATTTGTTTACTTTGCAACAGAAAATGAAAAACAAATAAAACCTTACTTTTATTTGTTTACTTTGCAATAAGATTTGAACGACAAATAAATTATTCTTTTTATTTGTTTATTTACAATAGAATATGAACAACAAATAGAATATATTTTTACTACGACAGAATTTGGCTAACTAATAAAAATCCTATTTTTGTTTGTTTACATTTTGAACATGGTTTATGAATTACAATAAAAACATAAAACGTTCATTTGTTTGAATTGAAACCTTGTTAACGATAAAATTTACATTTTTACCGTATATATAGAATAGGTTAAAAATGTTCATCTATTTGGAATGAAAACATGAAACATTGAAAAATCTCATTTTTAATGTAAAGAATGATTCATATGAAAATTGTGTATGATAGAATTGTCGAAAAACAAAGTTATCCTTTTTATTTGTTTTTGTTGAAATGTTATAAATAAATCAAAAAGATTACATTCTCAATGTAATTAGAAATAAATTAAAAAGAATTCATTCTTCAATGTAATCAAAATTGAAATAAAATGATTACATTTTTTTAATGTAATTAAAATTGAAGTAGAATGATTACATTTTCAATATAATTAATATTGAAATAGAAATAACATTTTGGTTAAAGCATAAGTATTGGAAAAAAAAGATCACATTTTTGGCCAAACTTTATTAGTGAACATTTTTGGCCAAAATTTTATAAGTGAAATGAAAATATCACTTTTGTCAAAACTTGACTATTGAATTGAAATTTTCATTTTTGCCAAAATATGATTATTGAATTGAAAGTATCATTTTTGTCAAAACTTGATTACTGAAAATAAAAGTAACAATTTTGTTTACATTTTTATGTAAATAAAAATTATTTTCAGAAGTTACATAGTAAATAAAGTTTGTTCTTTTATTTGGAATTATCTATGCAAATATAACTTGAAAATAAAAGTACATTTTTATTTGTGCTCGACAACACAAATAAAACTAGAAAATAAAACATATATTGAAAATAAAGTTTTGTTCTTTATTTTGTGTTCAAAAATGTAAATATATTTTGAAATTAAAATTTATTCTTTTATTTGCACTCACCAATGCAAATACATACATATATTGAAAATAAAGTTTAATTCTTTCATTTGCATTTATCAATATATATATGCATTGAAATTAAAGTTTATTCTTTTATTTGCATTTATCAATGCAAATATTCAATGAAACTATAGTCTATTTTCTTTATCTATAATTACCGATACAAATGTACACACTTTTATACATTTGACAGAATTTGTTTAAATTATACCTTGAAAATAAATTTTGTTCTTTTATTTTTATTCACTAATGTAAATATAATTTAAAAACAAAACTATTCTTCGTTTGCATTCATAAATGCAAATACTCTTTTTTTTTAAATAAAATTTGTTTCGTTTATTTACATTCAATAATGTAAATACGCTTGGAAATGAGGTTCTTTTTACATTCACTCAATTTACCTTTAAATAAAAGTAAAAGTTACATTTGTTATTTGCATTCCTTGTTGCAAACAAAACCTTAAAATAAAGTTCATCTTTGTTTGCAATTCATTAATGCAAACAAACCATCAGATTTAAAATTTTATTCTTGATTTATAATTTTCATATGAATAAAGATTGTTTGAAATAAAGGTTAGGATTTAAAAGTTACATTTTAATAACTAAACATCTACATTTTTATCGTTAGAGTAAAATAGACAAAAACACTCATTTGTCTAAATTAAAAGAACAAAACAAAATATAGCATTGGCATATTTTATTAGAATTGATAAACAAATTATTCATTTCGGTAAATTTATATTAGTTAAAAACAATTATTCATTTTTGTTAATTTACATTAGTTAAAAAAATTATTCATTTTAGTCAATTTATACTAGTTAAACCAAATTATACATTTTGTCAGAAATATTCATTTTTGTCAAAATGAATTAGTTGAAGCAATATATATATATATATATATATATATATATATATATGTTTGGCAAGATATATACTTGTCAAGACAGGTTAGTTAAATCAAAATATTTATCATTTTGCCTCATTAGAATTGCCAAAACAAAAAAACCATTTTTGTTTAGAGTTTAAATTAGCAACATAGAAATTGTCAATAGGGGCAAAGTTATTATGCTTATTCATTCATTGCAATAGAGATATTTTCAAGTCATCATTATATGTATTGTGTATTACACTTCCATTCACAAGTTACCCGACTTGTGTATGTAATTGGGACGATAATTTTCACACATCGCCCAAGTGCACAAATTAGTTTATCATTTGTTTGTTGGTTGAAACCCCACACGGGTGTTGGGATGAAAATTTATATACACTAATCCCAATATTTAATTGTTTGTTGATCGTTAGATCGACAGGCTGTGAGGAGCGTTATTATTTAATTTTAACGCTTACACAGTGGAATTTACACTTTGGATGTAAATGGATGATTTGATGATGTGTGTGAAATCCATGTAACCCAAATTAGATGGTAAATGTTTGAGTCGCATTTCGATTCAGGTGTTCTTTTAAATAAGAATATTTTTACATTAGAAATCCTTTTTGTATAAAGTATATATATTTTCAAAATATAGATTGTTAATTAAGTATATGTTAAAACAAGGAATATTTGTAAAAGACAAAGAATTTGTAACATAAAGAATACCTTTCATTTAGAGTCTTTATATAAAGAATATTTTTATGATTATTAAAAAAATATGTTTTTAAAAGATTACTAGCATTTGCAATTATATTTTGTGATATGAAATAAATTGAGGTGTGAAGTGGATTTATCGTGGACGATGTTTTAAATGACATTTGTCCTTTAATCCAATTTACATTGAAATTATTATTTGGAACTTATGAATCTATTTTATAGATTTAAAAAGGGCATTTTCTAAAAATCAAGTTTTTCAATTTAATATATTAAATTGGAATTAAGTGGAAATTCGATTGGTAATAAATTGAAATGGACTTCTGTAAAAGAAGACCGATATTATATATGGAATTTAAGAGGCTTTGCCGTTATTCCATTTATATTATTAGTCCGATACTGAAATTTATATCGATTATGTATTGATTTGATTTCTGTAGAATTCCATATTTTGGAAATTGATTTAAAGATTTTATTTTTAGAGTTTATCTTTGATAAAATTAATGAGAATCCTTTAAAACGAATATCTTATTAAAAGAATACTCGGAGTTGGAATGTGGCGTAATGTGTGATTTTTCAATATTTTCTTTTTAATCCCGAAATACGCGAGTTATTCAGAAAGACCGGGTTTAACCCATTCTGAATAATCATCACGACGATCAAGAGTCGAAGATGAAGACAGTGATTGAAGACCGAAGGTTTTCACATCGTTGGGATGATGATGACTGGTATCTTGAATTGGAATTGGCCTTCCAAGGCAAGGTATTTCGTAACGATCATCCAAACTGTAACAACCCGTATTTCGATAACATGATTAAGACGAGAATCAAGGCAAAATTTAATTTTAAATTCTGAATCAAGCGAAATGGGCTATGCCATTGCGTTCGTCTCGGAAAAATACGCGAAATAGAGTCCGAGTTTTCGAAAATCGGAGTCCGTATGACCCGGTTAAGGCCCAACGAAGTTTTCAGAAAATTTCTAAGTAAAAACAGATTTCAAATTCAAACTTGAATTTGGAAAATTGGGCCAGTTGGGCCAGGCGGGAAAAATTCCCGCCACAGTACCCAAGTCGACAGCCCTGTCGACTTGGGAGTCGACTTGGTCTGACCAAGTCGACAGCCCTGTCGACTTGGCTGTCGACTTGGCTCAGACGAGCATTCCTGGCTTGGTGCACCTGCACTGGTCCCTGGTCTTGTTCTGGAAGCTTCTGACATGGTTTGATGGTTCAGATCTATCCTAGGGTTAATCTAAGGGCCTAAAACTATCCTAATCTCTATAAAAAGACCCTAAACCTAACCTAAATCCCTAAAAATCAAACCTAGCAACTAAGTGTTGCCAAAATCAATTTTAATCATGGCCTCCATCTCCAATCCCTAGAGCCTATACATTCAAATCGGGTTCAAATCAAAAGGTGCAAGCTTGCTACACCAAATAGAGGCCAAATCAACGTTGCTACGCGAGTTTCATGACGGATCTTCATCAAAGGAGCCACCTTTCTTCGTCAAAACGATTCATGCTCCTAGTCCTCTTGCCACGCTATGTAAGTTCTAGCTACTTGTAGATTTAAACGATGATCTTGATGTGACATGGGATAAAATGCAAAGTAACATGAGTATGTTAGCCTATGGGAACCTAGTTTGCCCCTTTAGCATGAACATATGACTTTGGGTTATGTTGTAGCGACTAAACCATGCTATTCATGTTACATTGGACCTAGTTTGCCATGCAAGATTGGACCTTTGCTTGTGGTATGTTAGCATGCACACTTGAAACCACTTTGACTCATGAAACATGTGCATGAATGTGACTTTGAGGCTATGCAAGTATATGAACCCGAAATCCCTTATGATAATATGCAAGTTTACCTTTTTATCACATGAGTAACATGGGCATGTTGATCCCTTCATGATAGGTTTATGACATGAACACTTATGCAAGTAATCCCCTTTTATGCTATGCATGTTTGTGGCCAAATCCCCTTGAGATACTATGCATGTTTGTGGCCAAATTACCTTATGACACTATGCATGTTTTTGGCCAAGGTTGTGCATGTGGAAGCCAATCCCTTTTTGGCATCATGCATGTTTTGAGGCCAATATGTGACGTAGTATCCCTACTATGTTGACTCGCTTTTGCTTGCGTTGGAAAACACGACTTTGGGGTAGTTAGATAAACATGAACATGACGCGAAATCTTGACTTGAATATGACATGAAAACTTGACTTGAGGTTACATGTGAACACGATATGTAAGTTGAACCAAAATGGGGGCATGACACGTGGGGTAAACTTGGGACTTGAAATTTGACACGTATTGGTTGTAAGTGTAATATAACACTAGACCAAACATGGAAGTGGCCAACTTGAGGTTGGGTTGAGTTTGTAGCATAAATCTACCCGGACCCGCCCGGCTTAACTAGTAGCTACAAACAATAGGATCCAATGTGAGAAGTTGGTCATGTCGCGCTTAAGACCCGAGGTTAGACTAGGTTGTGGTGTAAATCTACCCGGACCCGCCCGGCTTAACTAGTAACCACAACAAGGTCTAATGTGAGAGGTTGAGGGTGCATTAATTAAATTAATGCCACATGATAAGGTTAAGTAAATTTGACTAATGACACTTAACCGATATGATACGAATGGGTAGGTTAAGTGGGACCGGACTTGATTTCTTAATGACACTTAACCATGCAAGATGATTAGGGGATGAGGTTAAGTAATCCACACTCAACTAATCTAAACACGGTAATTCGATGGGGTTAAGTTAAACACTTAACCAACTTAAACTTGGTAATTCAATGAGGTTAAGTAACCAATACTTAACCAACTTAACGTGATAATTTAATGGGGTTAAGCAACTTATACTTAACCAATTATACATGATGATTTGATGGGGTTAAGTAACCTACACTTAACCAATCTAATACGCGGACCTGATAAGGTTAAGTCACAAGACGTTTTTAGAATATACTTAACCATTGTAGTACGATTAGAGGATGGGGTTGAGCCCAACTATACTTAACCAATCCGACTCGATAATTTGATGGGATTACGATAATCTATGCTTAATCGATCTAGCAAGATAATCCGATAGGATTAAGGTAAGCTAGTACTTGACCGACTTGACTTGATAGGGTTAAGTCATGAGCCTCTGGGTACACTTAACCAACTTGTAGGGCTAAGTCTTGAACTTAAATACTTAGCCAATCTTGACATGATTCGTGGGCGGGTTAAGTCATGGACTTGAATGATAACACTTAACCCAATAAGACAAACCCTAGTTAGAAGATCTAGGTAGAAAACCGTGGTTAATCAAGGATAACGGGAAAGGGGGCTAAGTGGTAAACCTTAGTTAAGGGTAACTAAGTAATAATTCTTAGCTAAGGACATAGGACTAATTCACAAAGCGATGAGTAACATGATACGGTAGGTCATCGCTTAGTATACGAGGAGGAGCAAGTTATCTGACTTGGATAAAAGCTCCAGCGCTCTGGGTGCCGAAGCGGAAGCTTCGGGGGATGTGAGGATACTCTTGGTATCCCTCTGTGAGGTTGCAGATGATCCGCCTGGGCTCACAAGAGGTTAAGGTCTGCGGTAGAAGAGCCAAGAGTATGCCTTGGTTGCTATGCGAGCGACCTAAAGACTGGGATGGATTAGCGTGGAGTCGACGATTCTTGGTTTTTGCCCTGGATAGCACATCGCCGACTACCTACCATCTTTAGTCAATCGTGTACGTGCGGAAAGGCAGGGAACCCCCAACAGACCATGTGCTTGCTATCGAGTCATGGGTGAGGTTGGCCCGTAGGAAAGTGGGCTATAGTGGGGCCGGGGAGTGGTTCTTATACATGATTTTTCTTGGATTGCCTTTCAGTAGTTGAGGGAGGGGTCACGTGGGACCATAGCCACGGGTACAAAAACAGACCTTGATATCTGCATCGGTAGACGATTTAAAGCTCCCGACCGAGTTCCGTATTTCTTGATTTGCCCTGGCACGGAACTCGGATGGCACATTGGGGAACATGTGCATCTAGACATGGAAAACGATTCACGATACATACGTGGGATCAAGGGCGCGGTTGACGGGTGGCGTAATCCCTAGTGGTCCTAGGTGGCCAAGACCCAAACCGAGACACGAAAACGTTCATTAGGTAGCATAACCCCTAGCGGCCCTAGGTGGCATAAATCCTAAGTGGACGCGCGATAGTTCATCGTAGGGAAACACAACTAGATCAAGGGTTGCAGTCCAAAACAACTTCAAGGATAAAACGTTTACATGGGAAAGCCCGTATGGCCTATGGCAAAGGACTGAACTTACACATGGAGAGAAACATACGAGTTGGGAAAACCTACATATGCTATATATTAGGTTGACATGGACCATTTCATGACATAGGGCAAGGGACATTCATGGTTAACACATGACGCGGGTAGGGATACTAGTACGAGAGGTGCAGAGCAAATATACATGTTAGAACCAGGAAAAATATACATAATAGACACCAGGGGATGTTAGACAGGATAGATACCTTGGGATAGTATACTTGATAGAAACCTGACGATGTGATACCTTGATTTATCACGACACCGTAGTTTATCACGATATCTTAGTTTACCTTGCTACAGTAGTTCAGCCAGTTACCCTGGTTTAGTTTATCTATCTTGTAGTCATCCTTATGTTTACTTTCAGTTTATGCATGTCATGTTACCTTTACCTGTTTTTATACTGGGAGTAGATAGGACTTACCAGTCTTTATGACTGACCCCGTTTTCTTTCGCCTCTTTGTCTTCCGTTCCCCCCCCCCAGGTTCCAGGGAGGAAATGATGTTGTTTAGTTCGGGCCTCTTATGCTTGAAGGTCATCATGTATAGCTTGATGTATAGCTTGGTCTTCTCTTGGCTATGGCTGCTTCACCGCTTTATTTTGGGGAATAATTTATGAAAAGGTTTTTATGCTTCTTTATTATTGCAAGACAGGTTTTGATGTACTCTGATGTAAAAGGCTTTAGACCTTAATTATTAATGTTTATGAAAGTTCGATTTTACTTCCGCTATTTTATATGTTCTGTCTTGGGATACTTCTGTGCATGTTTACCAATAATGCCCCTCTAAAGCTAGTGCATTCCTTTGCGAGTGACCCTAGCGGAGGCGGGGTGTTACATTTGGTATCAGAGCAGAAGGTTACCAGGCTAGGCAAAAGTTTTTAAAGACCTTCTGAAAACTATTTGAAAAACCGTTTATAAAGAAGCATTTTTCAAGAAAAGTTTGTTTTAAAGGCTATTCCCCAAAAGCCATTAGCACCATCCTTTGATTCCTTGATTAAATCTCGTTTCCTTTCTTTTCTCCATCCATGGTCACAGTAGTTCTCACTGTGACTAATCTTGGTCTAGCCACGTAGGTGTTTCCCGTACGATGGAGGTGGTTCTCGAGAGACCCATTGCCGTGTTACAAGAAAGGATAATAAGAGTAAGGATAAAGGATACCAGCTTAAGGATAAGCAACTGTTGTTAGGGCTTGGTCCATCAAGGAGGACAAGGACAAGATCAGCGGAGAGGGGAATAGTACGCTCCCACTTCTGGGGTGCCTAAAAGAAATGGTACCATTTCTATTAGAGGTTCATCCTTCCTTTTCTATCATCCCGTCCAGACTTTGTTTTGATCATCGTATCACTTAAGTCTGCTTAGATAGTTGAGTCTCTGCACCTTAGTACTAGCATGGTAGAGGATCCCAGTTTTGTCCCAAAAATCTGGTTGGAGAGTTGGTCCATTCCTTCATGACTTGTTGGATTTGAGAATGACATGTCTCAACTACGGATAGATTCTAAGGATAAAGTGGTCACCCAATAAGGGGTGCCATTCTCGGTTTTGGAAAGAGGGTAGTTAGACTCTCGACTCATCTTGGTGATACCCTCAAAGTCTCGTGTAACCTTTTTGGGTTCTGTCATGGTTAGTTACCTAGAATCCCGGGATGCAGTTGTTGGTAATCCGTTCAAATAGGATTCGCCGCTAAGGCGGATGGTTCGTTTCGATTATGCATGGGTTATGGCAATCACCCTAGTAAGAACCCTTGGCAACATGGATCGGCATCGGAAAACGAGATCCAGAATTCACTAGTGAATTTTGGAGAGCTTGCATGAGTACGCAGACATATTTGAGCCGAGCATACTAGGGAAAGAATAAGTGAAAGTGAAACGGGAGGTGACAGTGAGATGAGTTCCACTCACACCTTTGAAATAGGAATCAAGGAGCTACGAAATCATGAAGTTAAAAGACGGTCAAGGCACAATGGAATTGAGCTCAAAGAAATACGACTTTGATGGCCAAAGACTAGATACGCGCATGATATCTCTTTTTGGGAGTATATCCTTGACCCCTGTTTTCTGTAGAGCTTACTTGTAGGCTATCTTTTGTGGACACCCTCTTGGTCCAATTTTCTGTTACAAACCCCGTAAGGAGTTTGTCTTGTTTATCTTCTCGACCCTGTTTCAGGGAATCCTAGGTAGAACCCTATGGATGTAAACATGTATTTGGAACAGTTTATGATTGATATGGTTGCAAATGGTTGCAAGTGGTTGCTCATGGATGCGCGAATACACGTTAGATACTAGATTGACGCGGTCACGTTTCATGTTGCATATGCACAAGCATTTATACTTCTTTATGGATGAAATAGAATGTGTTGTCATGCGGTTGATGCATATGGGTGAATGTTTGTGCACGCATATAGTACTTATATGACTAGGACTATTTGCATACATGTTGGATTCATGGCACTATACATATTTTTGCATTAGAAAGATTATTCAGGCCTGATCATTAGCATTAGCTAAGGAACATGTACACACACGTTTTGCATATATTCATACAGCATTAGAAATCATCTAAGGACAATGGTTGCTGGTGGATGATGTTTTGAGTAGATGGATGATGGATGGTAGGATATGTTCTTCCTAACTTGGAGATTTCGGGGACGAAATCCTAAAAGGTGGGGAGAATGTAACAACCCGTATTTCGATAACATGATTAAGACGAGAATCAAGGCAGAATTTAATTTTAAATTCTGAATCAAGCGAAATGGGCTATGCCATTGCGTTCGTCTCGGAAAAATACGCGAAATAGAGTCCGAGTTTTCGAAAATCGGAGTCCGTATGACCCGGTTAAGGCCCAACGAAGTTTTCAGAAAATTTCTAAGTAAAAACAGATTTCAAATTCAAACTTGAATTTGGAAAATTGGGCCAGTTGGGCCAGGCGGGAAAAATTCCCGCCACAGTACCCAAGTCGACAGCCCTGTCGACTTGGGAGTCGACTTGGTCTGACCAAGTCGACAGCCCTGTCGACTTGGCTGTCGACTTGGCTCAGACGAGCATTCCTGGCTTGGTGCACCTGCACTGGTCCCTGGTCTTGTTCTGGAAGCTTCTGACGTGGTTTGATGGTTCAGATCTATCCTAGGGTTAATCTAAGGGCCTAAAACTATCCTAATCTCTATAAAAAGACCCTAAACCTAACCTAAATCCCTAAAAACAAACCTAGCAACTAAGTGCTGCCAAAATCAATTTTGATCATGGCCTCCATCTCCAATCCCTAGAGCCTATGCATTCAAATCGGGTTCAAATCAAAAGGTGCAAGCTGGCTACACCAAATAGAGGCCAAATCAACGTTGCTATGCGAGTTTCATGACGGATCTTCATCAAAGGAGCCACCTTTCTTCGTCAAAACGATTCATGCTCCTAGTCCTCTTGCCACGCTATGTAAGTTCTAGCTACTTGTAGATTTAAACGATGATCTTGATGTGACATGGGATAAAATGCAAAGTAACATGAGTATGTTAGCCTATGGGAACCTAGTTTGCCCCTTTAGCATGAACATATGACTTTGGGTTATGTTGTAGCGACTAAACCATGCTATTCATGTTACATTGGAACTAGTTTGCCATGCAAGATTGGACCTTTGCTTGTGGTATGTTAGCATGCACACTTGAAACCACTTTGACTCATGAAACATGTGCATGAATGTGACTTTGAGGCTATGCAAGTATATGAACCCGAAATCCCTTATGATAATATGCAAGTTTACCTTTTTATCACATGAGTAACATGGGCATGTTCATCCCTTCATGATAGGTTTATGACATGAACACTTATGCAAGTAATCCCCTTTTATGCTATGCATGTTTGTGGCCAAATCCACTTGAGATACTATGCATGTTTGTGGCCAAATTACCTTATGACACTATGCATGTTTTTGGCCAAGGTTGTGCATGTGGAAGCCAATCCCTTTTTGGCATCATGCATGTTTTGAGGCCAATATGTAACGTAGTATCCTTACTATGTTGACTCGCTTTTTCTTGCGTTGGAAAACACGACTTTGGGGTAGTTAGATAAACATGAACATGACACGAAATCTTGACTTGAATATGACATGAAAACTTGACTTGAGGTTACATGTGAACACGACATGTAAGTTGAACCAAAATGGGGGCATGACACGTGAGGTAAACTTGGGACTTGAAATTAGACACGTATGGGTTGTAAGTGTAATATAACACTAGACCAAACATGGAAGTGGCCAACTTGAGGTTGGGTTGAGTTTGTAGCATAAATCTACCCGGACCCGCCCGGCTTAACTAGTAGCTACAAACAATAGGATCCAATGTGAGAAGTTGGTCGTGTCGCGCTTAAGACCCGAGGTTAGACTAGGTTGTGGTGTAAATCTACCCGGACCCGCCCGGCTTAACTAGTAACCACAACAAGGTCTAATGTGAGAGGTTGAGGGTGCATTAATTAAATTAATGCCACATGATAAGGTTAAGTAAATTTGACTAATGACACTTAACCGATATGATACGAATGGGTAGGTTAAGTGGGACCGGACTTGATTTCTTAATGACACTTAACCATGCAAGATGATTAGGGGATGAGGTTAAGTAATCCACACTCAACTAATCTAAACACGGTAATTCGATGGGGTTAAGTTAAACACTTAACCAACTTAAACTTGGTAATTCAATGAGGTTAAGTAACCAATACTTAACCAACTTAACGTGATAATTTAATGGGGTTAAGCAACTTATACTTAACCAATTGTACATGATGATTTGATGGGGTTAAGTAACCTACACTTAACCAATCTAATACGCGGACCTGATAAGGTTAAGTCACAAGACCTTTTTAGAATATACTTAACCATTGTAGTACGATTAGAGGATGGGGTTGAGCCCAACTATACTTAACCAATCCGACTCGATAATTTGATGGGATTAAGATAATCTATGCTTAATCGATCTAGCAAGATAATCCGATAGGATTAAGGTAAGCTAGTACTTGACCGACTTGACTTGATAGGGTTAAGTCATGAGCCTCTGGGTACACTTAACCAACTTGTAGGGCTAAGTCTTGAACTTAAATACTTAGCCAATCTTGACATGATTCGTGGGCGGGTTAAGTCATGGACTTGAATGATAACACTTAACCCAATAAGACAAACCCTAGTTAGAAGATCTAGGTAGAAAACCGTGGTTAATCAAGGATAACGGGAAAGGGGGCTAAGTGGTAAACCTTAGTTAAGGGTAACTAAGTAATAATTCTTAGCTAAGGACATAGGACTAATTCACAAAGCGATGAGTAACCTGATATGGTAGGTCATTGCTTAGTATACGAGGAGGAGCAAGTTATCTGACTTGGATAAAAGCTCCAGCGCTCTGGGTGCCGAAGCGGAAGCTTCGGGGGACGTGAGGATACTCTTGGTATCCCTCTGTGAGGTTGCAGATGATCTGCCTGGGCTCACAAGAGGTTAAGGTCTGCGGTAGAAGAGCCAAGAGTATGCCTTGGTTGCTATGCGAGCGAACCAAAGACTGGGATGGATTAGCATGGAGTCGACGATTCTTGGGTTTTGCCCTGGATAGCACATCGCCGACTACCTACCATCTTTAGTCAATCGTGTACGTGCGGAAAGGCAGGGAACCCCCAACAGACCATGTGCTTGCTATCGAGTCATGGGTGAGGTTGGCCCGTAGGAAAGTGGGCTATAGTGGGGCCGGGGAGTGGTTCTTATACATGATTTTTCTTGGATTGCCTTTCAATAGTTGAGGGAGGGGTCACGTGGGACCATAGCCACGGGTACAAAAACAGACCTTGATATCTGCATTGGCAGACGATTTAAAGCTCCCGACCGAGTTCCGTATTTCTTGATTTGCCCTGGCACGGAACTCGGATGGCACATTGGGGAACATGTGCATCTAGACATGGAAAACGATTCACGATACATACGTGGGATCAAGGGCGCGGTTGACGGGTGGCGTAATCCCTAGTGGTCCTAGGTGGCCAAGACCCAAAAAGAGACACGAAAACGTTCATTAGGTAGCATAACCCCTAGCGGCCCTAGGTGGCATAAATCCTAAGTGGACGCGCGATAGTTCATGGTAGGGAAACACAACTAGATCAAGGGTTGCAGTCCAAAACAACTTCAAGGATAAAATGTTTACATGGGAAAGCCCGTATGGCCTTTGGCAAAGGACTGAACTTACACATGGAGAGAAACATACGAGTTGGGAAAACCTACATATGCTATATATTAGGTTGACATGGACCATTTCATGACATAGGGCAAGGGACATTCATGGTTAACACATGACGCGGGTAGGGATACTAGTACGAGAGGTGCCTAGCAAATATACATGTTAGAACCAGGAAAAATATACATAATAGACACCAGGGGATGTTAGACAGGATAGATACCTTGGGATAGTATACTTGATAGAAACCTGACGATGTGATACCTTGATTTATCACGACACCGTAGTTTATCACGATATCTTAGTTTACCTTGCTACAGTAGTTCAGCCAGTTACCCTGGTTTAGTTTATCTATCTTGTAGTCATCCTTATGTTTACTTTCAGTTTATGCATGTCATGTTACCTTTACCTGTTTTTATACTGGGAGTAGATAGGACTTACCAGTCTTTATGACTGACCCCGTTTTCTTTCGCCTCTTTGTCTTCCGTTTCCCCCCTCCCCCCAGGTTCCAGGGAGGAAATGATGTTGTTTAGTTCGGGCCTCTTATGCTTGAAGGTCATCATGTATAGCTTGATGTATAGCTTGGTCTTCTCTTGGCTATGGCTGCTTCACCGCTTTATTTTGGGGAATAATTTATGAAAAGGTTTTTATGCTTCTTTATTATTGCAAGACAGGTTTTGATGTACTCTGATGTAAAAGGCTTTAGACCTTAATTATTAATGTTTATGAAAGTTCGATTTTACTTCCGCTATTTTATATGTTCTGTCTTGGGATACTTCTGTGCATGTTTACCAATAATGCCCCTCTAAAGCTAGTGCATTCCTTTGCGAGTGACCCTAGCGGAGGCGGGGTGTTACACAAACGCAATTGGAGATCGACGGACACGTTGTTTCGCTCAGACCCAGAGCGGACTTGTAAATGGATTGTGTGTCTGACATTGTATTCCTTCATGCTGTATTTGTTGAACGCTACTGATTATATATTTCTGTTTGGTGGTGAAGAATTTATTCTTTACTTATCACCCTTCTCTAAGACGTATGAGCTTAGAGGTTATATATATATTGGTAGATGATCAATAATATGGTAGAGTCTGACAATGTGACATGCTAAGATGCAAATGATCAAGGCTTTGTTGAAAAGCAGGCCTTGTGGTTGATGATCAAAGCACAGTCTCCTTAGGCATAGCTTTGTGTATATCGTGACTTCGCGAGCCTCACACCCAGGTATGAGTCAAAAATGGGATTAGGACTGCAGGGAGTGCACACGTTTCTTTCTAGCTAGTGGTGTTTGGGTTTTAACATGGCCCGACATTTTTCTTATGTGGATTTTGGATTGAGGTACCTTGGGTTTTTATAGGCCGTGTAACACCCTACCTCCGCCAGGGTAACTCTTACAAGTACACTGGCTTTGGAGGGGCGTTAAACAAGGTAAACATGCATGCAGATATCACAAGACAGAACATGTAAGTAAAACAGAGTAAATAAAGCAGCGGGTCAAACTAGCATTACAAAACCATCAAGTTACAGCAAAGTACTTGGTCATTATTTTCCAACAAACAAAGTCTAGAAAAAAAAAGCATAAACTGAAAAACTAAAATACATAAAGTACTATCCCCAAAGTGAAGTGACAAACCATAGCTAGCTCAATGTCCAAAACCGTACATGAGCAAATCCAGTAAGCAAGCTATAAAGATCCAAGCTAAGCTCCAATGTTCCCACCCTGAGGATCTGAGGGGGGGAAACGGAAGAAAAGAGGCGAAAGAAAACAGGTCAGTCAAAAAGACTGGTAAGCCCTAACTACTATCAGTCCATGAACTAGTAAAGTTAACTGGCATGAGAAGCTAAGATGAACATAAGGATAACAACATACTGGCATGATGATTAACTAACAAGATAGATAAAGGTGTCATAGCATAGTCAAGATTAAGTTTTGCACCATGGGTGTACTAGCATTCTAACATGTCAAGTAAAAACAAGAATTGGTCCCTTGGCCCAAGCTTGGCCCAATATCATGAGGTGACCTAAATCAAGGTCCAACTACACGGTCTAGTTTATCGGCTCCCTATAAGCCTAACTCGTCAAGTGTCGGTGTCATACGGCCCAAACATGAAATGTAGTTAAACTGCGCTAGGTCCACCCTAGGGTGTATCAAGTCCTAGGGTGTCAACCTCGGACACAAATCGAGCATGCACAGTCTAGATCTACTAGTACCCGTGCCTGATTTTCCAACTCCGGACTATGTGCACGACCATAGTCCGCCTGGACCCACACCGGCGTACCTACTTAGCCGTCGTTTTGGTCGCTTACAAGTCAGCCCAATAATCGTGCCCCACCCTAGCCTAGTCCCTAGGGTATCATGATACTATCAAGAGGGTTACTGCTGAAAAGGACCACGCAACTAGGGTTTCTTAACGGGTTAAATGTGGTTAACCCGATCCAAACGTGGATTAAATTGGTTAAGTGTACCCAAGGTTCATGACTTAACCCCGATTAACCCATCAAGCCCAAATTGGTTAAGTATTAAGTGGACCATGACTTAACCCTAATCAGGTGGCATTAATTAACTTAATGTGCTTTAACCTCTCACATTAGACCTTGTTGTGGTTACTAGTTAAGCCGGGCGGGTCCGGGTAGATTTATACCACAACTTGGTCTAACCTCGGGTTCGAGCACAACATGACCAACTTCTCACATTGGGTCCTATTGTTTGTAGCCACTAGTTAAGCCGGGCGGGTCCGGGTAGATTTATGCTACAAACTCAACCCAACCTCGAGTTGGCCACACTTATATTTTCTAAGTGTCATGTCCATTATGTTTCCAAAACATAATTACAAGTTAACATATCATGTCATTTTATAAAAACCATGTTCATGTCATAATGTTACCCAACACCAACGTAATCCCATCGTTTACATAATCGCAACAACGCATAAAGAATAAAATAGGGAACTTGGCATAATCATGACATAAAGGTGTTGAAGCCACAAGTTAACATGGTGGCATATGAAATGTACATATGTTCATATACTTGCATATTGCATTATTTGACTTCAAAAGTATGCATAAAACCAAACTTAGCATATAAGTGATACATGGTGATAAATGACATGTAGAAGTTGCTAGAAGTTCGCATTTAGCCTCACATGCAAGTTATCATAAGGGATATGATAACTTCCATGTTGCCAAAATGCAACCTTTAATATAAAGCTTGAAGCTTTAAGCTCACAAACTCAAGTTTAACTTGCATAACATGATAACATGTGTATAATGATCAACCCAAACTTGCATAACATAGCAACATGTGTCATACATAATGATTAAACCAACTTGCATAACATAATGATCAACCAAACTTGCATATCATAATGATCAACCCAAACTTGCAACATTCATTTAACTTTATAGTTCAAAAAGAAAGTAGAAAAGGGCTTACAATGCTATGAAGACACAAATGAATATTTATTATAAAGATTGAGACGAAGCCCTTATGCAATCACCCAAACATGAAAGCTCCAAATGAAAAACCCTTGAGCCAAATCAATAAAAACCCTTGCTTTGTAATAGAAATGTTGCAACTTGACTTGAATGCAAACTAAGAACACTCATACAAGCTTGAAAACACTTGTATGAACTCAAAATCTCTCATATAAATAAACTTAGAAATTTTAGCATGAGAGTGGAGGCCATGAGAGGAACAAATTTGACATAGTTTAGTTGTAGGGTTGAATAATGGTGATTTAGGCTAGGCTTAGGGGTCTTTTTATAGAAGATTAGGATAGTATTAGCCATAGGATTAACCCTAGATTCAATCCGAGCCATCAAATCCCGTCATTAGCCACCAAACCTGACCCAAACTCAAAGTAGGCGCACCAGGCCACTTGGCCACCCGGGGGAAGGGGTCGACCCCTGGGTCGACATGGGTGTCGACCCATTGGGGGGGGGGGGTTCGACACTTGTGTCGACCCCTGTGTCGACCCTTCCTGGGCGGGAAAAATCCCGCCTATCTGTTTTTGTTTGAATTCAAATTTTGAATCCGAATTTGAATTGTTTTCGGGCCTTGAAATTCTGAAAACTTCGTCGGGCTTTTTCTTGGTCATACGGACTCCGATTTACAAAATTTCGGACTCTATTTCGCGTATTTTTCCGAGACGAACGCAATGGCACAACCCGTTTCCCTTGATTCAGATTTTACAATTTAATTCTTCCTTGATTTACATTATAACATGTTATTAAAAACACGGGTTGTTACATTCTCCCCTCCTTAAAGGATTTCATCCCCGAAATCTCCAAGTTAGGAAGAACGTATCCTACCATCCATCATCCATCTATTCAAAACATCATCCACGTGTAGTCATTGTCCTTAAAGGATTCTAAATGCTATATGATCATATGCAAAGGTGTGTGTATATGTACTTATCTAATGCGAAAATCAGGCGGTTACTGATACAGTAAACCTCCTTAATGCATATGTATGTTAGTGAAATGAGTCCATATGTATGCAAATTCCTAACATAATTTATAATCTCTACATGAGTGCACATAACAATCATCCATATGCAACATCCACGTGATAGCATAACAAGTTTCATCCATGAATAAGTATAAGCACTCATGCATATGCAACATGAAAGTGTGTGAGCCGATCTTAGTGCCTAATGTGTATCATGCATCCACGAGTATCCACGTGCAAACACTTGCAACCACTTGCAACCATCAAGCATAACATGTTTCAAATACATGTTTCATCCAAAGGGTTTCTACCTAAGATTCTCATGACATGATTAACGAGATAACTAGACAAACAAGGTAAACATGGATGGCAAAAGAAAGATAGTAAAAGAGATCGAGAATGTACCCTCAAAAAGGAATGGATAAAGCCCACGCATCTTCTCCTCGGTTTCCCAAGTTGCGTCCTCTTCGGCTTCACCCCACTGAACCATCACCAACTTGACTTCTCGGTTCCTTAGCTTCTTGATCTCTGTTCCCAAGATACGAATCGGAGCTTTTCTCAAGGTTGCCTCTTTCTCTACCTCAATGTCTTCAAGAATGCTTGGTTCAACCACCTCAGCGGATTCATGTAGGCACTTTCGGAGATGCGAGACATGAAAGACATTATGCACTCCGGCTAGCTTTTCGGGCAATTCCACCTTATAGGCCATCTTTCCAATTCTCTCTATGATAGGGAAAGGTCCTATGAACCTTGGTGCCAGCTTCCCCACTGCTCCAAAGCGTACCACATTACGCAAAGGAGAAACCTTCACGAAAACCCTGTCTCCCACTTCGAATTCCAAATCTGCCCTTCGCTTGTCAGCATAGGATTTCTGTCTGTCTTGGGCCGCTTTCATCCGTCTTCTCACTAATTCAACTTTTTCGGATGTGTCCCGTATCATATCGGGCCCAAGTATAAGCTTATCTGTTGTCTCCCACCAACAAGATGGTGACCTACACGGCCTCCCATACAAAGCTTCAAATGGTGCCATCCCTATGCTGGCTTGATAGCTATTATTATAAGCAAACTCTACAAGAGGAAGGTGGTCTTCTCAAGTACCACCAAAGTCAAGAACACAGAGCCTCAAAAGATCTTCTAGTACTCTATTCACCCTTTCGGTTTGGCCATCCGTCTAGGGGTGATAGGCTGTACTCAGATTCAATCGCGTACCCATCACTTCTTGCAAACTATTCCAGAATTGGCTAGTGAAGATTGGGTCACGATTGCTAACTATGCTAGAAGGAACTCCATGCAACCGCACTATCTTTCGGAGATAAATAGATGTTAGCCATGATGCGGTCCTCTTGCTCTTTACAGGAATGAAATGAGCACTCTTCGTAAGTCTATCAACTATGACCCATATGCTCGTGTTCCCTTTTCTTGACCTAGGCAATCCATCCACAAAATCCATAGAAATACTCTCCTACTTCCATTGCGGGACCCCCAATGGATGTAATAGCCCACCTGGTTTCTTTGACTCAGCTTTCACTTGTTGGCACACCATGCACTTTGAAACATACTCTGCCACATCCTTCTTCATTCCAGCCCAAAAGAAAATGCGCTTCATATCTCTATACATCTTATCTCCTCCCGGATGTATAGTCATCTTCGAGTGATGTGCTTCTTCAAGAACTTTATGCACCAAGTCCCCTACTTGTGGAACGCATAGCCTTCCATCACGCCTTAGCCAACCTTTATCATCAATAGTATATCTAACAAGGTGACTAGACGTCTCACCACGAATCAGTTTGTCCATAACTTCAACTATCTGTGGATCTTCCTTTTGCGAAGCCCCAACCTGATCGAGAAGTGTGGGTCTAAGCTCAAGGGATGCTAATGAACCCGTTATCGATTCAACAGCCATCGTGAAATCAAAGGTTGCCAAGAACTCTAAGTTCTTCATCTCAACAAATAAAGGGCTCAAAGTCAACCTTTTCCTACTTAGCGCGTCTGCCACAACATTACCCTTGCCAGGGGTATAAGCTATATCAAAGTCATAAGAGGCCAAGAATTCCATCCATCTCTGTTGCCTTAGATTCAAATCCTTTTGCGAAAAGAGATACTTCAGAGACTTATGATCAGTATACAACTCAAACCTCTCGCCTAGAAGATAATGGCGCCACGACTTAAGTGCAAAGACAATCGCCACCAACTCCAAATCATGCGTGGGATAGTTCTTCTCATGAACTTTAAGTTGCCTACCCCCATAACATATCACTCTTCCCTCTTGCATCAAAACGGCACCTAACCCCGTGCCACATGCATCTGTGTACACGGTAAACATCTTACCACCATCGGGTAATGCCAAAACTGGAGCTGTGGTAAGGGCTCTCTTGAGCCTTTGAAAAGCAAGCTCACACTCCAAGTCCCATGCAAAGACTAAGTTCTTCTTCGTCAACTTAGTAAGAGGGGCCGAAATCTTAGCGAAGTCCCTGATGAACTTCCTATAGCAGCCCGCCAGACCGAGAAAGCTTCTTACTTCGGTTGCATTCCTAGGAGTCTTCCAGTCTTGAACTGCAACCACTTTCGCGGGATCCACTGCTATGCCTTGCTTAGAGACTATATGTCCAAGAAACCGAACTTCCCTTCTCCAAAAATGACATTTGGAGAACTTGGCTTTCAACTGATGCGCTCTAAGCGTATCCATCACTTCCTTGAGATGCCTTGCATGCTCTTCCTCATCCTTTGAGAAGATCAGAATATCATCCACAAAAACAACAACAAACTTGTTAAGGAACTCCCTGAACACCCTACTCATCAAGTCTACGAAGTAGGCGGGTGCATTAGTCAAACCGAATGGCATGACAAGCCATTCAAAGAATCCATCCGGAGTCCTAAACGCAGTCTTATCAATACTATCCTCAGCCACTCTAAGCTGATGGAATCCGGTGGCTAGATCGAGCTGAGAGAAAACAGAAGCACCAACAAGCTGGTCAAAGAGATCATCAATCCTTGGTAACGGGTGCCTATTCTTCTTTGTCAGCTTGTCCAACTCTCGATAATCAACACATAGGCGAAGCGAACCATCCGCCTTAGTAGCGAATACCACCGGAGCACCCCATTCAGAAATGCTTCGCCTAATAAAATTCTTCTCAAGCAACTCCTTGATCTACTTGTTGAGCTCTCTTCTTTCTCGTGGGGCCATGTGCCTAACGGGCAATGATACTAGCTTGGCATTTTCGACTAGATAAATGCGGAAATCTATTTCTCGTTTAGGGGGTAACCCCTTAACTTCTTCAAAGACATTAGGATAGTCTCGGACCACCCTTACAGATTGCAGATCATCGATGGACGAGTCAAGAGATTGATAACATAACATGACGGGACCTCTAGGGTTACAAAAAATTTCTAGGGTATTACCGAGGCGAGTCATGAGCCTCACCACCCTATGCTCACAATCGAGAATGGCTCCATAACTGGACAACCAATCCATGCCCAAGATCAACCCGTATCCCGTGAATCCGAGAACATAAGCATTACACGTGAATTCTATGGTCAAGATAGAAATCTTCAAATCCACACAAATCATAGATAAATGGGCGGAACCCCCAATTGGATTTGAAACACAAACGGGATCCTCAACTAGACTAGTACTTAGGTGCAAACTTTCAACAATGTCAGAAGAGATAAAACTATGCGATGCGCCAGAATCAAATAAGGTGCGAACAGGATAATCAGAAATATAAACAAGACTTTCTACAGAAATACTACCTCGGTCCTGAACTGGAGCAGCATTGAGAGCATGCACTTGCCCTCCAGAAGGTCCTGCACGCTGATTCTGCCCTTGCTTCTTGGGGAAATCCTTGCTAAAATGTCCGGTCTCTCCACAATGAAAGCATTCGCCCAACTTCCTCTTCTTCTTCCTATAGTCTTTAGCTATGCGCCCAACAATCCCACAGTAGTTGCATTTTCTTGGGTCCTTTGCCTTGGCCTTGTTGCCCTTGTTGTTCTTGTTGTTCTTGTTGTTCTGATTGCTCTGATTTCCTCCCCACTTGGAGTCTGTCTTCTTGGCTTGAGTCTCATTAGGCTTGACTTCTTTCTTGCCATTCTTATCGTCTCCTTGAAGCAATGCCATGTCCACTAGGTCTTCAAAAGTGGCCCCCATGGGTATATGAGATAGGGATAAACCTTGTAATGGCTCGTTCAACCCTCGTGCAAAGCGCAAAGCCTTCTTCTGGGGAGTATTAATCATGTCCAAACCGAATCGGGCGAGCTGGTTAAACTCATTCACATACTCCCTCACTGTCATGTCCCCTTGCTTCAAAGATATAAACTTCTCCAATTGCAGATTTGCCTCAGCTGATGATAGAAACTTAAGCCCAAACCTCGTCCTAAAGTCGGCCCAAGTCTCTATAGGCCTCATAGCATTGGTGACCTCCCACCAATAAGCAGCTTCTTCTTTTAATAGCCATGCTGCTAATAAAATCTTTCTATGGTCTTCCACATCAAAGATAGCGAAAAGATCTTCAGTTTCTTTCAACCAATTTCGTGCCTCCACAAAAGTTTCCGTCCCAATGAAATTCTTGCCACCCATCGCTTTAAAGTCCTTGCAAACTTTTGCGAAATCCGCTTGTGGATTCCGAGGAGGGGGAGGAGGAGGAGGAACCTCAGTTATGTTGGGGGTATTTGCTGGGCCCACATCGTTGGCCCTAGCTTCCAAGTACCTCCGGAACCATCCGGGAATGGTCACTCCCTCGGGAAGGTTAAGATCGGCCATACTGAAAAAGGAAAAGATAGATTTAGAACAAGGAAGCGAAGGATAGTGCTAATGGCTTTTGGGGAATAGCCTTTTAAAATAACTAGACTTTTCTTGGAAAATACTTAATTGGTTTTGAAAATAGTTTTTCAAAAGGTAAGTTTTATAAACACTTTTGCTCAAATCTTGTAAACCTTATGCTCTGATACCAAATGTAACACCCCACCTCCGCCAGGGTAACTCTTGCAAGTACACTGGCTTTGGAGGGGCGTTAAACAAGGTAAACATGCATGCAGATATCACAAGACAGAACATGTAAGTAAAACAGAGTAAATAAAGCAGCAGATCAAACTAGCATTTCAAAACCATAGTCAAGTTACAGCAAATTACTTGGTCATTATTTTCCAACAAACAAAGTCTAGAAAAAAAAAGCATAAACAGAAAAACTGAAATACATAAAGTACTATCCCCAAAGTGAAGTGATAAACCATAGCTAGCTCAATGTCCAAAACCGTACATGAGCAAATCCAGTAAGCAAGCTATAAAGATCCAAGCTAAGCTCCAATGTTCCCACCCTGAGGACCTGAGGGGGGGGGGGGGGGAACGGAAGAAAAGAGGCGAAAGAAAACAGGTCAGTCAAAAAGACTGGTAAGCCCTAACTACTATTAGTCCATGAACTAGTAAAGTTAACTGGCATGAGAAGCTGAGATGAACATAAGGATAACAACATACTGGCATGATGATTAACTAACAAGATAGATAAAGGTGTCATAGCATAGTCAAGATTAAGTTTTGCACCATGGGTGTACTAGCATTCTAACATGTCAAGTAAAAACAAGAATTGGTCCCTTGGCCCAAGCTTGGCCCAATATCATGAGGTGACATAAATCAAGGTCCAACTACATGGTCTAGTTGATCGGCTCCCTATAAGCCTAACTCGTCAAGTGTCGGTGTCATACGGCCCAAACATGAAATGTAGTTAAACTGCGCTAGGTCCACCCTAGGGTGTATCAAGTCCTAGGGTGTCAACCTCGGACACAAATTGAGCATGCACAGTCTAGATCTACTGGTACCCGTGCCTGATTTTCCAACTCCGGACTATGTGCACGACCATAGTCCGCCTGGACCCACATCGGCGTACCTACTCAGCCGTCGTTTTGGTCGCTTACATGTCAGCCCAGTAATCGTGCCCCACCCTAGCCTAGTCCCTAGGGTATCATGATACTATCAAGAGGGTTACTGCTGAAAAGGACCACGCAACTAGGGTTTCTTAAAGGGTTAAATGTGGTTAACCCGATCCAAACGTGGATTAAATTGGTTAAGTGTACCCAAGGTTCATGACTTAACCCCGATTAACCCATCAAGCCCAAATTGGTTAAGTATTAAGTTGACCATGACTTAACCCTAATCAGGTGGCATTAATTAACTTAATGTGCTTTAACCTCTCACATTAGACCTTGTTGTGGTTACTAGTTTAGCTGGGCGGGTCCGGGTAGATTTATACCACAACTTGGTCTAACCTCGGGTTCGAGCACAACATGACCAACTTCTCACATTAGGTCCTATTGTTTGTAGCCACTAGTTAAGCCGGGCGGGTCCGAGTAGATTTATGCTACAAACTCAACCCAACCTCGAGTTGGCCACACTTATATTTTCTAAGTGTCATGTCCATTATGTTTCCAAAACATAATTACAAGTTAACATATCATGTCATTTTATAAAAACCATGTTCATGTCATAATGTTACCCAACCCCAACGTAATCCCATCGTTTACATAATCGCAACAACGCATAAAGAATAAAATAGGGAACTTGGCATAATCATGACATAAAGGTGTTGAAGCCACAAGTTAACATGGTGGCATATGAAATGTACATATGTTCATATACTTGCATATTGCATTATTTGACTTCAAAAGTATGCATAAAACCAAACTTAGCATATAAGTGATACATGGTGATAAATGACATGTAGAAGTTGCTAGAAGTTCGCATTTAGCCTCACATGCAAGTTATCATAAGGGATATGATAACTTCCATGTTGCCAAAATGCAACCTTTAATATAAAGCTTGAAGCTTTAATCTCACAAACTCAAGTTTAACTTGCATAACATGATAACATGTGTATAATGATCAACCCAAACTTGCATAACATAGCAACATGTGTCATACATAATGATTAAACCAACTTGCATAACATAATGATCAACCAAACTTGCATATCATAATGATCAACCCAAACTTGCAACAATCATTTAACTTTACAGTTCAAAAAGAAAGTAGAAAAGGGCTTACAATGCTATGAAGACACAAATGAATATTTATTATAAAGATTGAGACGAAGCCCTTATGCAATCACCCAAATATGAAACTCCAAATGAAAAACCCTTGAGCCAAATCAATAAAAACCCTTGCTTTGTAATAGAAATGTTGCAACTTGACTTGAATGCAAACTAAGAACACTCATACAAGCTTGAAAACACTTGTATGAACTCAAAATCTCTCATATAAATAAACTTAGAAATTTTAGCATGAGAGTGGAGGCCATGAGAGGAACAAATTTGACATAGTTTAGTTGTAGGGTTGAATAATGGTGATTTAGGCTAGGCTTAGGGGTCTTTTTATAGAAGATTAGGATAGTATTAGCCATAGGATTAACCCTAGATTCAATCCGAGCCATCAAATCCCGTCATTAGCCACCAGACCTGACCCAAACTCAAAGTAGGCGCACCAGGCCACTTGGCCACCCGGGGGAAGGGGTCGACCCCTGGGTCGACATGGGTGTCGACCCATTGGGGGGGGGGTCGACACTAGTGTCGACCCTTCCTGGGCGGGAAAAATCCCGCTTATCTGTTTTCGTTTGAATTCGAATTTTGAATCCGAATTTGAACTGTTTTCGGGCCTTGAAATTCTGAAAACTTCGTCGGGCTTTTTCTTGGTCATACAGACTCCGATTTACAAAATTTCGGACTCTATTTCGCGTATTTTTCCGAGACGAACGCAATGGCACAGCCCATTTCCCTTGATTCAGATTTTACAATTTAATTCTACCTTGATTTACATTATAACATGTTATTAAAAACACGGGTTGTTACAGGCCGGAAGTGGTCATACTATAGGTTCATAGGAACCGCGAAATGTGTGTTCAGGCATAATTAATCCACTACCATTAGGTGGGGACCGGCCCTGAAGATCCAAGGGTTCACTGCGGGGGATCCTGAGGCATTTGCTAGAGTGTCTCGAATCGGAAGAGGATGATCCCTAGCCTCGATTTCATGATAGAAAACCAATTTCCAATACGACATTACGGTCTTGATTGTAAACTTATATACGGCGACATAGTATATGGTACTTATGCCGTCTAAGATTAATACATTTATATTGAAATGTTTTAAATATATATACACACTAATAATAATATCGTTTTTACGTATTTAGCATCTTTTGACCATTATAAAGTAAAACCCTATCCTCTGGTGTGCGTTGTATTGTGTGATGGGACCTGGGTCTTATAATGGTTTCATTTTTCTAAAAAGCATTGCGTTATTTGACGATTTACTTTATTTATGCACTGGCAATCCAATGGAGTAAACCCGTTCCGCATTAGCGGCGTGGTCCTGTGATTAGCCTACTAATTTGATAGGTTAAGTTAAGTATTCTCACACCAGTCCCACGACTGACCTGTAGTTTGTTTCACTTTGCAAACTCGGGTGCCCTCTTTCCACACGGGCAGTCGAGTAGCTTTTTGCATATATAGTTAAGTAGGATCCTGGATTGAAGTCTGAAGCTGGGTCCAGAATATTGTTGGCTTTCCACTGAGATTAGTTCCGCTGCAATGTATTTAATTTATTTTAAATGTATCTTCCGCTATATTATTTATCGATGTACTCTGATATATTCTATACTCTGATGTAACATTTATTATTGATGTTATAAAAGTCTATGTTGTTGTTTTGATGTGTTGTATGCCCAAAGTTAACGTACATGGGTTTTGAACGGTTTTAATCGATCTTGCGATCAATTGGGGTCGGGCGAAATCCGGGTCGTTACACCTACAGTCGCGTCGAACTGGCCTCCGACATCCCGTACGGCCTCCAAGTCTTAACCCTAACCATGTCCATCGCGAGTGCTCCCAGCTTGGATCAAGATTCATGGGACTTCAGTTTTATTATTGAGGATGGGAGGAGCGGCCATTTCATTTGCTGGAGCCTTTCGATCTAATTTGGTTTCTGATTTTTTTTAGGATGGGAGGAGCGGTGTGATTTAATAATAGAGAGTTATGGTTTTTGGAGTGAACAACGAGGCCTCTATTTTGTGGAGGTAGAGCACACACCCGTTTTGTTTATGTCCCCAAAAAAAATTATTTATTTTATTTTTTTATTTTATTTTAATTAAACTGAGATCCTTAAATCAAAAATACCCTTGATGTCGAACTCCTTTCTAAACCCAACAACTGTCATTTCTAGGGTAAAACCACTATTCTGAACCAACAAGGATAGTTCACGAAGTCTAATTCGATCATCTGGAACAGATATTAATTTAAATTTATATAAATTAATTTCAGACAATTTATTCTTCTCGATAATAAATTAATATTATTATTCTAACTCAACTGAATTTTATACTAATCATCTGAACTGATTCGATTTAGCTGTATATTTTTAAATTAAATTATTACTGCATTACGATAATTTAATTTATTCGACATTAAATCGAATTCGATTATTAAATTGATAACTTAATATATAAAATTCCATTTATATTATCCACCCAATATTTAAATCCGAATTAAATATTTAAAATTAAACCATAAGAATCCAGTTCATTACATATTACCCTTCTCCATTTTCTTTTGCTTGATCAAGTATAATCTCTTCGATGGCCATGAGGAACCTTTGCTTTTTGGGTTTGCTAGCAGAGGAACTAGAGTGATGAGATGTTTGTGCATCGTGGTTCCTCTTTCTTTATCTAGTCGGAGCTGGAGGATGGGTTTCTTTGATTAGCGATTCCACAGTGGAAGTGGATGACCTAGAAAGGCCTGATATCAAGAGGGTCTGTAACTAGTTCATCTTCGAGGGAGAAAGCATTACCCTCATCCCTGACTTTCATCTCTGCAAGGGTTAGTAGACCTATTTTGCCAGTCTGCCTAATAAATTCCACTTCTCCCTCTTCCAGTTGAGAACCCTTGCCATCCAACTTTTTCAGAGCATCAATCATCTCCTCGCCCTTGTCGGGCTCGGCAACAGGGGTCTTTTGTTGCTCCTTCATTACTTTGTTCTCCGACATAGCGGTTGTCTTCGCTGCTGGTGTACCTATGGAAGGAAGAGCAACAATTAGACCTAGAGGAATAATATGGCCATCGACTGGAGGTCCAACCATTGGGTGACAGAGTATGAATAATTTCTGGAATTGAATAGAAAGTAGTGATATACCATCGGCCGAAGAATCCTTGGGAGTGACAGGAGTCCTGGCTTCAAAAATAGGAGTAAGAGGTTTCTTTGAGAATAAGATAGGATCGTTCGGACTATACTCTTCCAAATATTCTAAAGACTGAGCTAGGGGAGAGGAATGGTTAACTGACCAACAGCAGGATCACTGGCATGTTGGGAAGGGAATACATCACCTCTACTTATACCGGTCTCCCCTCCCGCCCTTCCATGGCTGATTTTCCTTTGATCTTGCACCGCTCGGCATCCTCTGCTTCCTCTGACAACTTCTTCCTCTCAGCCAACACCTTCGTCCCATCACCTTGCAAGAACTAGTTTATCAAAGCCTCCTCATCCACTGGTTGCCCAGCTGCTACCCTCCTTTCTTCTTCCATGAAAACCTCCCAATTTTCCGCTAAATTTCGCGAATAGTCACTAACACAAGAGGGATCCCTATGGCGTAGGACTCAAGCAAAGAACAAAAGAACATTGTTGCCAAACCCATTTCGCATCTCATCTATCTTCGTCGCGCGTTCGGTCTTAAGAGTTTGGATCTCAGTCTCATGTTGGAGCTGGGAGTTACTGGCATTCTCTATTGCGACATTAACATTATCTTATGTCTGTTTTTTGGCTACATCAGAAGCGACAAGTTGAGCTTTAAGATTTTGCACCTCTAATTCCAAACGTCCCATGTCGCTCCGTAGAATCTCATTTTTGGTATTAAGAGTCTCACATTGTTTCACCACTAATTTTACGTCATCCTAGGTTTTCCGGGTAAGGAGTGACCAATGGTCAAGTTCAACACGGAGTCGCTCGGTTTTACTCCCCTAGTCCTTTGTAGTTTTTTCATGTTTATCCTTGAGAGTAGCCAGCCCGACCTTACAATCTGCCATTTATTTCTTTGATGTTGCAAGGTCTTCCTTGTCATAGTCCCATTCCATCCGCATCCCTTCGATTTCAACCTCTACGGTCCTGACAATCTCGCACAAACATCTTGAATATGTATACATTGCATCATACAGGTTTAAAGCAAACTCAACTCCTGACCTAATATGACTGTCGAAGTTTTTTGGGAAGGTCGGGAACAAACTTAATACCGGCAAAGAAAAGGCGGGAAAAAGCTTCCTTATGTTTTTTGATTCGTTCGGCCGCAGTCTTTTCTTGGGTTAATGAAATTGATATTTAGGGACTTTTATCAAGGCATTAGGTGAGGGCAGTCAGATCCTGTCCATGAGAACTAGCTGGTTGCGACTTGCAAGGTGAATCAGTAGGTGGTCTAGGATAAGGAGGGTTGATTTAGGAATCTCCACTTGCAGTTTCCATCACCCCTAGGGATCCTATCTTGAGAACGGGAAGAAGAGCGATGTTTATCCGTCTCACGCTCATTGTTTTTGCCCTTTTCTTGAGGTATCTCCTTCTCTCTCTCTCTCCCTACTGTCCTTCTTCTTTTTGTCTCTGTTATGGTTCTCTCGGTCCTCCCTCTCCTTCCTCTCCCGCTCCTACTCTCTACGCTCACGAGCTCGTCAATCATCATTTTCTCGATCCAGTCTTCCTTGAGAAGAAGTCAAACCAACGGGGCTAACTATTTTCAGACGGTAGCCAAACGGTCATAATAATATCCTCCTTTCATGGCACCTGCAATATAACAAGAAAGCTTTAGTTAGCACTGAGTATACGCATGAGAAAATGGTGTTGTGACGTGCAGTACTTGAGTGGTGTATGTCCCAAATAAGTCAGTCTGATTAGCAGTAATATAACTTGTGACATAAATATGTATGGAAAAAGGGAAATAAACGAAAATTCTTGCCATCTGTAGTAAACAATCAATTATGGGGGCGTGTGTGCTAAATAATTCATGAAACTATACTCCAGCACTAAGTTATTCATATGTTGGAGATGTGAGGCATTTCAGAAAGATGAAAATGTAACCAAAATTATACATAAAATAATTACAAATGCAAATAAACTATGTGCAGACTAGCATTATGAATACAGAATCGTATAACAAAGGTGAAATTAAACTGTTTAGAGTTCACACATAGTTGAGCAAGTGATAGTTTATAGGACATTCATCAACATCAGCAATGAATTTCAGTAGTAAATCATCTGATTAATAAACTTTCATTAATATTTTCATGTACAATCACCAAATTCGAAAATAAGAAGAATTGAAAAAAGTGCAGTGAATGCATAAACGAAAACTAATAACGAACTCATAAAGATTCTAATCAGCTGAAGGAATAGGCGATATAGATAGATTATTATTTTTCATAAAAGAATGAAGATATAATGGATAATCAACATAAGAAAAATTGGTTATCGAAGCATTATGAACGGAGGACATGGAGTCGATCTCAAAAGGAATAGATTTTACCTAAGTACATAAACAATTTTTTCATTGTTTTCAAAATTAGTGCTAATAAAAAAACTGCTGCATTGATTTTGAAATACAATGAATAAGTAATTTGGCGTAGCATAAAAAATTTAGGTTACCGATTTAGGGTAGATGGAAACAGTTTGATATGTTGATGTCAAAGGAGGAACAACATACATGGCAGCGATTGCTCAGGACTTTAAAGATACTGAAAGAGGGAACTCCATTATGAATCTGAATAGTTGGATAGTCCCATTATGAATCTGAATAGTTGGATGCAGAAGGACATCCAAGTCGAATTGATCTTTTGGGAAAAAGAAGCGTTAGGGATTGTGATTAGATAAAGAATGGAGAAAGAATTGGGAAAGAACGCGGTTATGAAAGCGAAAATTCGTGATAGAAACATAACGGGGATTTATTTCCATTTGCCACATCATAACACGTATCATTCAAACAAATTCGTGGTTTCTGCTTTCCAGTATAAGTAATAGATAAATTGAAAATAAAAAGAAGAAAACAAGTTAGAGACAATAATTAATACATATTAATCAAATCTGAAAGTTTGTTGTTGTCTAGATTGATTAGTTAGGAAAGAAGAAGGAATGTATTTGCATAGTGTGGGTAAGCACAGAAAAATAGGAAACAATATTGCAAACTGAAATTATGTACAAATAAAGATTAGTGTGAAATATGGAGTTAACCTTATTGCGCAATAAATTGATGACCTCAAAAATAAGAAAAGAAATGTTTTGCAAGCATGGGTTTCTATTATAGTAATTACCTAAAACTATGTAAATGGATTTTATCAATAATTTGGTAACCAATCAATTTGGAATAGACCTAACTTCCTAAAATAAATGAATTGTAAAGATGAGTTAGAAAGGTAACAAAACTGAAAGAGATTATGAAAAGAAAAGGAGATATAAGAGGTTTACTGTGCAAACTTACAAAGATGGTAAGTCGACTTGTAACAACCCAAATTCCGACAGACTGATTTTTTTTCTTCAAAATTCTAATCCATTGAAACCCGTGTTGGTTGCTCTGGTATCCTGCAGAAAAAACAGAGATATTATTATATCAGAACTCAGAAAATATCTCACAGTGGAATGGATAAAGTATAATATAATCAAGGGGTTTTTTACTATAAGGGCTTACTTACCTTATACAATTAATTTCTAGGACACATGCATTAAATAATTTTTTTCCAGGACATTATTTAGTGAAATAATTTGTACACGAAGACACGTCCTCTTTCCGCCATTTTACAATGAAACGTCTCGATTCGTTTCCTTTTTCTGCCATTTTTCATTCAAAAATTTGAAAGAATCACAAATTAGGTTTTACCTAAATCGATCCATTTCCCTTCAATTTTGCTGTGACGCATTTTATTACCATACTCTGATCGATTTTTGGATTTTTATTGAATTCTATTCTAATCGAGTTTTAATTAATCCAGGGTTTATTTTGGATCTGCATATCAGCTACAACATTGCTTGGTAGACGACATCATATTATTCTATCGATTACTAGACGAGTAAGTTGTTTAATACCTACGATGTAATATATTTTAAGTTTTTGTTTACTTTTTTTTATATGATGTGATTTAGTTGATTATAAAGATATTCAATTATACCTTTTTATTTTAGATTTTGCAACTTGTTCTTATGTTGAATGATTAATTGGTTATATGGCCTTCTCAAATTTATGCTGTGTTATGTTGAATAATTATTTGATTACTTCGTTATTTCGACAGCAAAGGTTCGAAAAGATAATTGTATTTATATTTTCATGTAAAGACAATATTATAATAATGTTGGTTGTGCTAAATTTAATAGGTTGATTTTGTATGAGTATGTATGTTATATAACGTATTTTTTTTAATACATTAGTGAATAATTGCACAATGCTTTCGCTATTAAATTATTATATTATGTGGTTTACGGGATGAAAAAGATAAATGTTATTACCTTTTTAATTTATATCTTGCTAAAAACAGTAATGAAATGACATCTATAATCACATACCGTTATATGTTGTGGTTTAGGTGATTATAAAGATATTTAATTATATCTTTTTATTTAATATTTTGCAACTTGTTCTTATGTTGAATGAATAATTGGTTATATGGCCTTCTGAAATTTATGCTGTGTTATGTTGAATAATTAATTGATTACTTCATTTTTTCGACAGCAAAGGTTTGGAAAGATAATTGTATTTATATTTTCATGTAAAGATAATATTATAACTGTTTTGTATGTACTTAATTTAATAGGTTGATGTTGTATGTGTATGTATGTTATATAACATATTTCTTTTTGAATAAATTAGTAAATAAATGCACTATGCTTTCACTATTAAATTATTATATTATGTGGTTTACGGGATGAAAAAGATAAATATTATTATCTTTTTAATTTATATTTTTCTAATAACAGTAATGAAATAATAATTGCTATGACTTAAAATTATCTTTTTAGACAAATACCAGGTAATTTTTATCACTCAATAAATCGTGTTTTGTAATACTTAGGATTTGTTGTTTGTTGCTCATATTGCTTGAAAAAAAATCTTGCATTGCTTACTATATGTACATTTTTACTAACATATAAGTATACTTATCTTTTTAATGTAGGATAAAATATGAAAGCAAAAAGAACCTCGAGATTGTTTAAAAAACAACCACTATGCATTTTTTTCAATGAAGGAGGACATCAATGCATAAATTTCAGACCTATTTCAAGTCCATATTGTGAAGAATATAGACAATCTAGAATGTTATCAATAACTCCATTGGTAACTTTTTCTTTATCTTTATAATTTGGATTTACTAAATTCAATTTCTCTCATATTAATTGTAACCAAAATAGGAAAATTCTGAGTCAACAAACAATTTATCACCTACTAGAACATAAGATAACAACATAGAAAATTTTAATGAAAAAAGTACAGACACACAAGAATATGATGGAGAATCTACTGATACAAATGAAGCCAATAACTATTAAATTCAACAAATACTGAAGAAAGCAATAAAAATTCAATATTCAGGGACGTACAAAAGTAATTTAGATGTTTTTTTCAAAATAATGAAAACAATTAAGAAAGAAAAAAATCCTCTCTGCTGACGCAAAAGGATATTTGGATAAATCACCTTTCAAACACTTTTTTAATGTTTTTCTCGAAGATTACATATCAAGGCAAGATTTGAGAAAGAGTGCAGCAAACTTGGATGACATAATAACCTCTTATGATAGAACAGAACAAGCTTTCCAAATTGGTAACAAATTGATTAAATTAAAACCAGAAGAAGTTAATCTTATATTTGGAATGCCAATGGATGGAGAGGGTTTATTTCCAATACCTGTATCAAATAAAGCTACAGCAGTGGAAAATTTCTCAGATTTTTGGACAAAGAACTTTGAGGAAGAAGACATTATAAGTCAAAAATCAATGACAAAAAGATTGAATAAAATGATAGAAAACAAAGATGGTAGCGTTGATATAGTAAAGCTATTATTTCTGCTGTTGATCATAACATTCTTGTTTCCGAACAATCAAAGCTACTTGCAGTGGGGATTTCTTCCTAAGATCCTCAATTGGAAGAAATTAAGTTCTATTTCTTGCTCAAGAGCAATATGTGAGAATGTATGCAAAAATGTTCAAAAACATCATACTGATCCAAGAAACACACCTGGTTGCACTATAGTTTTACTTGTAAGATTTCTTACACTTATCTAATATCTCATTATTACAAAAGTATAAATGTATATATCTTTTTATTACAGTAATGGTTTTGTGAAAAGACAAAAGTAATACAAGAAAAAGAAAATCTGAAGAAAAATTTCCCAAGGATGATAAAGTGGGGCTTGTCTAACTTGAAGGACATGGATCTTACAGCAATTGACATCAATAAGGTATAAATGTATTGCTTTACTATTTACTTTATTTAAAAGATATATGTTTTTATCTTTTCAAGTTTAGTAGGATTATTTAATGATATGTAACAATATTTAATTACAAATATCAATCAAGCAGATTTCGAATTTTTTTACAAATACAACTTCAGAGGAGAAAGAGTTTCTTTCAAAAAAATTAATACATCCACTCTTAAAAGATGAAAGACCAAAGAAAAGAAAATTGTCTGAAATGAAGAACTAGAAAGGCTGAAAGAGTTAGAGGCAAAAGTCAGATTTTTGAGTGATGAGATGGTTAGTGTACTAAAACAATTGGATGATGAGAAGATTTTAAGACAAAAGTCTGAGCAAAGAATCAAAGAAATCGAAATGATACTTCAAAAAGTGAAAAATTTTGAACATCAAAATGCGGCCAATACTACTAGACCTAAAAAACATTTCAAGCAAGGAAAAATAGTCGGTATGGTTCATATAAATTGTTCTGCTAATTTTCCTTTTTTTGATTTGTTTGAAACTCAAGATTTAATTATAGATAACAAAGAAAGTTCAAAATCTGAAGATATCGAAGAATTTACTGAAGAACATGCTGTTGAAATTCCTATTTGTGTTGAAAATGTCATTATTAAAGAACCAAAAAAAGAAGAAGAATTACAAAAATATTGAAAAATATCTACTCTTGAAGCATCTTTCAGAGAAACAGCAACAAGATGTCAATGTTTTCTGTTGGAAATGTTTTACAAACATTAAGTGAATTATTAAAAAATCCTGAATAGGTGTAAGAATGGCTCCTATATGGGAATAGTCCCACATCATGGGATTATATAGAAGAGGCAAGCTTTTATACTTGTTTCTAAGAAATCATGTTGGGGCCTTGGGCTCCCAATACATGCATTGTTGTGAGGAGGGAGACCATGCATCATATGACCACCACACACGCGCGCGCGACCGACCGACTCGACCCGACCCGACCCGGTTCGGTCCGGCTCGGCTCGGGCTTGGGCTTGGGCTTTGTGGTGTAGACACTTAGATTTTTTGGACCATAAAACTTAGCCTTTTTTCGAACCATTTTTTATGGAAAAAGATTTCTGCAACGGTAAAAAGTATATCCCCCAAATTTTAGCGGCCCACTAATCTGTAAACCCAAACCCTAATTTTCGTTCTATATATTGTCATTAGCCTCAGACGAGAAGACCACCGAATTGAAAATTCTCTCTTCTCTCAGCCGCCATTAAAATTCTCTTCTCAGAAATTTTCGAGCAATTTTTTCAGAAAGTGCAAATCTGCACCGATTTGTTGTGCAAGTAAATCGGTTATTGTTTTGAGGCTGTTTTATCCTAGAGGCGGCGGCGAAGGAACGAACTGGTTTGCACCTCCGACCAGATCGCTGAATCGTCTTCAAGAAAGCGACCTAGTCCGCGACTCAGCCATTGTTTCCCAACAATTTGAAGACGATCTGAAACAATGGCTTCCAATTCAACCCTAGACGATTCTGCTCCACCCTCTGCTTTCCAGAACCCTCTTGTGACGGCTGCTCCTTTCAGATTTGAAGGCTTGCATTTCAAACGATGGCGTCAGAAGATGGAGTTCTTCCTCACCATCAGAAAGGTTGTGGCTGCGCTGACTACTGACAAACCGCAGCTTCTAGATAAACCTGCTGAGACTGATGCAGCGAACATGGCATCATGGACTGAACAGTCAAAGCAACTGCAGACCTGGATTGAACAAGATTATCTATGCAAGAACTTTATTCTGAACGGACTGAGCGATGATCTGTATGATTACTATAACTCAGATGAAAAGACAGCAAAGGAGATCTGGGAAGCACTGAAGAAGAAATATGATACAGAGGAGGCAGGGGCAAAGAAATATGCTGTGAGTCGCTATTTAAAGTACCAGATGACTGATGATAGATCGGTAGAGATGCAGTCTCATGAGCTGCAGAAAATAGCTCATGAGATCATCTCCGAAGGTATGGTCTTGGACGAACAATTTCAAATTGCTGTTATCATTGACAAATTACCCCCAGGCTGGAAAGATTTTAAGAATGTCTTGCGACATAAGACTAAGGAATTTTCCTTAGAAAGCTTGATTACATGCCTCCGTATTGAGGAGGAGGCACGCAAGCAGGACCAGAAAGAAGAGGTGCTGATTGTGAATAACAACAGTACTAAGAAGACCACTCCCGCTGTTCTGAAACCAAATCAGAAATCTTTTAAGAATCAGAACAGGCGCAACAAACAAAATGGGAATCCGCAAGGAAACCCAAAAGGACAGCAGAAACCAGCCCAAAAGAATGACTCTGGACAGTTGTTTCTTTGTTACAACTGTGGAAAACCAGGGCATATGGCACGAAAGTGCCGGAACAGGCCAAGCTCTGCACCGCAGGCTAACCTGACTGAGGAGCCTCTTACGGCTATGGTTACTGAGATTCACCTTGTTGGCGGATCAGAGGGTTGGTGGGTAGACACTGGTGCTTCTCGCCATGTCTGCTATGATCGTGGCATGTTCTCTACATACACGGCTGCTGAAAATCAGAAAGTGCTGTTGGGAGACTCTTACACCACTATAGTTGCGGGGATTGGAAATGTGGAACTCAAGTTTACCTCTGGAAAAACTGTAATTCTGAAAGATGTTATGCACACTCCAGAGATAAGAAAGAATCTGGTCTCTGGCTTCCTCCTTAATAAGGCTGGTTTCACTCAAGTTATTAGGGCTGATTTGTACGCTCTTACTTATAAGGGAACTTTTGTGGGAAAGGGTTATGCTTGTGAGGGTATGTTTAAACTGAATGTTGAATCTAATAAAGTGACTACTTCTGCTTACATGTTGTGTGATTTTAATATCTGGCATTCTAGATTGTGTCATGTTAATAATCGAATTATTCGTAACATGAGCACCCTAGATATGATACCTAAAATGACAGAATCTGAATCTGATAAATGTGAATTCTGTACACAAGCTAAAATCACAAAGAAACCTCACAAATCTGTTGATAGAGTTTCTGAACCCTTAGACTTGATTCATTCTGACATATGTGAACTTGATAGCACTTTAACTAGACAGGGACATCGTTATTTTATCACTTTTATTGACGACTGCTCTGATTTCACATATATATACCTTATGAAAAATAAAAGTGATGCTTTTGACATGTTTAAAACATTCAAAACTGAGATTGAGAATCAAGCAAATAGAAAAATTAAGAGACTTCATAGTGATAGAGGAACAGAATATGAATCTAATTCTATTCTGGATTTCTATAAACAACATGGTATAGTACATGAGAGAACTGCACCCTACTCACCTGAAATGAACGGTAAAGCAGAAAGGAAAAATAGGACCTTTACCGAACTAGTAGTTGCCATATTATTAAATTCTGGTGCAGCAAAACATTGGTGGGGGGATATTTTATTGACTGTATGCTATGTTATGAATAGAATACGTAAATCTAAGAATAAAATTTCACCTTATGAAATTTTAAAGAATCATAAACCCAATGTCTCATACTTTAGAACTTGGGGTTGTTTAGCATATGTTCGCATTCCAGACCCTAAGAGAATAAAATTGGCAAGTAGAGCATATGAATGTGCATTTATAGGCTATGCTATTAATAGCAAAGCATATAGATTTTATGACCTTAATGCACATAATATAATTGAATCAAATGATGCCGATTTTTATGAAACTAAATTTCCTTTCAAATTAAGGAATAGTGGAGGCACTTCAAATATGCCTATTGGAACAGAACTTAATGAAAATTCTGAAGCTGAACCTAGAAGAAGTAAAAGAGCAAGAACCATAAAAGACTTTGGTTCAGATTTTTGTGTTTTTACTATTGAGGAGGATCCTATAAACCTCCAAGAAGCCTTATCTTCTTTAGATGCCGATTTCTGGCAAGAGGCTATAAACGATGAGATGGATTCTTTAGAATCCAATAAGACTTGGCTCTTGGTAGATTTACCCCCTGGTTGTAAGTCTATAGGCTGTAAATGGGTACTTAAAAAGAAATTAAAACCCGATGGCACTATAGATAAATATAAAGCACGACTAGTAGCTAAAGGTTTTAAACAAAAGGAAAATATAGATTTCTTTGACACTTTTTCACCTGTAACTAGAATAACATCCATTCGGGTATTAATCTCACTTGCTTCCATTCATAATTTACTTATACACCAAATGGATGTTAAAACTGCTTTTTTGAACGGTGAATTAGACGAAGAAATTTATATGGACCAGCCTGAAGGATTTGTAGTACATGGTCAAGAACATAAAGTATGTAAATTGGATAAATCATTATATGGTTTAAAACAAGCACCTAAACAATGGCATGAAAAATTTGATAACTTAATCATTTCAAATGGTTTTAAAGTTAATGAAAGTGACAAATGCATTTATTACAAATCTGAGAATGACATTTGCACTATTATATGCCTTTATGTAGATGACCTACTCTTTTTTGGGTCAAATATTCATGCCATAAACTCAGTCAAATCCTTATTAAGTGTCAATTTTGATATGAAAGATCTAGGTGAAGCGAGTGTAATCCTTGGTATTAAGATTACTAGGTCAGAAAAGGGAATTTCTTTGGATCAATCTCATTACATTGAGAAGATACTAAAGAAATATAATTACTTTGACTGTAAACCTGCAAGTACACCATATGATCACAGTGTAAAGTTATTTAAGGACACTGGTGAAGGTGTAAGACAGTCTGATTATGCGAGCATCATTGGCAGCCTTCGGTATGCCACTGATTGTACTAGACCCGACATTGCCTATGTCGTGGGATTATTGTGCAGGTTTACCAGTAGACCTAGTATAGAGCACTGGCAAGCTATTGAAAGGGTAATGAGATGCCTTAAAAGAACCATGAACCTTGGATTACATTATGAAAGGTTTCCAGCTGTACTTGAAGGATATTCCGATGCAGACTGGAATAACTTATCTGATGATTCTAAAGCGACCAGTGGCTATATATTTAGAATCGCTGGAGGAGCTGTTTCTTGGAAATCCAAGAAACATACTATTTTGGCTCAGTCTACTATGGAGTCTGAGATGATAGCACTAGCTACAGCTAGTGAAGAGGCAGAGTACATGAGAAATCTGCTAGCTGAGATTCCCTTATGGGAAAAACCGATACCGGCTGTGTTGATACATTGCGATAGTACCGCGGCTATTGCAAAAGTTCAGAACCGATATTATAACGGTAAGAGACGAAAAATACGTCGTAAGCACAGTACGGTTAGAGAACTACTTTCCACAGGTACCGTTAGAGTGGATTACGTACGTAGTGAGGAAAATTTGGCAGATCCTTTGACGAAAGGACTGTCCAGAGAGAAAGTCCATAACTCTTCTAAAAAAATGGGACTAGTGCCCTTAGATTGTTGAGTCACGCACAATGGTAACCCGACCTAAATGACTGGAGATCCCAAGAACTAGGTTCAATGGGTAATAACAAGTTGTGTAGTGATATGAGTTGAACATGCTATTTAATAAACCAAGAAGCATGTATTCCTGAAGTGATTAGAGGATGAGTTAATAGAAACTCTTAATGAGATCTATACTCTATGTGGAGTGGAGTACCTACCTTCAGGAGTACTCTTGATAGACTCACCTGTGTGAATGTGGAAATGTGGCCGTTTCCTATGGAGTTTCGGGCAAAACTTCTAGAGCATTCACTAAACTAGGATAGACGTGCATGGCCATAAATGCACAGGCTTATTTGATTGCACTATAGAAAAGGTTGTGTGTGGTTTGATGTCAGGAATAGAGTTCAAGACTACGTGTCACTCTAGTAAAAACTGAATCTTATTCACTATGCAAAGGTTCAAGTCGAAAGACACCTTTGTTTATGCACAATCTTATGTTTTTAAGAAACTGCTCGAAAATATTTTTTAAAAATTCAAGTGGGGGATTGTTGGAAATGTTTTATAAACATTAAGTGAATTATTAAAAAATCTTGAATAAGTGTAAGAATGGCTCCTATATGGGAATATTCCCACATCATGGGATTATATAGAAGAGGCAAGCTTTTATACTTGTTTCTAAGAAATCATGTCCGGTCCGGTTCGGCTCGGCTCGGCTCGGCTCGGCTCGGCTTGGGCTTGGGCTTGGGCATGGGCTTTGTGGTGTAGACACTTATATTTTTTGGACCATAAAACTTAGCCTTTTTTCGAACCGTTTTTTATGGAAAAAGATTTCTGCAACGGTAAAAATTATATCCCCCAAATTTTAGCGGCCCACTAATTTGTAAACCCAAACCCTAATTTTCGTTCTATATATTGTCATTAGCCTCAGACGAGAAGACCACCAAATTGAAAATTCTCTCTTCTCTCAGCCGCCATTAAAATTCTCTTCTCAGAAATTTTCGAGCAATTTTTTCAGAAAGTGAAAATCTGCACCGATTTGTTGTGCAAGCAAATCGGTTATGGTTTTGAGGCTGTTTTATCCTAGAGGCGGCGGCGAAGGAACGAACTGGTTTGCACCTCCGACCAGATCGCCGAATCGTCTTCAAGAAAGCGACCTAGTCCGCGACTCAGCCATTGTTTCCCAACATTTTCTTTAAGGTTGTTGGAGATAACAAGTAAGTACTGAAACATTACTTTTTTCCAAAACAACCTGTATAGTTCAACTGATTTTTCTACTTATTACTGTGTTATGATACATTGTGTGGTATTACACTACCATAAACAAGCTGTTGATTAAAGTAATGTTTTAAATATGAAAGTTAACAACTGATGGAAATTATGAAAGTTTAGGTTTTCTTATATGCTATGGTTTACGAGATTAAAAAGATATTCAACTTTATCTTTTTATTTTAAAATATGCAACTACTTCTTTTGTTCAATGATTATTTCGTTATTTGGCTTTCTTAAATATATGATATGTTATTTCCAAAAGTAATATTTCATAATTAAATTTTTTCAGCATTAAAATTTATAAAAGATTTATATTTTCATATTCCACTTAATTATTAAAAGATAACAGGATAAGTTTTTAAAGATAATTACTATTTTAATAGTTATGTTTACATACAAAAAACTTATTTACATTTATATCTGTATTAACAAAAAATATAAAAATGCAAATATCTTATTTTTCAGCGAAGAAGCATTTAGTTGTGATGATGAAAACAACATCACCATAACAAAAGACATGATAAAAGATCTCCTATATGAATAGAATACTTTTGGTCAAGTAAGTATAGAAAACAAAACTTTCATTTAGTATAAATTGTTTTACACATATTATTTTTCAAATGTAGATCATTGATTGGTTTTGGTTTTAGAAAGCAAAGCAACTAGATCAAATAAATAGTATTATGTACATTAACACAACAATGACCATAAGTGTATTATATTCTCAAATTAACTTATTTTATTACAAAATACATTTTCTAAACCATTTTTTTAACAGACAAGTGCAGCAACTGGAAACTGGGAAAATATATTGAAAATAAAATTCAATCCTTTTATCAAAATATTACTTTTAGATCCATTATGTATCAACGTCTTATTCCCAATACATAGAAATGACCATGGGAGCCTCCTTGAACTAGATGTCGTAGAGTGCACTTGGAAACACTACGACTCATTATACTTAACCACAAGATCTAAATCCCGCAGAAGTGGACATACAAAATTTGTCATTAATGTGGTAAATAAATATTCTCATAAATTATATTTCATATATTTGATTATATTTACTCTAACAAACATTGACTTTTTTGCAGAAAACAACAGTGAATAATCTAAATGACGAGCTAAAACAAGAAGGTCACAAAACAATTATTAAAAAGAAGACACACCTTGTGAATGTTCATTGTGCTCAACAAATAAATGGGTAATTATACAAGTAGATAATAATGTAATATACAATTTCATGATACATATTAAGATATCGAAGAAACATATTACAATTCATTATTATAATAAAAAAAGATAATATGCTTTATCTTTATACGCAAAGTACTAAATTTCTTAATTTTAGGTACGATTGCGTAATTTATGTGATGATGTTCATGGAAAAAATTGCACATGGAATGGAGAGTACATCAAATATTACTGCTGAAGAAGCTACGGCATACAGATCAAAGATAGCTGCAGATATTCTCAGTGATGAACCATACTGTTGGACAATTGATTTTTTTTGCAGCTTTGGTCCAGCTCTTAAAAATGTTTGAACTAACACAAAATTTCAGAATTTGTAATAATTGATCCTAACAATTAGATATTACAGTTGGTGATTGATTTGTAAAGGATTATACCAATATTTCAGTTATTTGTATTGCTTAACTTTTTAGACAGTAAATTTGACATTACTTATGAACATGATGATTTTTACTTTTACTAAAACTGTCATTCAATACATTTTTCTACTACTATATTTAAAAAGATAAATGGTTTTATCTTTTGTTTATCATTTATACATAATATGTTATCTAATTCCATTTTTTTACACAACAAACAAATGCAATATGGGCAACTTTTGCTAGACAAGAAGAAGCTTTAATATTTGTCCAAACATTTTTTGCTACCAAGATCATTTGAGTGGACAAAGAAGGTTCCCAGTTTCTACATATGAGGAGTTTTGGAGAAGGTGCAAGAGCATGAATCCTAAGCTACACCACAATTACGAGATTATTCAAATTGGATTGCCTTTCCACTTGTACTATGATCTGGAGTTCAAAAAGTATATTAACAGTATACAGAATGGCGATGAAATGGTGAATATTTTTATTTCCATCACATTCAAAACTCTGAATGACATATACAAAATAAAGGGAAATGAAGATTAGGTTATATAACTTGATTCATCTAATGAAGACAAGTTTTCTCGACATTTGATAATTCATATCCCAAATATTGCATTCAAAGACAACTTGCATGTTGGAGGATTCGTCTCTAAGGTATGCTTGAGTATAAAAAATTCAAGATTAACTGATTCACAGTTTGAAAAACTTTACATCAAGAAATATTTAAGCTCATCAGAAAATACAAAGTGTATATTCATTGATACTAGAGTTTATACCTGTAATCGTTATTTTCGTCTCCCATTCTCAACAAAAGCAGGGAAAAAGTCTATACTACTGCCAAGAAAATGCTTTGGATGTAACGATCTTAATGATGAACAAGTGTTTATAAGATCACTTATTTGCAACATAGAAGATAATTTAGATAAGCTATTAGAGTGTGAAATGGATTTGAAATCTTACAAAAAAAAAGTCATTTTAAAACTGAGGAGAAAGATAACAACAAGTACATCTAAAGTGATATGTCAGTAAATGTTTACTCTTGTAATGTACCTAAGTCCTATAATTCAGGAAAATCTCACTTCCCAGAATTGGATGAAAAAATTTCATCATTAGCATCTCATGGAAAAGTTTTGGGTAAATCAGAAAGTGGTACTGTTTTTCTACACGTGGCTATATAATTTATAGCATGTCCAAAAGTGGATATTGTGAACGAATTGGAAGAGAACATAAAAGTAATCATGTTATGTACATTGTTGATTTCCAAAGAGGTGGCTACTATCAGAAATGCTACGACCTTGATTATACAGGCTATCGATCTCCTATGCGACCAGTACCATGGGATTTATTGGCCAACTGTTCTGATATAGTGAAGCAAGAAGGAAAAACTGTGTAGAAGCAATACTTCTTTGAAACATAATATCAACTACATATTGACAGTAATGAATGTGGTAATTTTGTTTGTATTCATGATAGTAAGAACATGTACAGAGTCAACAATATGTATACATTTTTTTTTCTCTTACATAATTTGTTCTTCTCACTAAAATGACAAAAAAGTAGTATGTAACAACAAAACTAAAGATTAGACCGTGTTTTGCTAAAAATGTAAAACCATATATCTTTTTCAAATATGTCGTATACTATATGTATATCTGTTATGGTTATGTTGCTGTATATGGTTAATTGCTGGATTTTGTTAGTGTGTATGATTATTTCATATCAGAATTGTAATCATATCAATAATTACTTCACTACTATTATTAGAAATATATAAATTAAAAAGATAAAAATATTTATCTTTTTCATCTTGAAACCAAATAAAATAATAAGTTAACAGTGAAATAATTATGCAATTAATTTCTAATGTAATGAAACAAAATTACCTATTAGAACATACATACTCAGACAACATCAACTTATTAAATTTAATACATACAACAAACTTAAAATATTGCCTTTAAATGAAAATATAAATACAATTATCTTTTCAAACCTTTGTTGTCGAAAAAACAAAATAATCAAATAATCATTTAACATAACACAGCATAAATGATTATTTAACTTCAATTTAAACCATACAACCATCACAGATATATCATAACTGCAATTCAAAACGTAAATACGTTAATAACTATGCAATTTTAACCATTTTAGAAGAAATTTTACATAAAGATATAATCAGTTATCTTTTTCGCTCCTGTTGTGATGTTGAATGAAAAATATAATTATACAATAATTTTTTGACTACTAACCAGTTATCTTTTTCACTCCTGTTATTTTCCATTGAAGCCCACATAATCATTTATCTTTGTTTTTTAAATACAATTTTTTAAAAAGATAAAACAAGTTATAACAAGACAATCATCACATAAATTTCATAGTTAATTTTTAATATTTCTGATAAGATCTTGTTGTTAAGTATATTGAGTCGTAGTGCTTCCAAGTACACTCTACGACATCTAGTTCAAGGAGACTCCAATGCTAATTTCCATGTATTGGAAATAAAATGTTGCTACATAATAGATCTAAAAGTAATTTCGTGATAAAACGGTTGACCTGTTTTGTCAATATAATTACCTTTTCCATCTACTGCATTTGTCTTTTTTAAAAATGATTTAGAAAATGTGTTTTGTAATAAAATAAGATAATTAGCATCAGTTATACAAATTCAACAGAAAAAATCGATTAGCATATCCAAATGAACAAAATCGCCTCACGATTTCCACAATTAAAGTCGAATTCAATTTCACAAATAAACAACGCCTAATTTTTCCCCAAAAATTATACGATCGCTTTAATTGCAGAAGAAACTACGGCTTAATTTTAACGTCATTTGGGGAAGAATCTGATTTCAGAAATTTCTTTTAAGAAGATGAAGACATGCGCTTGATTTTTTGTCCTGGAAAATAATTATCTCGTGTCCTACAAAATAATAAGGCTCAACAAGTAAGCCCTTAACACAAATTTCCACTATAATCAAAGTATAGTCTTACCGTATTAATAATACTGCCTAACCAGTATTTGAAGTTGTCATATCTCTGCCATAAATCTAACCTGCGAGTATGTTACTATTCAATCACATTTTCTTATTTAGTAGGTTGCTTGGGTTAACAGCACTGAAGACTTACACTCACATCGTACCCATCTAATCCCAGCAGATTATCCTAATACAATATATATATTGTAACACCTCGTGTTTTCTGTTAACATAAACTAACAAATTAAAGAATACTTAATTCTAAATGTGAGAAACAAGGGAAACAGGTTACGCCATTGTGTTCGTCTCGGAATTCTGGTTGAGATAAAGTCCGATTTTGCATAATTGGAATTTGTATGAAGAAGCTATGGCTGTCGGAAGTTTCCAGAAAATTCAAACAGCTCGAAATAAATTCAAAATTCGAAACAGAAGTCAGAAGCGGGTTGGGCGGGAAAATTCCTGCCCAGGACCCAGGTCGACCAGGGGGTCGACCTTAGTGTCGACCTCCCCTCTACAGGTCGACCTGGGGGTTGACCTAGGGGTCGACTTGCCCCCCCCCCCCCCCGCGCCCCGGGGAAGATCTGAGTGATGACGTTTTTCTGACTCCTAGCTGAATCATTATGGCTGACTTGTCACCCTATCTTGACTGAATGGCTGTGGTTAATTCTAGGTTGATCGAATGGCCTAAATTAATCCTAAATTCTATATAAACACATGTAGACTCAAACCCAAAAACCTAATCAAAATTAGAACCATGACCGTCATGCTATCACCTTGCAACCTAGAGTAGCAGCCACCAATTAGAGAGAAAGTAAAGCTAATCAACTCAATTCAATTCAAGTCTATAACAACAACTAAAACGAATTGTCTACTTCAAAGGCGAGCTAAATCAATTTCATAACTCAGATTCCAGAACTCATGACCTTCTTTGAGTTGTGAGTTCAATTTCTTTAATAAGATAATTAATAAGTTAATTGGGTTGAGTTATAAATTGGGTTATATGGCTATATTTATGAAACATTGGAAAAATGCGATATTTTGTGAATGTATGCTAGTTGTTCATAATGATAGTTTTGTTGTGGATCACTTTTCATATGCCAAATCACCTATGTTCAACTTGATTCACGTTTGACATCATTTTATATGCAAGTTTGGGTGTAGATTATATGCTAGTTTCTATATGAATTGTACATAAGTTTACATGTGAATCAAATAGTGACTATATGCAAGTTTAGGTAGAAATCGGATTCACATATATGCAAGTTCACACCTTTAGGCCTATGTTTAGATCTATGACATACATAGTTTTATGCAAGTTTGTGATTATGGCATATGCAAGTTTTAGGTGAAAAACTATATTATATACATGCAAGTTTGCACCTTTTAGGTTTATGTTTAGATTCATGACTATGCAAAGTTTATGCAAGTTATGTTGTAATTCTTATTTGCAAGTTAGATATATTTTTGGTGTTATGCAAATTTTGTGATGTTTCTTCCCTTTTATGTGTTAGACTAATTGATAGTCTAATATATATATATATATATATATATATATATATATATATATATATGTCATGATAAACGAACGAACAACGTGGGGATGATGGGGGTCATATTGAATATACACCTATTGAGAATTGGCATAAATGGCCTTAAAAGGGCATATAATTAATTTAAGACATTAATTGGAAAAATTGGCATTTATGGACATAATTTTAAGAGACAATTATGGACATAAATGAATTTTGAATTTATTGACAAATCTGAATAGGGATATTAATCCAATTTGGGGTTAAATGAAGATGTGTAATAATAAACCACCTAAGACACGAGGTTAGACTCTTTTGTGGTGTAAGACTGCCCAGACTCGCCCAGCAAATCCAGCAACCGAAATGCCAGTCTAATGTGAGAGGTCAAAGTTATGAATTAAATGCGTAACAGTTTAAAGACACGAGGTTAGACTTGTTTGTGGTGTAAGACTACCCGGACCCGCCAGACAAATCCAGCTGCCACAAATGCTAGTCTAATGTGGAAGGTCTTTACAAGGTTACGGTATTAATGAATTAAGAAACACTTAACCAGATAAACATGTGGTGGGACATGGGGGGTTAAGTGGGTGCCTTAGGTCGCATGTGAAATTAAGTGGGTGCCTTAGGTGGCATGTGAAATACGATTAGATGCACTTAACCAAGATTGAACCATGTAAGAAGACATGAATAAGAATGGGGTTAAGTGGGGAAGAACCTTAGAGGGGACCAAGCATAGGTGGAAAGCTTGTGTCATGTATGGGGGCCCTTTTCAATCCAGTAACCCATTAAGTATCTTTGTGGGCTCGACCCAAGTCAAGGACGGGACACACGTACTGGATTTGATTGTAAGAGGTCAAAACGGGTCAGCGGTGGCAACGCAAGTCCAACGGGTTCATATGCGTGTGTGGGTCCGGGCTGGTACGTAAGACGTTGTTGCATCATGTAGATATAAGCCATGCATTTTTGGTAGTATCGGGTTGCCACTTTGGGGAGTGATACACCCAACTGTGGGGCCAACACGGGTATCTACGAGTTAGGGAGCCAATCGAATGGGGGTAGTGGGTACACCTAGTGGAGATAGGGGCAGACGACACCTATGAAGACAGCTAGGGGTACACGAAAATACCATTATCATTATTAAGTTCTGTAGGCAGGATCAACCTTTAGGGTGACTAGTGGTGGTGCAGTATAGTAATTATCCTATAGTGATTAGGGGCGCCTTTAACGTTATCTTTGTTCGTCTTATTTCCTTTCTTTGCTCTGTCATACTCATTTGTTCACAGTCATCTCCTTATTTTCCAGCTTATGCCTTATCCTAGTTACTTAATGATTATATTGTTAAAGTTATTGCACTTGCCAGACTTTATGTCTGACCCCCTTGTTTCCACCTCTTTTCTTCCCTTCCCCCCCAAGGTGCTCAGGGTGGGACTAGTACTAGTGGAGCTTGATTTGGAAAGCTTTATCTCTTTCTTTGGAAGTTGCTTGGATCGCTGAAGTAAAAGTTCAGCCTATCTTATTTATGGCTATTTTATGTTGGGGTTATGTCTTTCATTTTATGTACTCTGATTTAGTCAAGATGGATATTATGTACTTGACTCTAGTCTTTGGTTTTTTGATGATGTAATCAAACTTATCTGTTTCCGCTATAATGAATAAAGTTTTAAATTTTTAAGTACTTTTTTATATCTGTCTTGTTGTTAAGTTTCTATTCTATACACACTTAAAACGCTCCATAGAAGTTCATGCATTCCCTTTGTGAGTGACATTAATGGACATGGGGTGTCACACACACACACACAAATATATATATATATATATATATATATATATATATATATATATATATATAGCCACCCCCAATATTGAGGTACTCCCCATGGTACTCCACTTGCACGGTCTCCACCGTAATGTCACAGAAATGTACGCAATCCCTCATCCTATGCCTAGAGTGACGTACGGATCTCTATATAACAATGTTACGTTCCGCATATATCTATCATTACTACGCTACGTAAGCGTACGGATTGCCACCTTCGACCAGATCAGATTCTATTATAGAGTAATGCCCTCAAGTCTACGATACACCACCCAGAGCAAACATGCCTGTATCTAAACTTTCCCACGTACGTATTGTCAATCGTTTTCGATGCCTTAACTACACATAACCCCTAATGTGCACCGAGTTCCGTTGCAGAGCTGTACAAGAAACACGGAACTTGGTCGGGAGCTTTTCCATATTTGTACTTGCTCGCATTTAAGGGCCTCAAAATACAGATTTCCCTCAGGTTTGTTTTTCATGGTGGCTATGGCCCCAACTCGGCCCCTCCCTCAACTAGTAAAGACTATAACAGCTAAGCGACTTGCCCCTAACAAACAATCTAAACATCCAGTTGGCGTCTCCCATCAACCACCGTACCTCGATAGTGAAAGGTGAATGGCATCTGGGGTTTAGCTCTAGTCTTTTCGCATCCCATTGGCTGTTGATGATCGGTACCTAACGATGTACTACCCTTGTTGGTCCTGACCTCACCTCCCGTTGAGGCGATCGCCGAATCATCCTAGTGTCACCTCATCACATCATTCTGACCACAAATCTACTTTTGTAGTCAAGGCCCACCCATCTGGTAGTAACACGCAGACCCAACTCTGCGAGCACAGCCTAAACATCTGCCACTGCATAGAGGACTACCAAGAGCACCTTACGTATCACAGGAATCCGCGTGCTTCCCCTTCCAGACCTTCGGAGCCGATAGAATAATCAGATGAACGTGCTCTCACATTATGACTCATGACACCACGATGATCTACCCTGTTGGGTTATTCACCCTCAAACGTGCGGACTCGTCCAAGCACCTGTAATGTCCCGTATTTTTACGGTGTAATAATTAATTTATTTAATTATTTAAATAGTGATTTAGGGATATAAATGGTTATTTAATTAAATAATAATGAATATTTGATTAATATTAATAACCGAATAAAATATTTAATTCTGAAATAGTCGGAAATAACTAAATTCACAATATTGTGTGAATTGGATTATTTACAATATATAGTTTAGTTTAGAGATGAATTATAATAACGTATATATTTATAAATGCCATTAGAACGTTTAATTTATATTATAATTATAATTGAGCTTGAAATGGCGCGGCAGTTCGTAATTTGGCGATTCAAATTTTAAATGAATATACAGAATCCGTTTTAAGCCGGATTTCTGTGAAACAAGAAACATTCGGAGCTGGTGAAGTATATTTTTCTAATGGAACAGAAAAATCAGGATTTTGTCGTGTATATTTTGATTTATGTTCAAATCAAATTTCCAAATAGTCACTATGGAATTCATATATAATTTATAACGATGTATAAAAAGAATTTCATTATAAATCGAATATCGATTTAATCGGGATTTGAAATATCGAGTTAGAAATTCATATAGGAATATTCTGGAGCTGTATGGTATTCTATTGTGAATATATACGATAATATTTATTTATAAATATTTAATTTAATAATTTTTAAATATATTTAATATTTAAATGGGTTTATTTAGAGCTTTAAAAATAGCCAGTTTTGGAAACGAAGTCCGTTTTCAACGAAACTAATTTTGTTGGATCCGGAATATTAAATTATAGTTAGATTCCAATTTTTGTGATTTTTGGAGTCAGTTTGTGGACGTATGGATTTTTAATGTGAAAAATAGTCAGTATTTTGACAGTTAAAAATACGCTGTGTGAGCAAACGGAGTCAGAATTCGACGAAACAAGTTTCGTTGGGTCCGTAATGTCAAAGTGTAGCTGCATGCCCATTTTCATGATTTTTGGATATTCTGTGTGACCATAGGAATTTTAAAGGATGAATATAAATAGTGGTAGCTTATTATATTGAAATTAATCAAATATTAAAATATTAAAACTATATATAAATACCGTAACACCCTTAAACCCTAAGTCATCTATATCCTTAGTCAAAATAATTCCGCTGTTGATTTTTCTCTTTTTCTTCAACAAAACAAGAGATATGAAAAATCAAAACAATTGGAAATAAAATCCTATAAGTTGCCAAACTTATATACTCGAGTTCGTGGCGCAATTCTCCACATTATGAAATGCTTGTTGAGGGGATCGACTGAGCTTTATGTCGCGCATCTTCTTTACAACGTGAGCAGTTTTTTCTAGGGTTAGGGATTTTGTGTTATACACGCACAAATTCATGAATTCAGTATTTTACTTGAATTAAGGAGGTGATTTAGTGCTTGCTTGGAAAGAATGTGAGGGTTTGGTGATTTTTTTTTCAGTGCTGCTACTGTTTTCGCGGAAATGGCAAAACCGATGGACCTGGTAAGAGAGCATCGAATTAAATGAAAGTGATACGGATGTGTAGAGGACGGGATGCGAATTTGGTTTGTGTTTTCTGTTTGTGAAATCATGGAGTAGGAAGGAGGAAATAATGGTTTGAAGATTTGCGTTAAGTGTGAATGAATAGGAGCGGTTATCTGAAGCTCTTGCGTTAGGGAAGAAAGGAGGAGCAAGCGGGTTTGGGCTTTAGAGGTAGTTGGACCGATTTCAAAAAGGTTAATGGCCATTAAAAAATTAAATCCAATGTTTATTTTATTTAAATAGTGTACCAACTTGTGAATGACATAACTTGGTCATACGTGATTAGAATTCAACAAACCGGATCCGTTGGGATCGTAGGGATGACGGCTACACAATGGAACTGACTGGGAGTGAATTAGAGCCCGTTACAATTTATTGCAAAATAAATTGTCTGTCGAAATCAATCGACAGTTATTGTTATTTAACGATGACCGTCCAATGTGAGTAAAACTCACCAACTCTACCAGTTCATATTTTTATAACGTATTTTAGAACTGATAAATGATGATTGATTGCTGTGTGTTGACTGTTTGGTTGAACTGCTAATTGATTGGTTGAAAATATCGATATAGTTATATATATATATATCGTTAATCAAATATTGATTCTGTTTATCAGAATATTTCATATTAAAATGAAATTGATGTGAATTATATTGTGTAACATCTGTGGATGCAGGGAAACAGGTCGGAGGAATCCTGCTGGATTCTTCAACATTTATTTTACTGTTTTTCATATATTGTGTTATATGATGTGATATGAAATCTGTTGTTGATTTTGTATGTTTGAATGATACCGATTAATTTTATATGGTACGTTAAATACCATAAGCAATACTGGAATATTAAAAGGGAAATTTTCAATGTTATATTGAAAAAGAAATATTTATAAAATCAAAAGATTTTATAAAAAGAAATATTTATTTATGAAATAAATAGATTATAAAAGAAAATATTTATTTAGAAAATAAAAAAAATAATAAAAAGGAATATTTATTTAGAACATAAATAGAATTATAAAAAGGAATATTTATTTATGGAATAATTAGAATTATAAAAAGGAAATATTTATTTATGAAATAAATAGAATTATAAAAAGGAATATTTGTTTATGGAATAAATAGAATTATAAAAAGGAAATATTTATTTATGAAATAAATAGAGTTATAAAAGGAAATATTTATTTGAGATTTAAGTGTTAGAAATAAAAAGGAGATTTCGGATGAATAATTCTATAAATAAAAGTATAAATAGAATTTGGAAATGGGATATTATGTTTAAATACGAATTCAAACTAAATTGATATATAAAAGAAATATTATTCACATTTGATGTGAATAATGGATTAAAATAGATATTTTATAAATTAAAACATTTATAAAAAAAATTGGATTTTGAAATAGAAATTCAAAAAGGAGTTAATCGAATATAGTTTATTCGAAAAGGAGAATCGAATATAGTTTATTTGAAAAGGAGTTAATCGAATATAGTTTATTCAAATAGAGTTAAAGGAGTTAATCGAATAGAGTTATTAGAAAGGAGTTAATCGAATATAGTTATTCGAATAGAGTTAAAGGAGTTAATCGAATATACTTTATTCGAAAGGAGTTATCGAATATAGTTTATTCGAAAAGAGTTATCGAATATAGTTTATTCAAACAGAGATAATCGAATATAGTTTATTCGAATAGAGTTAAAGGAGTTAATCAAATATGGTTTATTCGAAAGGAGTTAATCGAATATAGTTTATTCGAATAGATTTAAAGGAGTTAATCGAATATAGTTTATTCGAATAGAGTTAAAGGAGTTAATTGAATATAGTTATTCGAATAGAGTTAAAGGAGTTAATCGAATATAGTTTATTCGAAAGGAGTTGTCGAATATAGTTTATTCGAAAAGAGTTATCGAATATACTTTATTCGAAGAGAGATAATCGAATACAGTTTATTCGAATAGAGTTAAAGGAGTTAATCGAATATGGTTTATTCGAAAGGAGTTAATCGAATATAGTTTATTCGAATAGAGTTAAAGGAGTTAATCGAATATAGTTTATTCGAATAGAGTTAAAGGACTTAATTGAATATAGTTATTCAAATAGAGTTAAAGGAGTTAATCGAATATAGTTTATTCGGAAGGAGTCATCGAATATAGTTTATTTTAAAAGAGTTATCTAATATAGTTTATTCAAAGAGAGATAATCGAATATAGTTTATTCGAATAGTGTTAAAGGAGTTAATCGAATATGGTTTATTCGAAAGGAGTTAATCGAATATAGTTTATTCGAATAGAGTTAAAGGAGTTAATCGAATATAGTTTATTCTAATAGAGTTAAAGGAGTTAATCGAATATTTTATTCGAATAGAGTTAAAGGAGTAAATCAAATATAGTTTATTCGAAAGGAGTTAATCGAATATAGTTTGTTCGAAAAGGGGTTATCGAATAGAGATTATTCGAAAGAGAGTTACACGTTGAAATTTGATTATATCGATTTCGAGAAAGTACTATTTACTTTCTGATTTAAAATCAAGATTTATTTATTTAGTTATAAATCGTCTATCTAGTTATTTAGTTAAATTAAGGAATAAAAGTTATATTTTAAGTTAGATATTTCAGAAGTAGGGATTATTACGTTGTAGTTATAATCAATGTTTTCAATAAAGAAGTGGATTCGTAAATTGAATCCGAGAGTTACGTAAGGAAGTTTGTTAAAGATTTAAAAAGGGTACTTTGTCTATTTCAAGGTTAGAAATGTTGTTCAGTTAAGGTCTGAGAGGTAGTTATACCCCAACTTGGTTGACTCCCATTTTAACTAAGGAATGGTTAAGGTTCGATAGTGAAGGTTGGCTAAGTGAATTTTGTTAATGAGTGTAATGTTTTGAGTTGGCATAGCGATGTTTTATTTAAACATCTATTTAAATCCAAATGTAAGAGTTTTGGAAATGTTTTCCAAATAGGAAATCAGAAATTTTTTCTAATATAGGAAATAAGAAATGGAAATGTTTTCCAATGTTAATAAAGTATATTTTCTAAATTTAGAAAATAAGAAATGTTGAATATATGGAAACAGGAAATGAAAAATGAATAAATTAATGAACTAAAGAGATAAATGTTAAATGATGATTGATCAATATAATTTCCATCTGGAAATAATATCGTTTTTTTGCACACATGTTTTTCTTTGATAGTTAACTCACCGACTATCGAAGTTTTTGACCATTTTTCCGTCGTCAATACGGAGAGATCGGGATCAGATTCATTATCTGAAAACCACTCTGTATGGGCATTAGCGTTCAAATCAAATATGATGAAGATAATTGAAGACGGAGTTATGCAAGGGCTGTCATGTTTATAGAATAGTGCCTTCGGTTTGTCCAGTCCCAGGGTGACTTGTATGGAAGAATGTCTGACGGAGTATATTTAATAGATCGTGTAAGTTGATCACTTCAAATGTATTTACGTTTGATGGCGGAGGAATTCGTTTCTCTTAGCTGTTTACCCGTGATATGTTTGGAGAAATCAATTTGTGATTTAGCGGTATGACGATGTGACATTCAAAGTGAATCAAGATGTGGTTTGTAAATGATACGTTATGGCCTCTAGTCTTGTGAGAACCCGTAACTTCCCCGTGAAGGAAAGAGCGGATACTTTGAGAACAACACACAAATGAATGCAGACGGAAGAACATTTCATTGCTATTACAACAATTTCATCAGATACAAGAATATACAGAGTATAAATGAATAAATTACATTCGATAAATATCAGAGATTTAAATACAGTACTACAGCGGAAAAATAATACAAAGCACAACTGAAAGTAATACACGGATACAGAGCTTTCCGAGCATCGTTCCAGCTGTAAATCAGGATCCTATGAATATAAATCTGCAAAACCAAAACTACTAGCTGCCCGTGTTGAAAATAAGGGCACCCAGAGTTTAGGTTAAAACAATAAACTCCAGGTCAGTCATGTGACTGGTGTGAGAACTAAAACAGTTATTTAAAACTTTACTTTAAAAGAGAGTAATTCAAGGGACCACGCCGTATAACACGGAACGGGTTTCCTCCCAAGAATACCAGTGCATAGAATAAACAGCGCAATGCTTTTTCGAAAAATGAAGCTATTATAAGACCCTGGTCCCATCACACAATGCAACGCAAGCCGGAGGATAGGGTTTTCCCTTATAATAGCCAAACATGCTTGGTACGTTTAAAACAAATCATTTGATACTATAATAAGTGTATAGTGTCAAAACAATTTCAATCATAAATATCAATCCTAAGCGGCATGGGTACCATCTATCATGTCTCCATACTAGGCTCTACAAATAAAACTGAAATATCTCGTATTGGAAATTGGATTTCCGTCATGATTCGAGGCAAGGGGCAAGCTCCTCTCTGATTCGAGACACTCTAGCAAATGTCCCAGGATTACACACTCTGGGCAACCCTTGGATCTTCAGGGCCGGTCCTCTCTTACGTTTGAGGATTGGCAATTCCTGAACACACGTTTCCCGGTCCTTACAGACCTAAAATCGAGGCGCCTCATCGAACAACCACATAGGTTAAAAGTATATAAATGTCAGGGCTGGTAAGTCACTGACACCACCAAAGCTAGAAAGAAACATCGTGCTCTCCCTGCAATCCTTATCCCGTTTTTAACTCATACCGAGGTGTGAGGCTCGCGAATTCACGTTATACACAAAGCTACACCACAAAGGTCGTGCTTTGATCATCAACCACAAGACTTTGCTTTTCAACAGAAGCCTTGATCCATGCAACTCAGCGTGCCACACAGGCAATTCATGCCGTGCGATTGATATCTATCGATATATAACCTCTAAGCTCCTACGTCTCAGAGAAGGGCGCTAAGCAAGAGAATAAATTCTCCGCCGCCAAACAGATATATATTTAACAGAAATCAATCAACACAGAATAAAATCCAATGTCAGACACACAATCCATTTACAAGTTCGTTCTGGGTCTGAACGAAACCAGAGGCACTTTCCTCGCATATCCATCGATCTCCAAGTACGTCTGGATGACCACCAACTGATTCCCTCATCTTGGGTGTACAGCCCAGTCAAGATCATCAGTAATCACCCAAACGATGTGAAGACTTCCGGTCTTCGGCCACCGTCATCATCTTCGACTTATTGTCGAATCGGTTATTCAGAATGGGTATAAACCCGGCCTTTCCGAACAACCCGCGTATATTAAAAACAAATGTTACACAAACACAACATATGCCTCATTCCAATTCATTAGTCACTAACCGTAAATCATTAAGAGAGCAATTTCCCAAATATTAACCCCGAAGGCCGAAACCAACATCAGATCAATACCCAGGAAACCATTCTTCTTAACGAACCTACAGCTAGTTTCTAATTTTCATAATCTTAGGGAAAGGTTCCCACTAATTTTATCAATGATAAATTCTTTTAAATTTATTCTTTAATCTTCCTTTGAATATCATTTCAAACCAAATTATGGTTTTCCAAACTAGTCGAGATTAGCGAACCGCACCGAAGTAATTATTTATTTTATTTCCCAATCCCAACCAATTCATCCCATGAAGCAAAATTGGTGATACTCCATACCTAACACCACGATGTTATCGGTGAATTTAATTACCATTTCACGTTCAAATCTAATTAGATTTAACTATCGCTTGGAGCAAAACTGGTGATACTCCATTCTCGCTCATTTTCCAAATTTGATAATTTAAATTATCAATTCACCTTTCAATCTAATTGCAGATTCATTAAAACTCCTTTTATTGGGTTAAAGAACTAATGTCATTTAAAACACAGTTCATGACAAACCCAAATGACATTCTATTTATTATCGAGTTAAAGAACAAGTGTTATTTAAAACACCCTTCATGATAAATCCACAAATCAATTCTTTTTAAAACCCATTTCAAATCCAATTTATTTATTTAAAAATAAATGGGTTTTAATTTTAGTTCAAAACTAGTTCATTTCGATAAAAAACTATTTTTATCTTTTCAAATATGGAGTTTTTCATCCCAATTTTTCCCAAATCATTTCTTATGACTTTATACAAATTATTACTATTTTTAATAATTTTATCAAGGCCCGTACAGTCGATTTCCGTCAATGGCCGTCGAACTGCACTTACAACGACGTTTTCCAAATTTGATTTAGACGTATCTCCAAATTCAACCATTAGATTTCAAATTTCTAATATTTGTTAGAAAGCTCTTTTCGATACGAACCCAACGGTTCCGGTTTTAGGAGAATCCGAGGTTCGGATCTCCCGTAATGTCCGTTCGAAGTCAATGGTCGAAATTTACGAACTACCGCGGTGCGACGCGTTCTATTCAGGCCATTATATTATATATAATATATATATAATATATATTTTGTCGATTTCTATTTAAAACGAATTTTATAAATAGTTTTAAATTCGTTTCAAAAACATTTCAACTTCCATTTCTAATTCAAATCAAAATTGAATTTTTTCCTTATAAATTCGTTTTAAATTCATTTCAATTTAATTCAAGTTTCGATTCAATTTGAATTCATTTCAAATCGATTTTTATTCTATTTCAATTCGTTTTCAATTCAATTATAAAAACGAATATAATCGATATAAATATCGTTCGCATCAAAATAGCGCATCTCTAATCAACACGGCTTTATATATTTTTCAATAACTTCGTTATTCTATTCAACAAATGAGTCTATATTTCTTTCAATACATGACTCTATATTTTTGTCAACACATGACTAATCTCAACGAATGAGTACTGTCCGCGTGTGACTAATTTTGTTATTTAATATATTTTATAAAAATTATGGTATCTATCGTTTGATTTCAAATCAGACTCCAACCGTAAATTAGTAAGAGAACGATTTCCTAAATATTAACCCCGAAGGCCGAAACCAACATCATATCAATATCCAGGAGACCACTCATCTTATCTATTTTCCAGTTAGTTTCTAATTTTATATATGATAAAGATGTAAATTTTATTGTTAAAATATTTCGTTCAACACATGACTAATCTCAACGGATGAGTATTGTCAACACATGAACCGTTATTTTATAATATTCTTTATTTTCCCAATTGGAATGAGGCCCAATAAATCACCATATAAAGTTAATTATATGAATTTCGTACAACACATGTATATAATAGCAACGATAAATAATCAACCATCATCCAAAGTGCACTACACTGTATAAGCATCAAATATAAATATCCAACGCTTATAACAGCCTGTCAATCAATCGATAGACATACAAACTAATTATTGGGATTACTGTATGACATATATTATCCCAATACCCGTGTGGGGTTTCAAATCAACAAAACACAAATTTTTATTTGTGCAGTTGGGCGATGTGTAAAATTTGTCGTCCCAATCAATGTCCTTCAAATAGGTGTACATAAACAAACCGTCCGGTTTGTAAATGAATATTTATTTATTCAAAATCACGTTAAAAATTATATTTTTAAGACCAAATTATTTTATTCAACTTATGAATATTCTATTCGGTTCATTTATTAAATAAAATGATATCTTTATTTTTCTAAGTTATTTTAGAAAATTTCGACGGCATAACGACACGATACTAGAAACGGGACAAGGCCTAGCCTTATCCCCGGTCTAATAATGGCCCACACCATACACATATCAATCAAATCCATTCCATTTCACCAAACAATCAAATTCAAATCAAATAATCTAACTAACTACACAACCAAACAAACAAGTCCATGGTTTGTGGACGATGGTGTCGGGTGCTACTAAACACCGTCTGCATGCTAGTATATATTTATATAACTAGAAAAGAAAAGTTAAAGTGAGAAGTTCTCACATTGATTTTTTTTCTAACGCCTTTTTTGAACTGCTGAATTGTTGTTCGAGCTCCAGACTTCGCATACAAGCTCAAATCTTCAATCCATCTTATATTCTAGCACAAGCACGACATTTTGAACAACTTTTGCCTAAGGGACTTTTTGCCGAAAATGCTCCAATTCGCCAAATCTTCAATCCAGACTTCGAACGCGTTTTCCGAGCAGCTCCGAACTCCAAAACACGACTTCCATATAGCCAAATCGAAGAGAATTTCGTGCTCTACAACTTTGGTCTAGAGAGACTTTGGCCAAAAACGTACCGTTTGGGAGTTATTGGCGAAATAGGGTCAGGGGCTTATTTGCAAAACGGGCGATTAGTGTAAAATGGATTTTTGGTGACCGGGGGGCCCACGGCCGGAGTTGGGTGGCCAGCGGGCTGTGGCGGGCCTGATGGACATGGGGGAGGGTACTAAGGGCGGTGGTGGGGCCCGTGGTGGCCGCGGTGGTGGTGGTTGGTGATTTGGGGGTTTAGGGTTATGAAAAGAGGAGAGAGAAGGAGGAGGAAGAGGAGGAGGAGGAAGTGGCGCCGGAGGCGGGGAGGAGCGGCAGCGGTGGGTGGTGGCAGCGGAGGAGGGGCGGCAGCGGTGGCATGGGGTTGAGGTCCCCATTAATGAAGAAAGAGGAAGAAAGGAGGAAGAGAGAAAAGTGAGTGAAGAGATGGAGAAAAAGTGATTATATGCTAGTTTCTCGCGTATCGCCTGAACGCTAACGATCTCCAATCACCGTGTATTTCGGACACGAGATAGTAGACGTGAAGACGAGTCCAACGAAATAAGTTTTGTCGAATTCCGAGTTCGTTTGAGCGTTCAAAAAAAATCACGAATATGCTCAGATATTGCTCAAAAATGCGATTTTGGCACACCTTTTCTTCTCGCACGCTCACACACTAACACCAAAAATCATGCCCTCTTGGATTCAACCATTATTGGACCATACGAATCCAGAAAAAAAAGTAGAATTGAATTCTGAGGTCATATCAGTAATGTTCCTTTGTAAAATGACTGCTCGTTTTACCCTGAACTGTTTTAGCTCGCACGACCACATACTGACTCCGTTCGACGCGCCTTTTGGAACTCAACAATAATTTGTCATTATGAATCCATAAAAATTTATCTCGTCGAATTCTGAGCTCATATGCAAAATTTTACTTTTTAAGGGCTATGTTTTGCTAACCGAAAAGCTTCTACCAATTGCCACTATTCCGGATATCGAAATATATCGAAGCTTATACTTTTCGGAGTTCTAAACGGCATTTTGAACTCAATGGAAGTGGTTTCGAGTCCAAATTCATCCGTATGCAAAATATGACTTTTTGGGCCATGTATAATTTACGTAGCGACTATTCTGAATTTTCAACTGGGCATAACTTTTGATTCCCGCTATGAAATTTCGATTTTTCAGATTCGTTGGAAAGATATTTTCAACTAGATTCTAATATTTTTGGTTTCGCCAAAATCCGGTTTATTTTGCGCTCGGTATGTTCAATTGAAATTTGAAATCGAATTATCGAACTACCGCGCCATTTTCAATTCCTTTTATAATTTAAAAAAAATATTTATATTCTAACGACGATGTATATAAATATATACGTTTGAGTTATATTCAAAATAAATTTATCATTGTTATTATTTAAATTAATTCATTTTAAATATTCAAAATTCAATAAAATTGCCAAAATAAAAATTTTAAATTGGCTCAGAATTTCTGGGTTGTTACAAGTCTCACAACCGAAAAAGGTATAAAATCGGGTAGGTCGCATGGCTAAGTGGTTGGCTGCCAATTAGGGTGTATTGTCACCTGATCTAGAGAAATTTCATTTACTTCTTTAACCTATTTTGATGCTGTCCCTTTTGGGAAACGGTTGCTGATCCTAACCATTGGTGATAATACATTCGGTACACTCAAGCGAAATGAGTGACCGGTCATGTTTAGCCAGAGTTACAAGATGTTCTTGTTGAACCAGGTGTATTCCTCTCTAGAGATCACTGTCGGAAGGTGGTCCCATACCTTGCCAGTTGGAATTCATTACCCAATAAGCGCCCGTGGTTTTTGATTATATATTATGTATGTGGAACGTGAGATGAAAGCGTTCTGCTAGATGATTATTATATTGTGGTTGATAGACATTATTATAATATCAAATGAATTTGATATAAAGATTTTCGTTCCTTTCAAAAGGTTTTTTGAATGTTGAATCAAGTGTTTTGGATTCTCATAAGGGAAAAACCCGTTCCGTTATACGGCGTGGTCTTATGAGATATCGTTTAATTGATGAAACTGTTTAAATGGTTTTACAGTTTTACTCATACCAATCCCGTGACTGACCCGGAGTTTATTTTGTTTTGTTTTCCCTAAACTCTTGGATGCCCAATTTTGTACGGGCAGTCAAGTAGTCAGGATTTTACAGTTACTGAGAGCTTGGAGCAGGAGGCTTCAGGAATATGTAGCTATTGTTATTTCCGCTATATTGTAAGTGTTGTAATCTGATAATGTTATTGTATACATATACTGATTTTATTTCAAAGTTATGTATCTATTATATATTGTTCGTTCCGCTGTGAGATTTGTGTTTACTCTGATGTGTATGTTCTTCTTCTTCTTCTATTCTAAGTTTCTACCTTATCTATTCTCACCCTCTAATTTCTTTCATGGACTATCTGGTGTTTTTGGTTCTTGGATGTTCGACATGGTGTTGTATGCCGATATCCAAGGTCGCAAATCCCCCGGGTCGTTACAGTGGTATTAGAGCTGAAGGTTAAGTAATTACCTTGGCTCTGTGGCGTGACTCAGTAGAGATAGGGTTAGCAAGACCCTAGATTGAGTTTGAGTGTATATATATCAGCGTGTATTTGTTATTTGATATAAAAATGGTTTTATATTGTGGAGATTTATTGGTTGAGTTGTTTACGGGTTCTGATCGATCAGTTTGATCCACTGTATCGGTAGGGGTTTATAAACGCTTGAATACGATGAACCGACATGATATGTTTTGAAAAGAGGGTAAATGAAATAATTTTACCCAAATTATATTTTTATATAAAAGATTTATATTGGAATGATTATAATATATTGGATATATTGGTTGTTATTATAATAAATTGAGATTATAAAAGTAAAAATGGTTATGTAAATAACCAATTAGAATTCATATAAGTGTAATATATGAAATCTGTCGTATTAAATCTGAATTTAAATCAGAATTGGAAATAAAATTCTGAAAACATGAAAAGTGTTTGTAAATGAAATTGGAATTAATATATGATAATTTTAAAATCCTGGGAGATTTTAAATTGTTTACAAGCATTTTGAATAATATTTTGAATGTATTTCAAAATGGAAGTGTTTAGAAATGGCTTTGAAAGTGATATAGTATTGAACTCACTTCGATCGCTGGAAAATAAATTCCGATGGTGAAGTCGACCATCATCGGTGTTCATTTTCGAGTTGTTAGTGACGGATTACTACCAAAGATTTTGTTTTTGAATTGTTTCTGGAAAGCAAGTTGTTTTAAATCCGGAAAAGGGATATCTGGTTTTAGAAAAGCTAAACTATTTGAAATTTTCTAGGAAAGATTGTTTGAATTGAAACAATTAAATTAGAATTTGTAAAAGCAAATAGAAATTGAATTGAAAACCAGTTAAGTGGAAAATGAATTGAGATAGAAAATATCGAATTAGATTGGATTAGAGATAATCTGAAATGGAATTGGACTGGTAAGTTAAGAGTTGAAATTAAAAATGGAATCTAAGTTAAGAACAGAATTCGTCTTGGGTATAATCGAATGATTGGGATGACATTGGTATATGCAAGAATTGGTAACATATGGAAATGATATACTGATATGCCCGACAAAAAGGTACCAGTTTATATTATATATGAGTTTGAGATTTTGATGAGCCGAATTGGCAAGCCGCTTGGCTGTTTGATTTTCTTTTGGATTGAAGAAGGCCTAGAGAGGCGAGTTGGAGTTTGAGCTATTGACCAGTACAAAGGAGGTGCTGGCGAATTTTTTCGAAAAGTTAAGGTGTCAGAAAATTTTCAGGATTTCTGAAAATTTTCGTTAATAGGAAGGAATTAATATTCTATTTGAAATTAATTGGTACAGTGAAACCGAAGATAATAGATAAACAAATAATTTTTAATCCGGTTAATAAGGTTTGTTTTCTACCTTAGCAATTTCGAGGACGAAATTATTTTAAGTGGAGAAGAACGTAATGTCCCGTATTTTTACGGTGTAATAATTAATTAATTTAATTATTTAAATAGTGATTTAGGGATATAAATGGTTATTTAATTAAATAATAATGAATATTTAATTAATATTAATAACCGAATAATATATTTGATTCCGAAATAGTCGGAAATAGCTAAATTCACAATATTGTGTGAATTGGATTATTTACAATATATAATTCAGTTTAGAGCTGAATTATAATAACGTATATATTTATAAATGACATTAGAATGTATCATTTATATTATAATTATAATCGAGCTCGAAATGGCGCGGCAGTTCGTAATTTGGCGATTTAAACTTTAAATGAATATACAGAATCCATTTTAAGCCGGATTTCTGTGAAACAAGAAATGTTCGGAGCTGGTGAAGTATATTTTTCTAATGGAAGAGAAAAATCGGGATTTCATCATGTAGATTTTGATTTATGTTCAAATCAAATTTCCAAATAGTCGATATGGAATTCATATATAATTTATAACGATATATAAAAGCAATTTCATTATAAATCGAATATCGATTTAATCGGGATTTGAAATATCGAGTTAGAAATTCATATAGGAATATTCTAGAGCTGTATGGTATTCTATTGTGAATATATACGATAATATTTATTTATAAATATTTAATTTAATTATTTTTAAATATATTTAATATTTAAATGGGTTTATTTAGAGCTTTAAAACTAGCCAGTTTTGCAAACGAACTCCGTTTTCGACGAAACTAATTTTCTTGGATCCGGAATATTAAATTATTGTTATATTCCAATTTTCGTGATTTTTGGAGTCATTGTGTGGCCATACGGATATTTAATGTGAAAAACAGTCAGTATTTTGATGGTTAAAAATACGCTGTGTGAGCAAATGGAGTCGGAATTCGACGAAACAAGTTTTGTTGGGTCCGTAATGTCAAACTATAGTTGCATGCCCATTTTCATGATTTTTGTATATTCTGTGTGACCATAGGAATTTTAAAGGATGAATATAAATAGCGGTAGCTTATTATATTGAAATTAATTGAATATTAAAATATTAAAAACTATCTATAAATACCCTAACACCCCTAAACCCTAAGTCATCTATATCCTTAGTCAAAATAATTCCGCCGTTGCTTTTTCCTTTTTCTTCAGCAAAACGAGAGATATGAAAAATCAAAACAATTAGAAATAAAATCCTATAAATTGCCAAACTTATATACTCGAGTTCGTGGCGCAATTCTCCACATTCTGATATGCTCTTTAGGGGGATCGATTGAGTTTTATGTCGCGCGTCTTCTTTACAACGTGAGCAGTTTTGTCTAGGGTTAGGGATTTTGTGTTATACACGCACAAATTCATGAATTCAGTATTTTACTTGAATTAAGGAGGTGATTTAGTGCTTGCTTGGAAAGAATGTGAGGGTTTGTTGGTTTTTTTGTTCGGTGCTGCTACTGTTTTCGCGGAAATGGAAAAACCGACGGACCTGGTAAGAGAGCATCGAATTAAATGAAAGTGATACGGATGTGTAGAGGACGGGATGAGAATTTGGTTTGTGTTTTCTGTTTGTGAAATCATGGAGTAGGAAGGAGAAAATAATGGTTTGAAGATTTGCGTTAAGTGTGAATGAATAGGAGCGGTTATCTGAAGCTCTCGCGTTGGGGAAGAAAGGAGGAGGAAGCGGGTTTGGGATTTAGAGGTAGTTGGACCGATTTCAAAAAGGTTAAGGTCCATTAAAAATTTAAATCCAATGTTTATTTTATTTAAATAGTGTACCAACTTGTAAATGACATAACTTGGTCATACGTGATCAGAATTCAACAAAACTGGATCTGTTGGGATCGTAGGGACGACGGCTACGCAATGGAACTGATTGGGAATGAATTAGAGCCCATTACAATTTATTGCACAATAAATTGTCTGTCGGAATCAATCGACAGTTATCGTTATTTAACGATTACCGTCCAATGTGAGTAAAACTCACCAACTCTACTAGTTCATATTTTTATAACGTAATTTATAACCGATAAATGATGATTGATTGCTGTGTGTTGACTGTTTGGTTGAACTGCAAATTGATTGGTTGAAAATATCGATATAGTTATATATATATATATATATCGTTAATCAAATATTGATTCTGTGTATCAGAATATTTCATATTGAAATGAAATTAATGTGAATTATATTGTGTAACATCTATGGATGCAGGGAAACAGGTTGGAGGAATCTAACTGGATTCCACAACATTTATTTTACTGTTTTTCATATATTGTGTTATATAATGTGATATGAAATTTGTTGTTGATTATGTATGTTTGAATGATACCGATCATTGTTATATGGTACGTTAAATACCATAAGGAATACCGGAATGTTATAAAGGAAATTTTCAATGTTATATTGAAAAAGAAATATTTATAAAATCAAAAGATTTTATAAAAAGAAATATTTATTTATGAAATAAATAGATTATAAAAGAAAATATTTATTTAGAAAATAAATAGAATAACAAAAAGGAATATTTATTCAGAAAATAAATAGAATTTTAAAAAGGAATATTTATTTATGGAATAAATAGAATTATAAAAAGGAAATATTTATTTATGAAATAAATAGAATTATAAAAAGGAATATTTATTTATGGAATAAATAGAATTATAAAAAGGAAATATTTATTTATGAAATAAATAGAGTTATAAAAGGAAATATTTATTTGAGATTTAAGTGTTAGAAATAAAAAGGAGATTTCGTATGAATAATTCTATAAATAAAGTATAAATAGAATTTGGAAATGGGATATTATTTTTAAACACGAATTCAAACTGAATTGATATATAAATGAAATATTATTCACATTCGATGTGAATAATGGATTAAAATAGATATTTTATAAATTAAAACATTTATAAAGAAAATTGGATTTTGAAATAGAAATTCGAAAAGGAGTTAATCGAATAAAGTTTATTCGAAAAGGAGTTAATCGAATATAGTTTATTCGAAAAGGAGTTAATCGAATTAAGTTTATTCGAATAGAGTTAAAGGACTTAATCGAATAGAGTTATTCGAAAGGAGTTAATGGAATATAGTTATTCGAATAGAGTTAAAGGAGTTAATCGAATATAGTTTATTCTAAAGGAGTTATCGAGTATAGTTTATTCGAAAAGAGTTATTGAATAATAGTTTATTCGAAGAGAGATAATCGAATATAGTTTATTCGAATAGAGTTAAAGGAGTTAATCGAATATGGTTTATTCGAAAGGAGTTAATCGAATATAGTTTATTCGAATAGAGTTAAAGGAGTTAATCGAATATAGTTTATTCGAATAAAGTTAAAGGAGTTAATCGAATATAGTTATTCGAATAGAGTTAAAGTAGTTAATCGAATATAGTTTGTTCGAAAGGAGTTATCAAATATAGTTTATTCGAAGAGAGATAATCGAATATAGTTTATTCGAATAGAGTTAAAGGAGTTAATCGAATATGGTTTATTCGAAAGGGTTAATCGAATATAGTTTATTCGAATAGAGTTAAAGGAGTTAATCGAATATAGTTTATTCGAATAGAGTTAATCGAATATAGTTTATTCGAATAAAGTTAAAGTAGTTAACCGAATATAGTTTATTCGGAAGGAATTAATCGAATATAGTTTATTCGAAAAGGAGTTATCGAATAGATATTGTTCGAAAGAGAGTTATACGTTGAAATTCGATTATATCGATTTCGAGAAAGTACTATTTACTTTCTGATTTTAAATCAAGATTTATTTATTTAGTTATAAATCGTCTACTTAGTTATTTAGTTAAATTAAGGAATAAAATTTATATTTTGAAGTTAGATATTTCAGAAGTAGGGATTATTACGTTGTAGTTATAATCAATGTTTTCAATAAAGAAGTGGATTCGTAAATTGAATCCGAGAGTTGCGTAAGGAAGTTTGATAAATATTTAAAAAGGGTACTTTGTCAATTTCAAGGTTAGAAATGTTTTTCAGTTAAGGTATGAGAGGTAGTTATAAACCAACTTGATTGACTCCATTTTTAACTAAGGAATGGTTAAGGTTCGATAGTGAAGGTTGGTTAAGTGAATTTAGTTAATGAGTGTAATGTCTTGAGTTGGCATAGCGATGTTTTATTTAAACATCTGTTTAAATCCAAATGTAGGAGTTTTGGAAATGTTTTCCAAATAAGAAATCAAGAAATGTTTTCTAATATAGGAAATAAGAAATGGAGATGTTTTCCAATGTTAACAACGTATATTTTCTAAATTTAGAAAATAAGAAATGTTGAATATATGGAAACAGGAAATGAAAAATGAATAAATTAATGAACTAAAGAGATAAATGTTAAATGATGATTGATCGATATAATTTCCATCTAGAAATAATATCGTTTTTTGCACATGTGTTTTTCTTTGATAGTTAACTCATCGACTATCGAAGTTTTTGACCATTTTTCCGTTGTAAATACGGAGAGACCGGGATCAGATTCATTATCTGAAAACCACTCTGTATGGGCATTAGCATGCGAATCAAATATGATGAAGATAATTGAAGACGGATTTATGCAAGGGCTGTCCTGTTTACAGAATAGTGCCTTCGGTTTGTCCAGTCCCAGGACGACTTGCACGGAAGAATGTCTGACGGAGTGTATTTAATAGATCGCGTAAGTTGATCTCTTTAATTGTATTTACGTTTGGTGGCGGAGGAATTCGTTTCTCCTAGCTGTTTACCTGTGATATGTTTGGAGAAATCAATTTGTGATTTAGTGGTATAACGATGTAACATTCAAAGTGAATGAAGATGTCGTTTGTAAATAATATGTTATGGCCTCTAGCCTCACAATCGGAAAATGTATAAAATCGGGTTGGTCGCATGGCTAAGTGGTTGGCTGCCAATTAGGGTGTATTGTCACCTGATCTAGAGAAATTTCATTTACTTCTTTAACCTATTTTGATGCTGTCCCTTTCGGGAAACGGTTGCTGATCCCAACCGTTGGTGATAATACATTCGGTACACTCAAGCGAAATAAGTGACCGGTCATGTTTAGCCTGGGTTACAAGATGTTATTGTTGAACCCGGTGTATTCGTCTCAAGGTGGTCCCATACCTTAGCAGTTGGAATTCATTACCCAATAAGCGCCCATGGTTTTTGATTATATATTATGTATGTGGAACGTGAGATGAAAGCGTTTTGCTAGATGATTATTATATTGTGGTTGATAGACATTATTATAATATCAAATGAATTTGATATAAAGATTTTCGTTCCTATAACACCCCGAATTTCGGTTAATGCTAAAATTCACAAATTAAAGAATAACTAATCCCAGATGTGGGAATTAGGGGAAACGGGTTGCACCATTGCGTTCGTCTCAGAAAAATACGCGAAATAGAGTCCGAGTTTTCGAAAATCGGAGTCCGTATGAAGAAGATATGGACGAACGAAGTTAGGCAGAAAAACCGAAAACAAGCCAGAATGCACTGGCGCACTTGTGAAGTGCGCCAGTACAAAAATACACTGGCGCACTTGGGAAGTGCGCCCGTGTCGAGCCAGAAACCTGCACAGCTTTCTGGCTTGACCCTGGCTGGCTTGGTGCACCTGTTTTGGTTCTCTGGTCTGTTCTGCTGGCCTATGACGATTTTTGATGGTTTAGATCTAAACTAGGGTTAATCTAATGGCCTAAAACACTTGCCTAATCCTATAAATAAGACCTTAAGCTAGCCCTAAATGATCATAATCCTATCATCTAACTAAACTATGCCAAAATTTTCTATGATCATGGCCTCCACTCAAATCCCTAGCCTCCATCCTCTTTAAATCCTATTTCTATGAAGGCTTTCATGTCCATACAAGCATCTTTGAGTTGTATGAGTGATCATTAGCTTGCTTTCATCATCAAGTTGCAAGCTTTATGTTCAAGGTTAGAGTTTTTGGGTGATTTGTGGCAAGGGTTTGCTTATTGGAGCTTAGTGGTGAGTTTCTATAGCCTTAATAATCAATTGTTAAATTGATTATGATAGGATATGATAAGATATGGCTATGTTTGTGGATAAATGTGCTTATGTAAGTTTAGTATAGTGTATGTTGTGTGTTTTGCAAGTTTTAGGCTATATGCAAGTTTAATGCTATATTTTATGATGCTCACTATGCAAAACACTATGTTGAACATTGATGCATATGTAACATGTTATGAAAACTATATGTGAGATTATATGCAAGTTATGATGCAAGTTATTATGCAAGTTCATATGCAAGTTATGATGCAAGTTCATATGCAAGTTATGATGCAAGTTCATATGCAAGTTATGATGCAAGTTCATTTTTAAAGTTTGCCTCTATGTATGACATAAGTACATGTGCAAGTTCATCCCTTTTAGACCTATGACATGTATACAAGTTGACACCTTTATGATAGGTCTATGACATGAACATTTAAGCAAGTTACCATCTTTATGACATATGTGATTCATGCAAGTTTGGGTTGGTTATTTATGCAAGTTGGGTTTATGGTCATATATACAAGTTGACACCTTTTAAACCCATGATAATGCTAATGATATGCTAAGTTGAACCCATTGTGTGTATGATGAATCTTCTCTTTTGAAGTATGTCATGTTAACGTATTTACGTGGGGACGATGGGGTAAAAAATTAATGAACACATAAAATTGTGTGAAGTGGGTATGATTAAACATACCGTAAAGTGGATGGACATAATTGGGAATTTACCTATTAAGTTAGGTTTACCCATATTATGGAATTGGGAATTTACCTATTGAGTTAGGTCTACCCATATTCTTAAACATTTGTAATTAATTAGGGATAATTAATACAAATTATGGGGGTGATTAATTAGGTGTAATTAATCTACTAAGACACGAGGTTGGACCCTTTTGTAGCATAAGACTGCCCGGAACCGACCGGCAAATCCAGCGGCTACAAATGATTGGCCCAATGTGAGAGGTCTTAGTCATAAACTAAATACGTGACAAGTGTAAAGACACGAGGTTAGACTCTGTTATGGTGTAAGGCTGCCCGGAACCAACCGGCATATCCAGCTGCCATAAAAGACAGTCTAATGTGAGAGGTCTTTACAAAGGTTACGATCTTAATTAATTAAGAAACACTTAACCAAATTAGCATGTAGAGGGGCATGAGGGGTTAAGTGGGTGCCTTGGGTGGCATGTAGTAACTAGTGGGGGTGCCTTGGGTGGCATGAGGAAACTAGTGGGTTGCCTTGGGTGGCAATAGAAAATACGATTAGAATACTTAACCAAAGTGGAACATGTAATTAAACATGATTAAAGGGTTAAGTAAGTGCCTTGGGTGGCATGTGGGAATCAAGTAAGTGCCTTGGGTGGCATGCGGAAATCTAGTGGGTGCCTTAAGTGGCAATTGAAATATAATTAAATGATAAGCTTAAGTAGTAGCTTGTGGGGGCCTTAAGTGGCAATTGAAATATAATTAGATGACTTAACCAAACCTTAACATGTAAGGGGGCATGATTATAAAAAGGGGTTAAGTGGGATGCACTAGATAAAATGACAAGCTTAAGTAGTAGCTTGTGGGGGCCCATTTCAACCAATATCCCAAACGTATCTTTGTGGGCTCGACCCAAGTCGAGGACGGGACACGCATATTGGGCTTGACTATAAGAGGCCAAAACGGGGTAGCGGTGGCAACGCGAGTCCAACGGGTTTCATATGCGTGTGTGGACCCGGGCTGGTAGGTAAGACGTTGTTGCATCGTGTAGATATAAGCCGTGCACCACTTGTTTTATCGGGTTGCCACTTTGGGGAGTGATACACCCCATTGTGGGGCCAGCACGGGTATCTACGGTAGGGAGCCGATCGCTTGGGGAGTAGTGGGTACACCTAGTGGAGATAGGGGCAGACGGCACCTATGTAGTCAGCTAGGGGTACACGAAACTACTATTAAAAATTACTGAGTACACCTAGTGGAGATAGGGGCAGACGACACCTATGTAGTCAGCTAGGGGTACAAGAAACTACTGGGTAAAATTACTAAGTACACTTAGTGGGATCAACCTTTAAGTAGGAATTACCCTTGGGTGGGTAGAACTGGTGTGGTGCAGTGTAGGAATTACCCTTGGGTGAGTAGATCTAGGGTGGTGTAATCTAGTAATTATCCTTGGGTGGATAAATGCGTCTTTTCGGTTATCTTAGTACATCCTGTGTTTAGTTGGCTACTTAGTGTAGTCATTATCCCCAGAGGTACCGTACCTTGTTTATATCATACCCTAATTACTTTAATGATTGTATTGTTAGGGTTATAGGACTCACTCAGACTTATGTCTGACCCAGTTGTTTCTTTATCTTTTTCCCAACCCTCAGGTTTTCAGAGTGGGCCTAGCACTAGTGGGCTTTGATCGGACTGCTTTATCTATCTTTTGGAGCTTGGACCATGGATGTAAAGCTCAGTTTATCTTTTCTTTTATGGCTATTAGGTTATGTAGTGGGATTATGTACTTTTGTTTTTATCAGGATGGATACTATGTACTTGACTCTTATTTATGGTTTTGGTGTAACCAAACATATTTTACTTTCCGCTGGATTGAAATGATGTTTTAAATTCTCAAGTATTACTTATATCTGTCTTGTTGTAATTTTTCTGTTCTATATTCACTTAAAATACTCCACCAATGTTATGGCATTCCCTTAGTAAGTGACCGTAGCAGGTGTGGGGTGTTACAGTTCCTTTCAAAAGTTTTTTTTTGAATGTTTAATCACGTGTTTTGGATTCTCATAAGGGAAAAACCCGTTCCGTTATACGGCGTGGTCTTATGAGATATCGTTTAATTGCCGAAACTGTTTAAATGGTTTTACTCATACCAGTCCTTTGACTGACCCGGAGTTAATTTTGTTTTGTTTTCCCTAAACTCTTGGGTCCTCAATTTTGTACAGGCAGTCAAGTAGTCAGGATTTTACAGATATTGAGAGTTTGGAGCAGGAGGCTTCAGGAATATGTAGCTATTGTTATTTCCGCTGTATTGTAAGTGTTGTACTCTGATAATGTTATTTTATACATATACTGATTTTATTTTAAAGTTATGTATCTATTATATATTGTTTGTTCCGCTGTGAGATTCGTGTTTACTCTGATCTGTATGTTCTTCTTCTTCCTCTATTCTAAGTTTCTATCTTATCTATTCTCACCCTCTAATTTATTTCATGGACTATCCGGTTTTTTCGGTTCTTCGATGTTCGACATGGTGTTGTATGACGATATCCAAGGTCGCAAATCCCCTGGGTCGTTACAGCGCCTCACTTTAATATGTTATTATACCCTATGTCTAAACATTCCCTATAACGACCCGGATTTCGCCCGGACCTAATCGATCGCTAAATCGATTAAGACCGTTCAAAACCCGAATACGCTAACTCTGGGAATACAACACATCAGAACAAATAACAGCAGACTTTTATAAACATTACATTAATGTTACATCAGAGTACAGAATACCAGAGTACATCGATAAATAATAATACAGCGGAAGATAATTTACAATGAATTTAATACAGTGCTGCAGAATCAATAATTTGATACAGCGGAAGTCTATCAATACTCTGGACACAACTTTAAGCTTCGATCCAGAATCCTGCTCAATATATCTGCAAAATAAGCTACTCGACTGCCCGTGTAGAAAAGAGGGCACCGGAGTTTGCAAAGAGAAACCAACTACGGGTCAGTCATGGGACTGGTATGAGAAATCTTTCTTATCTTATCTAATAATAAGGCTAATCACAGGACTACGCCGCTAACGCGGAACTGGTTTACTCCATTGGATTGCCAGTGCATAATTTAAATAAAGTAAATCGTTAAACAACGCAATGCTTTTTTAGAAAACTGAAACCATTATAAGACTCAAGTTTCATCACACAATGCAACGCAAACCGGAGGATAGAGTTTTACCTAATAATGGTCAAAAATGCTTGATACGATAAAAACGAATTTGATATTATTATTAGTGTATTGATGTTTTAAAACATTTCAATCATAATGTATCAATCATAGACGGCATAACTACCATATACTTTGTCGCCATACTAGTTCTACAATCAAAACCGCATGGTTTCATATTGGAAATTGGGTTTCCATCAAGAGTCAAGGCTAGGAACGATCTCCTTACCGATTTGAGACACTCTAGCAATGTCTCAGGATTCAAACGCTGGCGAACCCTTGGATCCTGCACGGCCGGTCCACAAATACTTTAGTGGATTGGCAATTCCTGAACACATGCTTCCCGGTCCTATTGAACCTATAAAACGACCATTGGCGACCGATAAGTCCGAGGCCTTGAAAATTCCATCACCCACATAAGTAAAATGTTAGGGCTGGTAAGTCGCTGACACCACTTCTAGCTAGAAAGAAACGTGTGCACTCCCTGCGTTCCCCTGCTCCGTTTTTGACTCATACTGGGGTGTGAGGCTCACGAAGTAACATTATACACAAAGCTACGCCTAAATAGGCCGTGCTTTGATCATCAACCACAAGGTTCTGCTTTTCAACAAAACTTGATCATTTGCATCTTGGCATGCCACATTGACAATTCACGCCATGCGATCGATAACTACCAATATATAACCTCTGAGCTCGTGTGTCTCCGAGAAGGGTGTTAAGCAAGAGAATAAATTCTCCGCCACCACATATATATGTTAAATAGAAATCAATTTAATTTACATGGAATGAAATTCAATGTCAGACACACATCCATTTATAAGTCCATTCTGGGTCTGAACGAAACCGAAGACACCTTATTCCTCGTCCCGTATGTCCAATATGGAAGTGAGGTGCTCGCATATCCGTACAATCAACAAGTACGTCCGGACAAACTACCACTTTTGACCTTTTACTGGTAGCTAGCCAATTCCAGGCATCAGTAGTCATCCATTCGATGTGAAGATCGCCGGTCTTCAATCGTTGTCTTCCATGTCTTTGACTTTAATCGTGGTAGTAATTATTCAGAATGGGTTAAACCCGGTCTTTCCGAGTAACTCGCGTGTTTTATAATAAAAAATCAAGTGCTATAAAGACACATCATACGCCTCATTCCAATTCAGAATATTCTTTCTAATAAAATATTCATATCATTAGGGAAATGATCCCCTCAATTTATCAAAGATAAATTCTTTTGAACTTAATCTTTAATCTTCTTTTTAAAGATCCATTAAAACTCTGATTTGATTTTAATATCATAAATCATGACCTTTATGATTATTTATTTTTAAGAAATTAATCTTGTCTTTAACTGGGTTAAAGAATCAATGTCATTTAAAAACATTGTTCACGATATTAAATGACATTGATTCTTTAACCCAGTTAAAGACAAGATTAATTTCTTAAAAATAAATAATCGTAAAAGTCATGATTTATGATATTAAAATCAAATCAGAGTTTTAATGGATCTTTAAAATGAAGATTTAAGATTAAGTTCAAAAGAATTTATCTTTGATAAATCGAGGGGATCATTTCCCTAACGATATGAATATTTTATTAGAAAGAATATTCTGAATTGGAATGAGGCGTATGATGTGTCTTTATAGCACTTGATTTTTTATTATAAAATATGCGAGTTATTCGGAAAGACCGGGTTTAACCCATTCTGAATAATTACTACGACGATTAAAGTCAAAGACATGGGAGATGGCGATTGAAGACCAGCAATCTTCACATCGAATGGATGACTACTGATGCCTGGCATTGGCTAGCTACCAGTAAAGGGTTAAAAGTGGTAGTTTGTCCGGATGTACTTGTTGATTGTACGGATATGCGAGCACCTCACTTCCGTATTGGACATACGGGACGAGGAATAAGGTGTCTCCGGTTTCGTTCAGACCCAGAATGGACTTATAAATGGATGTGTGTCTGACATTGAATTTCATTCCATGTAAATTAAATTGATTTCTATTTAACATATATATGTGGTGGAGATAAATTTATTCTCTTGCTTAACACCCTTCTCGGAGACGCACGAGCTCTGAGGTTATATATTGGTAGTTATCGATCGCATGGCGTGAATTGTCAATGTGGCATGCCAAGATGCAAATGATCAAGGTTTTGTTGAAAAGAAGAGTCTTGTGGTTGATGATCAAAGCACAGCCTATTTAGGCGTAGCTTTGTGTATAGTGTTACTTCGCGAGCCTCACACCCGGGTATGAGTCAAAAACGAAGCAAGGGAACGGAGGGAGTGCACACGTTTCATTCTAGCTAGAAGTGGTGTCAGCGACTTACCAGCCCTGACATTTACTTATGTGGATGATGGAATTTTCGAGGCCTCGGATTTATCGGTCGCCAATGGCCGTTTTGTAGATTCAATAGGACCGGGAAGCGTGTGTTCAGGAATTGCCAATACACTAAAGTATTTGTGGACGGGCCCTGCAGGATCCAAGGGTTCGCCAGCGTACGAATCCTGGGACATTGCTAGAGTGTCTCGAATCGGTAAGGAGATCGTTCCTAGCCTTGACTCTTGATGGAAACTCAATTTCTAATACGATACCATACGGTTTGATTGTAGAACTAGTAGGGCGATATAGTATATGGTAGCTATGCCGTCTATGATTGATACATTATGATTGAAATGTTTTTAAAAAATCTATACACTAATAATAATATCAAATTCATTTTTATCGTATCAAGCATTTTTGACCATTATAAGGTAAAACTCTATCCTTCGATTTGCGTTGCATTATGTGATGAGACTTGAGTCTTATAATGGTTTCATTTTTCTAAAGAAGTATTGAGTTGTTTAACGATTTAGTTTATTTAAATTATGCACTGGCAATCTAATTGAGTAAACCCGTTCCGCGTTAGCGGCGTGGTCTTGTGATTAGCCTTATTATTAGATAAGATAGGAAAGATTTCTCATACCAGTCCCATGACTGACCCGTATTTAGTTTCACTTTGCAAACTCGGGTTCCCTCTTTTCCACACGGGCAGTCCAGTAGCTTGTTTTGCAGATATATTGAGCAGGATTCTAGATCGAAGCTTGAAGCTGTGTCCAGAGTATTGATAGACTTCCGCTGTATCAAATTATAGATTCTGCTGCACTGTGTTAAATTCATTGTAAATTATCTTCCGCAGTATTATTATTTATCGATGTACCCTGATATTCTGTACTCTGATGTAACATCAATGTAATGTTTATAAAAGTCTGTTCTTATTTGTTATGATGTGTTGTATTCCCAGAGTTAGTGTATTCGGGTTTTGGACGGTCTTGGTCGATTTAACGATCAATTAGGTCCGGGCGAAATCCGGGTCGTTACATTCCCTTATGCGCTTGCTTTGCCTCATCAGGTTTCCATTTAACTTTCTTATTCCCATTCACATTGACTTCATATTCAATTTACCAAGTTCCTCTTGCTTATTAATTTCAGTCATATAACTTAACCCATTTAAGCCTATTAATAAGCCCACAACATGTTATTTTCTAGATTGTGATCCAAGGCCTGTAATCCATAATCCCTTTATATTCTTGTTTGATTTCATAGTCGAAATAACATGTTCTGCTTAATATGTAAATACGTATATCTCATTTCACATGTTTTCTGTTTAACATGTCTGTCTTTGTTTATGATTATATATAACTTATTTCATTTCATAATTTTGCCTTATTCTTTCTTATTTAATCATAATTCCGTCTTATACTCTCACTACAACTTATCATTATTTACTTCTTAACTTAGTTCTCTTAACTAAGGTTTACTAATAAGTTCCCTTCCCATAAATATAAATTATGTTGTCTTTATCCGTAGATTTCATATTCTCATTCATACAAATAACTTAATTTACAATTAAGTACAACTCATCTCATTACATAAGTTATTCCATTTTCTTTATCATTTATTATAACCTAAGTTATAATTTCCACATGTCCCTAGGACAAGCCTACCTATTATATAACATTCTTATCAATGTAAATTATTTATAATAGGTTATTATCTTTCCCCGTTCATTCCGTTTCTTTTACTGTTGTAATTATCTTTCATGCATTTCCTTATTCATTTCCATTAATCATAGTTAATGCCATTTAATTCTATCCTTATATATATATATATGCTTATGTACTAGACCTCTCACATTAAACCTACCACTTGTGGGTGCTGGATTTGCCGGGCGGTTCTGGGCAGACTTCTTCCACAAATTGACTTAACCTCGTGTCTTAGCACCGTTACATGTTTTATCAACGCATTAGACCCCTCATATTAAATTAACAACTTGTGGACGCTGGATTTGTCGGGCGGCTCCGGGAGGACTTCTACCACTAGTTGAATTTAACCTCATGTCTAGGTGAGTTACAATTATCTATTTACTGTAAATTTAGGCATATTATTCTTTCCACGTTTTTTTGCAACCTATTTTACATGTCATCATATTATGCCTATTTTATGTTATATGTTCTTCCTAACATATAATTAATTTCATCTCAAAGTAACAAATGATCGTCAAATCCTGTAATTATTCTAATTTAACATGTAATGATTCCAATTTCTACAATTAAGGGTTCAAGTACATAAATGTCACGAGTTAACATGAAATTAGAACAACAGTAATCACTACACATATATTAACAAGTTTATATTTCAACATTTTAGCACATTAAACGTTTTAACTTATGAATTTTCCAACATATTCATATTAGTACCTCAACATGTCATAATAGACTTTTAACACTTTTAATTATTCAAGCAGATTCACATTGCATAATAACGGGAAATGTTAAACGATAATATATCATTATCAAAAATGATATAACTTAAATCCACTCACCTAAATTGCTTTCCAGTTCCTGAAGCTGGTCCAGATCTAGCATTCCATGGTTTTCCCTAATGGATTTAGAACCAAACAACCATGGATCCACAATTCTTACTAAAAGAAAAAGGGAAGAAAGAGGAAGAAAATTGAATAGACCAGACCTAAGAAATTACCTTACTTCGCATATGATTCTGAACACCTTCTTGTTAATATTCATTCTTTTCCTCTAGATTTTGATTCATAATTTTCCTAAACTAATTATCGTATTTTTCTGAAGAGATTTGAGGAGGAGGAAGAATGGCAGAGTATAGACGTCGTCTTAGAAATATGAGATTTAGGCTAGGCTCTTCTAGCCTATTTATATGTGTTTAAGATCTTATCGTACACGCAGCGCTGAGTCAACAATGAACGTCGTTAAGAAAACAGTCCAGATTCATCGATGAATCTAGTCGGATCTGGGGGGGTGTCGACCCCCCCTATGGGTTTCGCGATCTGTTTTGGTGTAGAAGTTTGAATTTCGAATGAATTTCTGGAATTTATTTAACTGTTATTTTCACATGTAATCTTCTTATACGTATACAAATCTTCTAGTGACCATTTTACGCGTATATATATATATATATATATATATATATATATATGCACAACTTTTGTTGTTTTCAAAATTCAAACGGTGTTGCACCGTTATTTGATTCTTACCATATTTCTTTGATTGCAGCCTTATCTTGAACTCTATCTCTTGTATATGTATATTTTTGCACACACACATATATATATATATTCTCATATATATATATATATATATGTACATATATTTTCTTTACTTCCTAATATATATATTTTTCCTTATATGTGCGCTTATACATATTTTTCTCTTATGAACATGTGTTATTTTAATCGTTCCCTTAAAATAAAAATATGACGGCGGTGAGGATCAAGCTCTGTACCTCTTGTATGCAAGTCATATGCTCTAACCAACTGGGCTACTAAGGCTATTGTTAATAAGACTTAGAATAATGGTAGTTATTGTTCTCTTCTTATTCCTCTTTTTCATATTTTCTTCAATATTTGATTTAAACCATTGCATGAATCTTTTTCTTTTATTTCTCTTGCATATATATGCTACATGCAACCAATCTTTTCTTTCTTTTAATGCATGCATTACATTTTTATTTGCATTAATATTTTCTTCTTTTTTAGTGCATGTATTAATTACGTGTATGCACATATTATCATTATTATATTTTTCTTTTAAATGTTTATGTCTATGCATATATATACACATATGCATTATTTAAATTATTAAATTGTCATAAAATGCGGGGTGTTACATTCTCCCACCCTTAGGAAATTTCGTCCCAGTAATTTGATAAGGATAAAAATCAATTAACCCCTCGCATAATATACATCCATCATGTATGCATCCAATTTTTGCAAACATTGTGCACTTGTGCAAAGTGAAATACAACATAATAATACATGTATGCCTAAGCGGTACCTCCTATGTGTATGCACATTTTTCAAAAATTCTTCAAAAACATGATGTTCACATCCTAAATATACTGGCAGTTCTACATGAATGCAATATTTTGAAAATCAAAATACATTTTCATCAAAATTTTCCACACTCTTACTGAGTAAGAGCGTAGCTCATCCAATTTTTGCATCCAAAACCCTACCGAGCAACTTTATTTTTCGAATTTCAAAAGAATCTAATTTTCTAAATTCGATTTCTTATGTTACAAAAAGGTGGAAAACGGAAAATTTTACATCTTCCGTTTTTCTTTTATGTATCGTTTTCCAACGTACTTGGATTTTATGTAACTATTTATGAAGTTCCCTATTTTCCTATCCAAGCACAGCCTACATAAGAAAATTTTCTTTGTTACTGATTTTCTTTTCCATATTTTCTAGGAAATTTTTGTTCTTATTCATCTTTTTCTCAAAATTTGTCAAGGTTGCCACTTTATTGAATTTGTTGTTTCCTTTTTAGTTGTACCATTTCTCTTTCTTAGCTTATTTAATCATCTGATTTAAGTTTAATTTCAAATAAGCCTTCAACTAAAACAGGGAAAACAAACACTTTACACAGCTACTACTAAGGGCCACGAATCTCAGGACTTTGTCCCTCTTAGATAGCAAGTTTGAACAACGGGATCAATGACAGGTTTAGTTGTTACCCTAACTATCCAACAGGAAAAATAACAGAACGATCCCAACAGAAATGCAATAATGGGTTGTACCCCTAACATGAGAATTAGCAATAGGATCTAAATACTTACTTGCCCTTTTCTATCTAGAAGTCACCACTAGTCCTAGCTGTGTACCAACGATTATTTCAAGCAACACCCTAGGCTTTTCAATGCTTACGCATCCTACGGGAACTTACCATTATTCCAAGACAATTCTCGCTATTTACTTCATAGCCTCAAAACTTTTCCATCTTTCCTAAGCACTAATCCTTACCTACTCCATACTTTTAAAAATCGGTTTGGCCTTTTCATTAAATTTTCTTCCAAAAATTAGAAGTGTTAAAATTTTATTTTCCTCATGAAAATTTAATTTTGCCAAACCATAAAACATGTCATTTTATATATAAAAAATGTGAATCAATTTTTTCGAATCACAAAAACTGGAGTAGATAAGGACAACTATTTCTCAATCAGGTTTACGACTGGTTCTTGCCTATAAGGTCAGTTCAGTCTCTTACTACAAGGTGTGAACATCCACTCTATTCATAATTTCTACAACTTATTTTGTCCACCCAACAAAATTCTCTTGTTAAAACCATTTATTAAAAATGATAGTCAAAAGAACAGAGATTTCAAAACTTTCTTTATTAAAAATTCTTTTATGTAATATAACAAGAAAACTAGCGAGCTATACATGCTCTATAATATGCACCTTTTTCTGAGAGAATTTTACTTTAGACAAAGTTTTCGCAAGAAATCACTATTTACAAATTATACCCTATTTTACTTTAAAACTAAATATGTGCACTTTACATATTTTAAAACTATTACTTTTAAGATGAAAACTTGAAAACACTATAAACCATTTTCCCAAAACTTTTACAATTTCAAGTTCTTAAAAGTTAACAATGGGGTTAAACTCAAAGCGGGTTTCCAATTTTCCTACACTTTCCTAGACACTCACACAAAGTAAATTCTCTCAACTATATATATATATATATATATATATATATATATATATATATATATATTCCTAATCCATTTTTCTGCTTTTAACCTTTTCCAATTTATAAGTTTTTTTTTCCGCCAAACCCACTAACCAAAAATACTAATCATATGGGATTGAACTTCCTTCCATGTAAAATACATTGTACACTTTCCACCCAAATTACCTAAGGGTCTCATATTTCCATATTCATTCCTTTAGTGTACAAAACGGACATCCCAATTCTTACTATATTATACTCTTTCTATTTAGTGGGTTCATCTATGGATCTAGGTATATATATAGTATATAATATTTATATTTTTAAAAATACAAATACGTTCACTCACTATTTATACAGGAATCCTAAACCTAAGCTCTAATACCAGATGTAACAACCCGAATTCCGACAGATCGATATTTTTTTTCAAAATTCCAATCCATCGAAACTCGTGTTGGTTGCTCTGGTATCCTGCAGAAAAGACAGAGATATGATTATATCAGAGCTCAGAAAATATCTCTCAGCGGAATGGATAAAGTATAATATAATCAAAGTATAGCCTTACCTTATTAATAATACTGCCTAACCAGTATTCGAAGCTGTCATATCTCTGCCACAAATCTAACCTGCGAGTATGTTATGAGGATGGGGTCAGAACACAAGTTCTGGTGATTGGATTTAAACTATACATTTTGGATAACCCTACATATATCGTTCAATCACATTTTCTTATTTAGTAGGTTGCTTGGGTTAATAGCACTCAAGGCTTACAAACACATCGTATTCATCTACTCCTAGTGGATTATCCTAACACAACATACATATATAGCTACCCCCGATATTGATGTACATCCCATGGCACCCCACTTGCACGGTCTCCACCGTAATGTCACAAAAATGTACGCAGTCCCTCATCCTACGCCTAGATTGAGTATGGATCTCTATATAACAACATTACGTTCTGCATATAGCTATCATCACTATGCTACGTAAGTGTACGGACTGTTACCTTCGTATGAATCAGATTCTATTACAGAGTAATGCCTTCAAGTCTATGATACACCACCCAGAGCAGACATGCATGTATCTAGACTTTCCCACGTTCGTATCGTCAATCGTTTTTGATGCCTTAACCGCACATAACCCCTAATGTGCACCGAGTTCCGTGGCACGGCTGTACAAGAAACACGGAATTCGGCCGGAAGCTTTTACATATCTGTACATGCTCGCATTTAAGGGCCTCAAAATACAAATATCCCTCGGGTCTATTTTTCATGGTGGCTATGGCCGCACCTCGGCCTCTCCCTTAACTAGTAAAGACTACAAGAGCTAAGCGACTTGCCCCTAACAAACAATCTAAACATCTTGTTGGAGTATCCCCTCAACTACCGTACCTCGATATTGAAAGGTGAATTGCATCTTGGGTTTAGATCTAGTCTTTTCGCATCCCACTGGCTGTCGATGACGGGTACCAGAAGATCTACTATCCTTGTTGGTCCTGACCTTGCCTCCCGTTGAGGCAATCGCCAAATCACCCTAGTGTCATCTCGTCACAACATTCTGACTGCAAATCTACTTTTGCAGTCAAGGCCCCCCACCTGGTAGTAACGCACAGACCCAACTCTACGAGCATAGCCTAAACATCTGCCACCGCACAGAGGACTACCAGGAGCACCTTACGTATCACAGGAAGCCGCATGCTTCCCCTTTCAGTCCTTCGGAGCCGACAGAATAATCATACGACCGTGCACTCCCTTCGTGACTCATGGCACCATGATGATCTACCCTGTTGGGTTATTCACCCTCAAATGTTATTATACCCTATGTCTAAACATTCCTTTATGCACTTGTTTTGCCCCATTAGGTTTCCAGTTAACTTGCTTATTCCCATTCACATTGACTTCATATTCAAGTTACCAAGTTCCTCGTGCTTATTAATTTCAGTCATATAACTTAACCCATTTAAGCCTATTAATAAGCCTACAACATGTTATTTTCAAGATTGTGATCCAAGGCCTGTAATCCACAATCGCTTTATATTCTTGTTTGATTTCATAGTCACAATGACATGTTTTGCTTAATATGTAAATACGTATATCTCAATTCACATGTTTTCTGTTTAACATGTCAGTCATTGTTTATGATTAAATATAACTTATTTCATAATTTTGCCTCATTCTTTCTTATTTAATCATAATTCCATCTTATACTATCACTACAACTTATCGTTGTTTACTTATTAACTTAGTTCTCTTAACTAAGGTTTACTAATAAGTTCCCTTCCCATAAATATAACTTATGTTGTCCTCATCCGTAGATTATAGTTTCTCGTTCTTACAAATAACTTAATGTACAATTAAGTACAACCCATCTCATTACATAAGTTATTCCATTTTCTTTATCATTTATTATAACCTAAGTTATAATTTTCACTTGTCCCTAGGACAAGCCTACCTATTATATAACATTCTCATTAATGTAATTTATTTATAATAGGTTATTATCATTCCCCGTTCATTCTATTTCTTTTACTGTTGTAATTATCTTTCATTAATTTTCTTATTCATTTCCATTAATCATAGTTAATGCCATTTAATTCTATCCTTTTATATGTATGTATATATTTATATATATGCTTATGTACTAGACCTCTCACATTAAGCCTACCACTTGTGGATGCTGGATTTGTCGGGCGGTTCCCGTGCAGACTTCTTCCACAAGTTGACTTAACCTCGTGTCTTAGCACCGTTACATGTTTTATCATTGCATTAGACCCCTCACATTAAATTAACAACTTGTGGACGCTGGATTTGCCGGGCGGTTCCGAGCAGACTTCTACCACATGTTGAATTTAGCCTCGTGTCTAGGTGCGTTACAACTTTCTATTTACTGTAAATTTAGGCATATTATTCTTTCCACGTTTTTACTACAACCAATTTTACATGTCATCATATTATGTCTATTTTATGTCATATGTTCTTCCTAACATATAAATAATTTCATCTCAAAGTAACATGTGATCGTCAAATCCTGTAATTATTCTAATTTAACATGTAATGATTCCAATTTCTACAATTAAGTGTTCAAGTACACAAATGTCACAAGTTAACATGAAATTAGAACAATACAAATCGCTACACATATATTAACAAGTTTATATTTAAACATATGAACATTAAATGTTTCAACATATGAATTTTCCAACATATTCATATTAATATCTCAACATGTCATAATAGCCTGTTAACACTTTTAATTATTCTAGCAAATTCACATTGCATAATAACGGGGAATGTTAAACGATAATATATCATTATTAAAAATGATATAACTTAAATCCACTGTGACGACCCAAACTTCCCCGTAAAGGAAAGCCGGATTGCTTTGAGAACAACACATATCAGAACACAAAACAGAAGAACATTTTATTATTGTTACAACAATTACATCAGAGTACAAGAATATTCCAGTGTATAAATAATTATTACACAGAAAATAGTATTAGAGATTTAAATTACATATAATTAGCAACGGAAAAATAATACAAAATACAACTGAAAGAAATACACGGACACAGAGCTTTCCGGATATCGCTTCAGCTATAGACCAGGATCCAGTGAAGATAATATCAACAAAACTAAACTACTGACTGCACATGTGGAAAATATGGGCACCCAGAGTTTAGGAAGGAACGATAAACTCCAGGTCAGTCATGGGATTGGTATGAGAACTCAAAAACAGTTATTAATTTAATTTTAAAGTTAGGTAAATCAAGGGACCACGCCGCTAACGCGGAACGGGTTTCCTCCCAAGAATACCAGTGCATAAAATAAACAGTGAAATGCTCTTTAGGAAAAATGAAACCATTATAAGAGTCAAATCTCATGCAACGCAAGCCGAAGGATAGAGTTTTACCTTATAATAGCCAAACATGCTTGATACACGAAATTTCTCTTTTAATATTACTATAAGTGCATAGTGTAAAAATCAATTTCGAAAATAAATGTATCAATCCTAGGTGGCATAATATATCATGTAAGCGGCATAATATATTATGTCACCATATAGGTATACAACTAAAACCGTAAAGCTCGTATTGGAAAATTGGGTTTCCATCATGATGGCTGCCGATTCGAAAGATCTATTGCGAATGTATCCCCACGGCTTACATCTCAGCAAGAGAAAACACTGTAATACATATACTACGCACTTTGGATGAGCATTAATATGTTCTATACCCATGGGATTCGGTCGGCTGAAATGACCTATCCCAATCTCCAGGTCTGGAGCGACCACACCCAGCACAACTCGGCCGACCAAATCCATATATATATATATATATATATAAAGTATGTTGGTCAAACCTACTAATCAAACAAATCGCTCACCATCATATCGGGGTGTGAGGCTCGTGAGGTAACATTGTACACAAAGCTATGCTAATTAAAGCTGTACTTTGATCATCATCCACAAGGCTCTGCTTTTCAACAAAAGCCTTGATCCATGCATCTTAGCATGCCACATTGTCAATTCGTACCATACCATTGATTTATGCCAATATATATAACCTCTGAGCACATACGTCTCAGAGAAGGGTGTTAAGCAAGAGAATAAATTCTCCGCCACCAACATATATATATATATATTTAGCAGAGATCAACGAATACAGCATAAAGGAATACAACATCAGGCATACCATCCATTTACAAGTCCGTTCTAGGTCTGAACGAAACCGGAGGCACCTTATTCCTCATCCGTATGTCCAATACGGAAGAGAGGCCCTCACATATCCAATCAATCAACAAGTACGTCCGGACGGCTACCACTGTAGCCCCTTCAAGGTAGCTACTCCAATTATGGGCATCAGTAGCAACTCATCCATTCGATATGAAGATCGTCGGTCTTGCGCCATCTTCAATCTCTTTGACTGTTAGTCGTCGTATCAATTATTCAGAATGGGTTTATCCGGACTTTCCGAATAACTGGCATACTTTATAAACAAGTGCTATAAAAACACATCCAATGCCCCATTCCAATTCAGAATATTCTTTTAATAAAATATTCACATTCTTAGGGAAAAGTTCCCATTAATTTTATCCAAGATAAATTCCTTTAAATTTTCTTTTTAATCTCAAAAATCATTACTTAATGATTATTCAAGCTTAAGAATTCAACCTTATCTTTAACTGGGTTAAAGAACTAATGTCTTTTAAAAACATTGTTCACGATAAACCCAAATCTTCTTTCATAAACTATGGAATCTTCACGGAAATCACAACGGTGTATAATCTATATAAATTCCCATATCGAACTAATAATATAAATGGAATAACGGCAAGGCCTTTTAAATTCCATATATAGTATCTGTCTTCATTCACAGGAGCTCATCTCGATTATTGCCAAATCGAATTCCATTCAATTCCAATTTAATATATTAAATTGGGAAACTTTATTTTGGAAAATTTTCATTAAATCTTAATAAAAGATTTATAATTTCCAAATTATTTCTTTACTGTTAATTGGGTTAAAGAACAAGTGTTATTTAAAACACCATTCACGATAAACCGAAAAATCCAATTCTTTTATCCAATTCCAATTAAATATTAATTAATTTGTAAAAATTTCCTAAATCTTAAATAAAAGATTTATTCTTTCCTAAATTAGGTTTAAGAATAGCGTTATTAAAGACACCGTCCACGACAAACCCCAAATCCCATTTGATATTAAATATAAGGTTCTGAATAGAAATTATATCGACTTATATTCAATATCAAATTCTGAAACCAACAAATATTGTATTGGGAATATCGATATAAATATATCTTCCAAATTCCCTATAACAACATCTGTATAATCACGGAATCCAATATCGAAATATTCCGAAGATAATTTCCATTCAAATCCATTCCAATATATAAAAATAAATATTGGAAAAATTCTGGTTATTTTAAAAAAACATTTTCAAAGTCCAATTTATTTATTTCTAAAAATAATTAAATTATTATTCTAGTTAATAACTAGTTCATTAAACAGTTCATTTCGATAAAAATATATTTTTATCTTTATAAAATTGGAATTTTTCATCAAAAATCTTTCCAAACCATTTATTATGATTTTACATAATTTTTCCATATTTTTAATAATTTTATTATCGCCCGTACAGTCGGTATCCAACAACGGCCACCGTACTACATCCATAGCGACCTTTTCTGAAATTGATTTGCACATATCTCCAAATCTAACCGTTAGACTTCAAATCTCTTATATTCACTGGAAAGCTCTTTTCGATACAAACCCAAAGGTTCCGGTTTTAGGAGAATCCGATGGTCGGATCTCCCGTTATGCCAATTTGAAGTTAATGGTCGAAATTCGCGAATGGTCGCTGCGCGGCGCATTCTATTTAGACCATTATATATATATATGTATATATATATTATACATATATTTTGTCGATTTCCATTTAAAACGTATTTATAAAATATTTATAATTTCATTTCAAAACGATGCCAACTTTATTTTCAATTTCAAATAAAAATTGAATATTTTATATCTTCATCATATTAAAATGGTAATATTTTCAAAATATTATATTTTGAAATCACTTATTTTCGATATTCATTAAAAATGAATAAAATCGATCGATAAACCCGTTCGGGTAAAATTGGCGTTTCTATACTTAACCCGGCTTCATATTTTATATTTTTGTGCCCATTCAAAGACGGACATCAAAATCATAATTTTATACTTCACTAACATGTTAAAGATTTCGTTTTTAACATTCTAAATCATACTTTAACAAATGATTATTTTTGATTTCACTAACATGCTAAGGATTACATTTTTAATGTATAAAAATATAATTCAACAAATGATTATTTTATTAACATTTTAAAAATGACATTTTTGCTGTATAAAAATGTAATTCAACAAACGATTATTTTATTTTCTGTACATACAATAAAAATGTGATTTTTATTGTTAGAACATTTTATTTTAAAATATTCTTTATTTTAAAATGTTCTTTACATTGAAATGTTTCATTACATTAAAATGTTACATTTACATTAAAATGTTCTATTACAAAATGTTAGAATTGTTCTTTTTCTATAAAAATGTTATTTTCTTTAAAAATGTTCTTTTATATAAAAAATGATTCTTTATATAAATATGATTCTTTACATAAACATGATTCTTTATATAAATATGTTCTTTTACATAATATGATTCTTGTATTTGTTGACAATTCTATTTCAACAAAATGATTAAAAATGATTCTTTTATTTTGTTGACAATTCTATTTCAACAAAATGATTAAAAGTATTAACTTCATTTTGTTAACAACTCTATTTTAACAAAATGAATTAAAGTGATAGCTTCATTTTATTTACAATAATCTAACTCAAAAAAATTGACATTTTTGTTTTAACACAAATCTATTTAACAAAAATGTTATTTTTATTTTAACTATTTCATTTCAACAAATAATGATATACTGGTTTCAATTATTCTATTTCAACAAAGATGTTAATTTTTGTTTCAAATATTTATTTCAACAAAGATGTTAATTTTATTTCTAAAATGCCTTTTTAATTCTAAAATGCTATTTTATTCTAAAATGTACCATTTCATTCTAAAATGTTATTTGATTCTAAAATGTACCTTTTACATTATAATGTTATTTTACATTAGAAATGTCTTTTTACATTATAAATGTTGTTTTACAGTATAAATGTCATTTACATTAAAAATATCTTTTTACATTATAAATGTTATGTTACATTTTCAAGATGACATTTCTAATATACAAAAACATAATTCAACAAATAATTATTTTATGTTTTTATTCATACAATAAAAATGTGAATTTTTATTATTTAAACATTTTATTTTAAAATATTCTTTATATTCTGAATAGGAATGTGACCCAATCAATTACCATATAATTTTCAGTTATATGGATTTTATATATCGCATGAATGCAACAATAATGATAAACAATCACCAAACAGTCTAATCACATCCAGAGTGAAGTTTTCAACTATGTGAGCATTAAAATAAATAAATAATGCTCATCACAGACTGTCAATCCATCGATTGACATATAAATAAATTCAAGGGAGATGTGAACAAATTATCATCCCCTGACCCGTGTGGGGTTTTCAAACAACAGCATTTTATTTAAACAAGTTATTGGTTAATAAATTTAACCAATTTTCACTGTTCAAACTTCAAATTATAAATAAATATTTATAATCTAATTTCAACTACCAAATTTATGTTAACCTTATTTTTGATCATTTCAACACGCAAACAACATACAATACAGTCGATTTAAATCGTCCATGGTTTGTGGATGATGGAGTGATCTAATCAAGCACAGTGTACAGTTTATAGTGATTAAACTGATAAAAATCTAAACTGGGAATTCTATAGATTTTTTAGTTATAAAAGTAAATAAATAACTGTGTAGAAATTTTAGTGAGGAGTTCTCATCTTCGTTTCCACTCTGTCGGTCTCTACCGATGATTCTGATACTGTTCTTCTTCCATTCAGTTCCATCGTAGTCTGTTTCACGAAGTATATACATTAAAAATCATATTTTTATAACGCAACATATATTTAAAAATCCTGTAACAACCCGGATTTTTTGGTAAATTAAAATTGGATATTTAAATTGGTTTAGATATTTTATTTGAAATTATTAATGGATTTTATTGTAGAATTCGTTATTAAACGACGATTAAACATTTATATTTATATTTAATATGAAACGAGCTCGTAACATCAAATTATACCATGACGTCCATTTTCATGTGGCTGGAGACTTGTGTGCGACGGTGCGTATATTTAATGTTCGTCGTTAAAAATGGTTAAAATCTAAATCAATCATATTTAAACTAAAAGTAAATTTAAACTTCACCACACAATGCACATGCCTAATCATTATTTGTATAGCCATCCTATTCACAAGCATTTTCCTATCCTAATCTAGTCATATTCCTTTAACCCAAAGTAAGCAAAATGTACACTATCCCTTACTTAATCTACAGACGTGCCTATTCAAGGCATGGAAAATCAATCTCAGCACATGCAAGTTAAATCAACAGCTATTCTTTGAAATGCACGGGCTATACATTTCCCATCACGCTAAATCTTTAAAAAGAGAAGAAAATACACTACGTCGTCCTGTATATATACATAAAATAACATGAAACTAATTCCTTGGAAGCCACGCACTTTAGTTTCCTTGGTAGCCAAACTTGCTTTACCGTGCTCCTCACGTAATCTTGGCTGCCACGTTTTTCTTTCCTATATAAAGCACACCCCTCGTCCTTATCTCGCTACTTCACCGCTTTCTTCTATATTATGCTCATCTCCCTCTCAACAGTAAAATGGAAAACATGTAAATAAAAACAAAACTTCTCCCTCTCAAAACATAAAACAAAACCCACCGAAGAAACTCCAAGTTTTGCGCATGTGGGCTGACAGCACAGAACCAGCATCATGGGAGCACGCTGAAGCATCGGAACGGCGAAAGAGGGGAGGGGTCTCGCGTTATGCTGTGTACAGTGGAAGAAATATGCGTTCTAGTGGCGTTATATTTAGAGGGAGGTCGGCGGAGTGCGTCGGAGGGAGGAAACAGAGACATTGAGCATGCGGGGTCAGTAGCAAGAGGCTCATGCAGCGGGGTTGATGCTAGTGAAAGGAGCCGTTAATGGTGGGTGGCTAGTCATGTCCGGCAGTGGCAAGGAAAGGTGGCGAAGTTTTAAAGTAGCGGGCTTGTTCGGGTTTGCAAAATAGAGGGATGCGTGGTGATGCTTTGATGAAGGGAGGAGTCGAATCTATAGTAAGACATTGGGGAGGATGAAGCCTGTCGAATGCAGATGTTTTGAATAACAGAACGAAGTAAGGAAAGAGATTGGAGACCTATAGCTAGCAGTTTAAATTCATGGCATGTAGAAGGGGATGAGTGGCTAAAGGATTATGTGGGCGTGTAGAACGTTTGGGCTTCGAGCCGGAAGGCCGGAACGTTGGTGGTGCTATCTCGGAGCGTTGGTGCTCTAGTGGAAACGCGATGAAGTTAAACAAAAGTTTGAGACCAATGCACGAAGGGATTTGCGAAAATGGGTGGTTACAGGAGGAAGAAAAAGGAAGTGTTGTTTGGGAAAGAAAGTGGATGTTGTGCATACAGGTTTGGAGAATGTGGACTAAAAAAAATAGTGGATAAACCGTTGCGTGAAATGCAAATGGAGAGGAAGAATTCAAAACTGGAAAATTGGAGGAAGACACGGTAACAATTGTTGGGCGCATCAACGTACAAGTAAAATAAGACCAAAATATGGGATGGAAAGGGAAAGTGCATGCTCTTGTATGGCTGCATGTTCGGTGATGGAAAGAAAAAATATGCGGAGTTCATGAACAAGATCAGTAACTGGAAATAGTGGAAACGGATAGGAGGTAACGACCTGATTTAAAGTTAATTAGCGTTAATAGAATTTTAGTCAAGATAATTATTAATTATAATTTTAAACCATTAAACTTATTTAACGTATGACCAATATAGATACAGAATTCAATAAAAACAAAAGGGTGTCAGAGCCATATTGAGAAACACGATGATCTGGAACCGGTCTTGTCAGAGAGGGAAGCAGCTGGAACTATCAGTAAATTAAACGATGTTTTAATTTAACTGAATCAAACCATTTTAACGACAGACGGAAACCAAGGTGAGTTAAACTCACTCAGTTCCCTCACTTATATTTTATATAAATCAGGTTTATTATTTGTATGCCATGTTTGCTAATTGTTGGTTGATTTAATGGTTGTTAAATATTTTATATCGATTTTTTTAAAATTAAACGGTTGTTTAATTTAAATGAAATGACATCGTTATTTTAAACGATGATTCCCAAACAAGGTAACTTACCTTGTTGGTTACGTTTATAACAATATAAACGTATTTAAATTAAATTGGATGCTTGAGTTATTAATATTGGTTGACCGCTATAAGTTGAATTGATTATTTATTTGCATATGATCATTACATGAACTTTTTAACCAATATGATTGGATTATTGATTTGATTATTGATCGTTGAATATGAATTCAAAGTTTGTTTATTATTAACCAGTTTGTGATACTGGTTGAGGAATAATAGTAGATGGCCAAATATACAGTGTTTTATAAAAATTGATTTACCGTTAGGTGAATCGATATAAATGAAGTTATGAAATTTATTTTATAACTGAATATAGATTTTTAAACATGTTATTTGAAATGAAGCTTATAAAAGGAAATTAATAAATCACATATATATATATATATATATTGAATTTTCTAACAATCATTCATCATTTTTATACCAAAATCTGCCGTGTGCGAAGCACGTGCCTCATCTTAATTATTTAATGATGCATAAAGCTGATTCTTATACTTTGATAAGCAAGTGAACAAAAGTTAACGTAACGATTAAATTGTTTTAATAAACAATTAAAATAAGATTTGTGTTGAATTGATTATTATTTAATTAATAATAATCAAATGAAATTATTTAAATTTGTAATTAAATGGAAGACGAATTAAGATTTGATTAACAAGTTAATCATGCCTAGAGTTGACTAAGTCAACTAAGTTAACAAAAATGGATTTATTAAATTAATTTATTAAAATAATTTATTCAATGGAAATATTTATTGGTTAAGTAAACATATTTAAATATTGATATTTAATTATCATTTATTTAATAATCAAAGTAGAGACCTTGGGATTTAAAGGAGTAATGGAAGTTTATGAAACGATAAGGCTTATTATAATAAAATGATATTTTAAAAATGAAGTATAGTAATGATTAATTAAATTAAATTTATTTTGTGATTTAAAGCAAATTCTTATTGAGACTTTATATAATCGGATTTGTGAAACCCAAGATTTTGTGAAATTATAAAACCCGAATTTCTATTGGATATATGCTATTGAAATGGGTTGTTAGGAATGACATTTGAATAAAGTAAAAGCCAGGATTTGAAATTCTAGATTAGAACTTACCTGTGGATTACTTGAGATAACTAATTTTTGAATATTAATCTAATGTAGGTTTGAAATGGAAATGGAATTAGAATGAGTTGAGTTACAAATATACGATATAGATTCGCTATATTAATTAAAAGATGAGTTTTCATCAAGATATGATTAAAATGGAATTTGTTTTGATATTAGAAATGAATATGTGGTTTTTGCAACGAACATCACCTTAAGATAAGAACGTTGTTGATCAAGGTCTGAGAGGTAATTAAATACCCCAACTTGAAAGACTTCGGGATTATTGGAGGATGGTACTAGTTGTGATGGTAATGATGTTAGTGTAATTTATTTTGGGAAATAATAGCGTGACGTTATTTGAAAAACTTGAAAATATATAATGGGATTTCGAAATAAAAGGAAATAATAAGGCTTGAGAATATGAAACGATGTTTTCATAGTAAAGGGAGAAATAAAAGAGATTTGTGAAAATATACAAAGATGAGATTTAGAATGAATTTATTCTAAAAAGGAAAGAGACGATTTTGGTGTTAAAGTAACGAAACCAAGAAAGATATCGTAATGATTGTTTACGATGATAAGTTGAATCGATTTTCCAAATGCTAGGTAATAAGTAGAAAATGTTTTTGAATGATAATAAAAGTTATAATTTTAAGATATTTTACCAAGTATATAAATAAAATGATTTGAGAATAGTAATATATTAAATCTGATATGTTATTTTTAAATGGCCAAGTGACGCTGTATACTAAACCAATGGATTTATTTTATTTTTATGATTGTTTATTTTGATAATTAAATAACCGACTATCAAAAGCATACCCAATGCGTTGTTGGTATGGAAAGACCGGGATCGAATTTATATTCGAAAACCATTCCGACCAACAAATACGTTAACGAAGAAGATATCTGATGCTATTCGAGATGGAGCAATTGAAGACCGTGGATCGTCAGGAGCGGGAGAAATATTGTTGAAAATTCTCTGGCTAATCCCTGGAGATATTTCAATAGTGATTCTGTCGAAATTGAAATCTACGAATTGCAAGGACTGCTCGCTACTGATCCATGGGGTGATTCCTATATTGGATGCAGTAGTAGGGTACCTTCGGTTCATCCTGTTCCTGGATGACTTGTACGGACGAATGTCTGACAGAATATTTCCTGAAAACCATGTACGTTGATTTTTACACATATACCAAGTGGTGGCAAAGAGGGGCACTGTGACGATCCCAAAACCCCGTGACACGGTGTTAAGGATAATCATTGGAATATAACACATTAATCATCATTAGCAGATCACAGATAATAGCATAAATAGAAAATAGAATAATTTACACACATATGACAGCGGAATCATATAGATATCATCACATCAGAGAAGCACAGTACAGGATACAAGTTAGTGCATAATGATACATAATCAGTCACCATCGCCAGAGGCGGAATCATACATAAAGAGTACACAAAAGGAATATCAGTCTACATCGCCAGTGGCGGAATCATAATATAGATACAATAATGGCGGAGAAAGTCCAAGTCAGCACGGTGTAGTCAAGCCTCGCCATGAGCCAAAAGGTGCGTCAGAAACATGTAACTAGGCTGCCCGTGTGAAAAATGAGGGCACCCGAGTTTGCAAGGTGAAACAAACTACGAGTCAGTCATGGGACTGGTATGAGAAATCTACTCAACTTATTAACAACAATAATAAGGCAAATCAAAGGACCACGCCACTTTCGCGGAACGGGTTTACTCCAATGAGTGATAGTGCATGAAATAAAGTAAATGATTAAATCAACGCAATGCTTTTTATAAAATGAAGCCATTATAAGACTAAGGTCCCATCACACAATGCAACGCAAGCCGGAGGATAGAGTTTTTACCTTATAATGGCCAAAGATGCTTCATACGAATAAAACAAAAGTGCTTGATATTATTACTAGTGCATATATGTTTCAAAAGCGATTTCAATCATAAATATCAATCATAGGCGGCATAAATGACCCATACCACTATGTCGCCATACTAGTAATACAATCACAACCGCATATTTCGTATTGGAAATTGGATTCCTTCATGAGTCGAGGCAAGGGGCAAGCTCCTCTCCGTTCGAGACACTCTAGCAAATGTCTCGGGACCGCACACAGCAATCCCCTGGATCCTCCAAGGCCGGTCCTCTCTTACTTTTGAGGATTAATTATTCCTGAACACACGTTTCCCGGTCCTTACAGACCTATAATCGAGGCGCCTCGCATTCCAACAACCACACAGGCGAAAAGTAGATATAAATGTCAGGGCTGGGAGGTCACTGACACCACCATAGCTAGAAAGAAACGTCATGCACTCCTTGGGTCCTTCTCCCGTTTTTGACTCATACCAGGGTGTGAGGCTCGCGAATTCACGTTATACACAAAGCTACGTCACACAGACCATGCTTTGATCATCAACCACAAGACTTTGCTTTGCAACAGAAGCCTTGATCATATGCCACTTAGGCGTGCCACACAGACAATCCACTCCATGCGACTGATTTCTGTCAATACATAACCTCTGAGCTCGTACGTCTCAGAGAAGGGCGTTAAGCAAGAGAATAAATTCTCTGCCGCCAAACAGATATATATTTAACAGAGATCAATCAACACATAACAAAATCCAATGTCAGACACACAGTCCATTTACAAGTCCGTTCTGGGTCTGAACGAAACCGGAGGCACCAATTCCTCGCATATCCGTACAATCAACAATATGTTTGGACGGCTACTACTTCAATTCCTTCATGGTAGCTACTCCAATCATGAGCATCAGTAGCGCCCATCCATCCAATGTGGAGATCGTCGGTCTTCAGTCGTCTTCGACTTCTCAACGTCGATCGATTATTTGAAATGAGATAAACTCGGCCTTTTCAAATAACCCACGTATATTTAGATTTTCAAATCTATCAATCACATGGTTGGACTATTCGACAATCACATTTCAGTTATTTAGTTATAATTTTCATGTCAAATACATTCAACCATCACATATCAAGCAAACACAAAAAAATTGGTTTATTTCCACTCTATATCGTCAATAGTATTTTATAACGATATATCGCCATTTTTATTTAATTTAAAACGACCATATTTAATTAAACGACGTTTCAGGTCATGTCGATGCACTGGCGCTGCTTTTCACTAATTTTGTTTTACACATATATGAAAATCTAACCGTTGGATCTTCACAAATTTTACATCACTAGGAAGGTCATTTCAAAACGAATCCAACGGTTCCAGTTTTGGGAAAATCCGACGGTCGGATCTTCCACACTAACCATTTGAAGTTACGATTTCAATTTACGAACTGCAGCGTCGTTATTCGATTTAATTTAATTATATTTATATATATATATATAAATATAATCGTTTCTGGCGCTGTTTTTCACTAATTTTGAATTAAACATTCCAGACAATCCAACCGTCGGATCTTCACAAAGTTGGTGCCGTTGGAAATATATTTCCAAGGCGAACCCAACGGTTGAGGTTTCGAAAAAATCCAATGGTCGGATCTTCCGCACTAGTCATTTGAAATCACGGTTTCAAAATATGAACTGCACGGCCACGTTTCGTTTTAATTCTATTTATATTTATATATTTATATCAATATAGTTCATTCAAAAATTCCAATATCGTGTCCACTTCAATTATTTCACTAACGCCTTTAAATTTTGGAAAATTTCGCCATAACCTCCTTTGTACGGGAGGGTCTGGGAAAATTCCCAAATAGCCACACGGGCGTCTCATATCAAAAAGAAAAAGAAAAAGCCAAGCGGCTAGCCAACAGGCTCATAAAATCATCACCCAAACAAAGCGGTAAATGTGTACCTATTTGTCGGCCACAAAATTCTATTTCTCTTCTCTAGCCCCTTTTGCTTTAACCTGTTCAATAGATATGCATGTACATATATACAATTTCTAACATTTATCATTTTCCATTCAATTGCATATTTGATTTGCTTTGGTATAAAAACACCATCCATTCGAATGTTGCATGCATAGGCTAAAATCATATCATTAGCTAGTTAATGTATATTTCAACTCACGCACGTTTATTTGAACAAGTGGCTATTTTTAACACTTCACATTTCAAAGATGATAATTTTGGCGAACTAAAATAGATTTCAACACATGACTATTTTATTTAGTTCCTATGCATGTTAAGAATAATATTTCTATCACAAATATTTATCTCAACGTCCGCATATCCTTAGCATATCACACATATGATAAAAATGATATTTTTATCGTTCAAAATATTTATTCAACCAATGTATGGTTTCAACACTTCATAGTTTCAACAAAAATGTAATTTTTATTGTTCAATCTTCTTATTCAACACATGAACTTTTCCACTACACACACTTCTCAACAAATGAGTATTTCCACACATGGACAATTTATTTATGTTGTTCATATTAGAAAGATGGGATTTTTATGATTGAAATTATTTATATAAGGCGAATATTTTTGATACTTCATATATATAAAAAAATGAGATTTTTATTGATTAAACACTCCATTCATTCACAAATGAATTTAATTTTCATACAACACTTTTCAACACATGAATATTTCCACACATGGACATAGTTTCAATATATGGCTTTAATTTCAATGCTTGTAAAATAATTTCAACATATGAAAATAATTCTAACACACAAAGATTATTCAAAATTTCGGCAGCATAACGGCAGGGTAGTTAAAACCGACACCGTCCCTAGTACGACTCCTCGCTCTACCTTAAAACCTCGCGGTTTTTGACAATGGGGATTCATGCATCTAATTCGCACGCAGGCGGCATGTTTATTTTTATTTCCACAAATATTTTCAATTCATTTCAATCACCAATGGGTATTTTTCAACCACAACCAAACAATATCAACCACAAACAATTATTCAACCCATTCGTATTTTTCACCAAATATTTCACACCAATTCACCATAATAAATATCGTCCATGGTTTGTGGACGAGGGGAGTATATATATATATATAATATATATATATTTGCTATATTTCACTTGCATTTCAACACATATATCAATTATTCTATGCATGTAAAAATTCATACTTCGCTCATATAGCTTACACTACGCATGTACATGGGGTGTACAACACGTATGTAATTTATATTTCGCTTATATAAATTATACACGACATTTTCCATTCAATTTCACGTTAATTTAGATTTCTCACTTTGGTTTTCTGAGCGCTAAAAATCGATACGAAGTCAGAAAAATCCGCATCTTCTTCTATTGGGTAGAGAGCTTCCTTGCGTTCTCGATGTTTCCTGTTTCATCGAATTTCGTCAACATACCAAAAAGATATGATTTTTCAAAGTGTAAAGATCAAAGAAAAACGCACTTTCACGAGCTTCAAAACTAGGTTTACAATTTTCGAGAAATTCGTGGCACGTGGGGACGATCAAGGAGTTGGACGTGGAAGAGGGAAGAGAGGGCTTTAAATCGGTAGTGGTTTGAGGGGGTGCGGTGGCAGATCGGAGCGGCGGCGGCGCTGGGAAGGTCGGGACTTTGAGGCGTCGGTACGGGCGGCACAGGCGATGAGGGGCGGCGAGGCTTAGTCGGATTTGGAGAGGGGGCTGAGGCGCGTCGAGGTAGGGGGTGGCGAAGTCTGGAAGCGCCTGAGGCAGCGGCGATTGAGGAGAGAAGGTGGGGAGCTCGGGTCGCCGTTGAACGGGGGGTTTCTTTTTTTTTTTTTTTTTTTTAAATTATGAATGGAGAAATATGATTGGCCGAGGATTATATTAAATTTTTAAATAGTGTTTTCTCAAACGAACTCCTTTTTAAACCCAACGACTGTCGCCCCTAGCTAAATACCCCCATTCCGAACACAATGGGATATGTTTCGTGGGCCAATTCGACTGTTACAGTCAGTTATTTTTCAAATTAAAGTAGAAAACATTTAATTTTTAACTCTGAACGCACATTTCAATTTGCCAAGGCCACAAACTGATTCGAAAAATTCCAGAAAAATAAATCTAGCTATGTTTTGATGCTACGGTCCCAACAAAACTAGATTCGTTGAATTCTGAGGTCGTTTGAAAAATGGTCACTTTCTGGTCGATCCAATTTAACAGAAATCGACCAAACACATTTTCTTTTGCCACGCTCACATACTAGCTTCAAAAATTATGAAATTTGAAACCTAGCAATAGTTTGACATCCCGGACCCAACAAAAGTGGTTTCGTCGAATTCCGAGGTCGTATGCAAAATATCAATTTTCCAGGGCTATATATTCTATATACCGACTCTTCTGAAAATTCTTTCGGCCATAACTTTTGATTCCCGTTATGAAACTTCGATTTTTCAGATTCTTTAGAGAGGTATTGACTAACAGATTTAAATATTTTTGGTTTCCCTAAAATCCGTTATATTTTCCACCCTGCACAGTCATTCAAAGTTTGAATTCAAATTTTCAAACTGACTCACTATTTCTAATTCACTATTTTATTGAAATATTCTATTTCAATTGTTCAAATTCCTTTGAAATAATCAATTTAAAAATTTTAAATTGACTCGCATTTTCCGGGTTATTACAGGCACTTCTTTTATACCCAGGGTTTATTTGTGGACGTCAATTAGTGATTTGACGGATCTGATGATGTGACATTCAAAGTGAACGGTGTCCAGAAGTTCATAAAGTCGATTATAACCTCAAGCCTCATCAACCGGGAAATGACAAAAATCGGGTAGGCAGCATGGCTATGTGGGTCGCACCCATTAGGATGTATAATCACCTATCTAGAGAAATTCATTTTGTTTCGTTAATCTATTTTCTATGCGGTCCCTTTTCGGGAAACGGTGGGTAGCTCCCAACCGTTGGTGATATACATTCGATACACTCAAGCGAAATGAGTGGTCGGTCATGTGTGGGCCGGGTTGCAAGACGTTCTTGTTGAACCCAGTGTATTCGCCTCTAGAGATACACTCTCGGCAGGTGGTTCCATACCTTGTCATAGTCGGAATCCAATCTCCAATAAGCGCCCGCAGTTTTGTTTGTATACTATATATGTGGAGCATGAGATGCAAGCGTTCTATTAGATTTTACTTATTTGTATTTAGACACTATTATAATATCAGAATAATATTGTTTTCAAAACTGTTTTGGGTTATCGTAAGGTAAAAACCGTCCGTATTTATGTGTGGATTTGGTCTTACGATTATCCTTTTCTTTCAAAAGGGTTTTGAACTTTAAAATCAAGTTGGATGATATTATAAACTTAGCGAGTTTTTCTCACTCTGGTTCACTAGACTGACCCGGTATTTGAAATGCTCGGGTTAGACCGAGTTGTACAGGTTCAGGTTATCGGATGCTGTGAAGTCCAAAGACGAGCAGAAGGTGTTCAGACGTATGATATTATCCATTATTATTCCGCTGTGTGATGTATACGAGGACAAATTATTATAACTGTCCCGGTGTATTGATATACTCTGATGATTGTAAGTATTATTTCAAGCTCTCAATAAAAGTTATTTCAATATTATATTTTGTTCTGCTGCGATGTGAGATTCTGTGTTGTGTTGGTTCTTCTTCTATTCTAATATTTCTTTCTTTCTTTTCTCATCCTCTAACTTCTTTCTCCTAGTTTTCTGGGTTTCGGTACTTGAGTTTTGGATACTGTATGTAATTGGTATCAGGATTCAAGTGTCGAAAATTTCCGGGATGCTACAAATCCCATTTTTAACACTGTTATTTTATTTTCAAAACAGTGTTAATTTTCATATACAAAACAATATTATGTTTTCTTTTAACAAAATAGTGGTATGTTTCCTTTTGAAAACCATGCAATTTTATATTTTATAAAAAATGTCATTTTTTATAGTTAAAACAATGCAAATTTTATAGTTTAAAAACAATGTCAATTTTATAGTTTAAAAACATTGTGCGTTTTTCTATCAAAAACAATGTGTGTTTTTCTATCAAAAACCATGTATGTTTTACTACCAAAAACAAAGTATGTCTTACTTTTCAAAGCAATGTATTTTATTTATCAAAACAATGCTTTTCATATGATAAAAAAATGTGATTTCTATGATTAAAGCAATGTGATTTCTATGATTAAAACAATTCGATTTCTATGATTAAAACAATGCGATTTCTATTTTCAAAACCTATGCTAATGTTATTTTCAAAGACAATACTCTTGAATAATTTAAAACAATGATTTTTTTATTATATTGTTATTCTTTTATATTTAAAAAAACATGCTAATCTTTTATATTTAAAACAATACTATTTTATATTTTAAATCAATGTTCTTTATGTTTTAGATCAATGTTTGTTCATGTTTTTGACCTTTATATTTTATATACTTTGATCTTTTTTTTATTCACTTTGATTTTTTTTATATAACTTAATAAACTAATTACAATAAAATAAAAGAATATACCCTTAATCACGTTTAATATAGTGCTGTTGTTTCTTTCCTCTTCGATCGATCAATACTGGAGCACGCCAACCCATTTTCCTCTGCTTCAACCACCTGTGCACGCGCCACCAAGGGGCCAGACCTCCATCGCCCTCCACCACGACGACCACCTCTTCAACTCCGCCTAAACCCCGCAATCACGTGACACTCGACGTCCCCATCGCCCCAAGAAACCAACTCGAACGCAGCTCGTTCGAGCGCTGAAATCTCATCCACTACCTCACGAATAATCATCATCGCCGTATGGATTAGAAGACCAGAAGTTTCTCTTTAATTTTTGTTTATAAATCACCTTTTAATTTGGAGAAATTTTGATGAAATTAGCGACTTAAAATCGATGCTTTCTGGCCATTGATGAGTATGTGCGGCGGCTGGAAAATAGAACTAGGGTTTGAGAAAATGCAGCGTATAGTATATCGTATTTATAATAGTATTTTTATTTAATTAATTAATTCAATTTAATTCAAATAATGCTAACTTAACACCTCGAACTCCAAACGAATCCCAACGGCTGTCGCCCCTAGCTAAATACTCCCATTCCGAACACAATGGGATATGTTTCGTAACCCAGTTCGGCTGTTACGATCAGTTTTTATCAAAATCAAAATATAAATTAATATATATTTAATTTGAACGCACATTTTAATTTACCGGGGCCACATACCGACTCTAAAAATTTCAGAAAAATATTTTCTGGCTTTATCTTGACGATACGGTCCTAACAAAACTAATTTCATCAAATTCCAAGACCGTTTGAAAAATGGCCATTTTCTGTTCGATCCGATTTGACTGAAACTGACAAAACGCATTTTCTTTTGCCAAGCTCACATATTAATTCGGCAAATTACGAAAATTGAAACCTAGCAATAATTTGACATTCCAGTTCCGACAAAAGAGGTTTCGTCGAAAACGGAGGTCGTTTGAAAAATGGCTATTTTTAATATTAAAAAAAGAAAATATTCAATAGCGACTATTTTGAATTTTAAACCGGGGATAACTTTTGATTCCCGCTATGAAATTTAGAATTTTCGGATTCGTTGGAAAGATATTGTTAAATAGATTCTAATTTTTCTTGTTTCACTAAAATCCGATTTATTTCGAATCCTGTACATTCAATTGAAATTTGAAATCAAATTTTCAAACTGTCGCGCCATTTTAAACTTCTTTATAAGTAAATTAAAAATTATTCGTTCTAACTTTGACTTAAATAAATTTTTGTTCGTTATTATTTAAAATATTTTTTTTAAATATCCAAAATCCATTAAAATTGCCAAAATAAAAATTTTAATTGGTTCAGAAATTGCGGGTTGTTACAATCTCCCCCACTTAAAATCTTTTCATCTTCGAAAAGGAACGGAGCTGAAAGTTGTTTAACTAATCAACTCAACTTTCAATTCAATTCAATTCAATATTAAATTCGATTTAACTAAATTTATCATTCTTTCTCATATTGGTTAAATTAATTATCATTCCAATATTTTAATTAGTTAAACTAATTATCAAACATCACAACCAGCAATCAATTAAGTAATTAACTTTTTTAATATATATAATTTTTATATATCGTCAAAAATCATATTTTTAGTGCAAATCACAACATTAAACCCTATCTAGTTTTGGTTCTCACACCAGTCATTGGAAATATATAGATATACCTAGGGCCATCTATTTCTAACACGACCCGAAACACGGCTCGTAACCCGCACGATAAAAACCCAACCCGACCCATTTATAAACGGGTCAATTTCGGGTCAACCCACTCTGACCCGTTTAATAAACAGGTTGACCCGACCCGACCCACGAACCCGTTTCTAACCCGTCATGACCCGTTTAATATAAAACATATTTTTATTACTTTACAATCTACAAAACATAGGCCCAGCCCAGTCCACTACCCATTTGCCGCTTTACCCTAATTTACCAATTACCAAGCCGCTACTCATTCAGTCATTCTAATTTCGGCGGTTCTACCTCTTCACTGATTCACTCCTTCAATTTTTCATGTTTATTCCCACATTAACAAATTTTTACATTTTTATTCTCATCTTCGCTTGCAACAAGTGAATGACCACAACACCCTTCTTTCATGTTTTCATCTTTTTATACAAATATTTTTCTTAACGGGTTACACGAATCAAACCCGAAACTCGCACGATTATAGAGGGGTCAACCCGAAACCGACCCGTTTAATAAACGGGTTGAGCTGACATGACCCGAACTCAACCCGAACCCGACTTGACCCAACCCAAACCCGACCCATTGACAGCCCTAGATATACCACTTTTGAAACTCAAACATAGATTCTGATGATGTTTCGAACCACCATCAGAACATCTCCGAGTGACTAAAGTGTGAATCTATATCTACCCAGTATATTTAAGGCTTTGTATACACGCTAGCTAGGAGTATATGCAAAATCTTTATATACTCGATTGTCCAAATTAAAATATAATAATATACCAAATATGTATTTTAAGATAAAATTTTCAAACTAAATTTGTTATCATTTTTATTTTAAAAAAAATAACACTCTTCCGACTCATTCTAGGATACTGCTGATCCTATCTCTAACGAGTCATTCTTATAGGATGCTACTGATCCTATCTCTAATGAATTATTTTGTTCGGTCCTAATGTGTCTTGTTCTCGAGCTCTGTAAACCAAAGCTCTGATAACAAATGTGACAACCCAAACTTCCCCATAAAGGAAAGCCGGATTGCTTTAAGAACAATACACATCAGAACACAAAACAGAAGAACATTTTATTGTTGTTACAACAATTACATCAAAGTACAAGAATATTCCAGAGTATAAATAATTATTACACAGAAAATAGTATCAGAGATTTAAATTACATATAATTAGCAGCGGAAAAATAATACAAAATACATCTGAAAGAAATACACGGACACAGAGCTTTCTGAATATCGCTGCAGCTGTAGACCATGATCCTGTGAAGATAATATCTGCAAAACTAAACTACTAACTGCCCGTGTGGAAAATATGGGCACCCAGAGTTTAGGAAGGAACAATAAACTCCAGGTCAGTCATGGGACTGGTATGAGAACTCAAAAACAGTTATTAATTTGATTTTAAAGTTAGGTAAATCAAGGGACCACGCCGCTAACGCGGATCGGGTTTCCTCCCAAGAATACCAGTGCATAAAATAAACAGCGAAATGCTATTTAGGAAAAATGAAACCATTATAAGACTCAAATCCCATGCAACGCAAAACGAAGGATAGAGTTTTACCTTATAATAGCCAAACATGATTGATACGCGAAATTTCTCTTTTAATATTACTATAAGTGCAAAGTATAGAAATCAATTTCGAAAATAAATGTATCAATCCTAGGTGGCATAATATATCATGTAAGCGGCATAATATATTATGTCACCATATAGGTATACAACTAAAACCGTAAAGCTCGTATTGGAAAATTGGGTTTCCATCATGATGGCTGTTGATTCGAAAGATCTATCGCGAATGTATCCCCACGGCTTACGTCTCGGCAAGAGAAAACACCGTAATACATATACTACGCACTTTGGATGAGCATCAATATGTTCTATCCCTATGGGATTCGATCGGCTAAAATGACATATCCCAATCTCCAGGTGTGGAGCAACCACACCCAGCACAACTCGGCCGACCAAATCCATATATATATATATATATATAAAGTATATTGGTCAAACCTACTAATCAAACAAATCGTTCACCATCATATCGAGGTGTGAGGCTCGCGAGGTAACGTTGTACACAAAGCTATGCTAATTAAAGCTGTGCTTTGATCATCATCCACAAGGCTCTACTTTTCAACAAAATCCTTGATCCATGCATCTTAGCATGCCACATTGTCAATCCGTACCATACCATTGATTTCTGCCAATATATATAACCTCTTAGCACATACGTCTCAGAGAAGGGTGTTAACCAAGAGAATAAATTCTCCGCCACCAACAGATATATATATATATATATATTTAGCAGAGATCAACGAATACAGCATAAAGGAATACAACATCAGGCATACCATCCATTTACAAGTCCATTCTGGGTCTGAATGAAATCGGAGGCACCTTATTCCTCGTCTGTATGTCCAATACGGAAGAGAGGCCCTCGCATATCCAAACAATCCACAAGTACGTCCGGACGGCTACCACTATAGCCCCTTCAAGGTAGCTACTCCAATCATGGGCATCAGTAGCAACTCATCCATTCAATGTAAAGATCGTCGGTCTTGCGCCGTCTTCAATCTCTTCAACTGTTAGTCGTCGTATCAATTATTCTGAACGGGTTTACCTGGACTTTCCGAATAACTGGAGTACTTTATAAACAAGTGCTATAAAAACACATCCAACGCCTCATTCCAATTTAGAATATTCTTTTAATAAAATATTTACATTCTTAGGGAAAGGTTCCCATTAATTTTATCAAAGATAATTTTTTTAAAATTTTCTTTTTAATCTCCAAAATCATTACTTAATGATTATTCAAGCTTAAGAATTTAACCTTATGTTTAACTGGGTTAAAGAACTAATGTCTTTTAAAAACATTGTTCACGATAAACCCAAATCTTCTTTTATTAACTATGGAATCTTCACGGAAATCACAACTGTGTATAATCGATATAAATTCCCATATCAAACTAATAATATAAATGGAATAACGGCAAGGCCTTTTAAATTCCATATATAGTATCGGTCTTCATTCACAGGAGCTCATCTTGATTATTACCAAATCGAATTCTATTCAATTCCAATTTAATATATTAAACTGGAAAACCTTATTTTGGAAAATTTCCATTAAATCTTAATAAAAGATTTATAAATTCCAAATCATTTCTTTACTGATAATTGGGTTAAATAACAAGTGTTATTTAAAACACCATTCATGATAAACCCAAAAATCCAATTCTTTTATCCAATTTCAATTAAATATTAATTAATTTGTAAAAATTTCCTAAATCTTAAATAAAAGATTTATTCTTTCCTAAATTGGGTTTAAGAACAGCGTTATTAAAGACACCGTCCACGACAAACCCAAAATCACATTTGATATTAAATATAAGGTTCTGAATAGAAATTATATCGACTTATATTCAATATTAAATTCTAAAACTAACAAATATTGTATTGGGAATATCAATATAAATATATCTTCCAAATTCCCTATAACAACATCTGTATAATCACGGAATCCAATCTCAAAATACTCCGAAGATAATTTCCATTCAAATCCATTCAAATCCATTCCATTATATATATATATATAAGAAAAATTATGATTATTTTAAAAAAACATTTTCAAAGTCCAATTTATTTATTTCTAAAAAGAATTAAATTATTATTCTAGTTCATTAAACAGTTCATTTCGATAAAAATATATATTTTTATCTTTATAAAATTGGATTTTTTCATCAAAAATCTTTCCAAACCATTTATTATGATTTTACATAATTTTTCCATATTTTTAGTAATTTTATTATCGCCCGTACGGTCGGTTTCCGACAACAGCCACCGTACTGCATCCATTGCGACCTTTTCTGAAATTGATTTGGACATATCTCCAAATCTAGCCGTTAGATTTCAAATCTCTTGTATTCACTAGAAAGCTCTTTTCGATACGAATCCAACGGTTCCGGTTTTAGGAGAATCAGACGATCAGATCTCCCGTTACGCCAATTTGAAGTTAATGGTCGAAATTCACGAACGGTCGCTGCGCGGCGCATTCTATTCAGGCCATTATATATATATTATATATATTATATATATTTCGTCGATTTCCATTTAAAACGTATTTATAAAACATTTATAATTTCATTTCAAAATGATTCCGACTTCATTTTCAATTTCAAATAAAAATTGAATATTCTATATCTTCATCATAATAAAATGATAATATTTTCAAAATATTATATTTTGAAATCACTTCTTTTAGATATTCATTATAAAATGTATAAAATCGATCGATAAACCCGTTCGGGTAAAAATGGCGTTTCTATACTTAACCCGACTTCATATTTTATATTTTTGTGCCCATTCAAAGACGGACATCAAAATCGCAATTTTATACTTCACTAACATGTTAAAGATTTCATTTTTAACATTCTAAATCATACTTTAACAAATGATTATTTTTAATTTCACTAACATGCTAAGGATTACATTTCCAATGTATAAAAATATAATTCAACAAATGATTATTTTATTAACATTTTAAAAATGACATTTTTGCTGTATAAAAATGTAATTCAACAAACGATTATTTTATTTTCTGTACATACAATAAAAATGTAATTTTTATTGTTAGAACATTTTATTTTAAAATATTCTTTATTTTAAAATGTTCTTTACATTGAAATGTTTCATTACATTAAAATGTTACGTTTACATTAAAATGTTCTATTACAAAATGTTAGAATTGTTCTTTTTCTATAAAAATGTCATTTTCTTTAAAAATGTTCTTTTATATAAAAAATGATTATTTATATAAATATGATTCTTTACATAAACATGATTCTTTACATAAATATGTTCTTTTAACATAACATGATTCTTTTATTTGTTGAAAATTCTATTTCATCAAAATGATTAAAAATGATTCTTTTATTTTGTTGACAATTCTATTTCAACAAAATGATTAAAAGTATTAACTTCATTTTGTTAACAATTCTATTTTAACAAAATGAATTAAAGTGATAGCTTCATTTTATTTACAATAATCTAACTCCACAAAATTGACATTTTTGTTTTAACACAAATCTATTTAACAAAAATGTTATTTTTATTTTAACACAAATCTATTTAACAAAAATGTTATTTTTATTTTAACTATTTCATTTCAACAATTAATGATATACTGGTTTCAATTATTCTATTTCAACAAAGATGTTAATTTTTGATTCAACTATTTATTTCAACAAAAATGTTAATTTTATTTCTAAAATGCCTTTTTTAATTCTAAAATGCCTTTTTAATTCTAAAATGCTGTTTTATTCTAAAATGTACCATTTCATTCTAAAATGTTAAAATGAAAGGCAAGCTTTATTATTCACAAAAGAGAACTACAAGAGTTACAACAATAAAAATGACAAATACAAGAATAACAAATATACAAATGACACAAACACCCAAAATAGCAGTTTTGAGAAAAAAAAACAATAACAAAATTATAATAGATGTGACGGCCCGCCCCGCACCAGCCGACATTTCCCTGAATTGCGCTGTACCGATGTCCAACCGGCACGGAATGGTCGCAAAAAGAAAGGAAAGAAGATGAAAGAACTAACAAAGAAACCAGTAGAATGTCTCATAGCGCATGGAATAAAATATAATAACAACATACTTGACATAAAACAGGCGAGACAGTGCATAAGCTGAAACTAAAACAAACATCATAGCAGCGGAAATCCAAATACAGCTTATGTTCCATAACCAGCATTATTACAACTTTAAACTGTCTCTAAAGCAAAAGAAAGCAAAAGAAGGAGGTACACTACTAATGCCCAAGCAGTGGCCTTCAACAACACAAGGAGAATATCTATATATCATACATGGAAGCCTCCTGCTCGTCTCCGGTACAGCTACTCGTGCATACCACCTAACCTGTCTCTAGTCTGCTCGTTTAGAAGCACCTAGAGTAATAAGTAGAGACATAAAACTTTGGGTCAGACAAAAGTCTGGTATGAGCGATAAGCAGCAAAACAAAACAATAACAGGTATAATCCAATCATACCTGAACCTGCAACCAAAGAGTTAGCACTACATACCGTACAATACTCTAAGGTGCCACTAACATAAGGTGTCAAGATAACGGGGAAGGGGGTGTGCATGTCATAGTGATGGCAAACAATCAAGCATATCAACCATCCTCACATCTCTCGCTCAGTGCGTAAAGCATACGATATTCACTACTTTGGTCACCTAATCTTTGGGCCATGACGGAGTCCAACCCCGTATAACTATCACTATAAGCCCCTAATCCGTCTCTCAGTGGTGAACCAAAATTATAGGTATCAATAACCCCTTTGCACACGTCCTGCAGCAAAGTCCAACCATGAAGTTAACTCGTTGGTTCCCAACTGGATCCTGAGTTCTACTTCCCATTTGGACTACCTTTGCATCTCGGGTTTTGGTCGAATTGGAATCGATCTTTAGAAGAACCTATGGTCGTCATTGCTCCTTTATACTCCATAGAGACCACTCACTCTTCCTTCCCTAGCTCGGTTGCTCATTCTCCCTTCTCTAGCTTGGTCGCTCGCTCCTTCTTCCACAGGCTCGCTTGCATTCACATGGATCGAATCTCATTATAGTCGCTCCCCTAGGAATCGCTCGATTCCTCACAGTAGCACTCCGAGGAATCGCTCGTCCCCCACAGTTGCTCTCCTAGGAATCGCTCGACCCCCGTAGTTGGTCTCCTAGGAATCGTTCGACCCCCATAGTTGGTCTCCTAGGAATCGCTCGACCCCCGTAGTTGCTCTCCTAGGGATCGCCCGATTCCCACAGTTGCTCGACCCAAAACCTGCACCACTTTCCGGCAACCAATTTTCGCCTCTCGTCGGCGTTTTTGACTATTCTAACTTTTCTAATCAATCACAAAGCATACCATACAGTCATAGCAACATGTACAATTATCCACAAACACCAAAACAACTATATAACATGTAAAAATGGATCAAACATACCCTAAAACCCTTATTTTCCCTTTCAGCATGTTTAACAACAACTAATGATAAGATTGGTAAAACTTAACCAAATCAACCCAAATTTCTATCAGAACCCTAAAATAATATTTTAGAATTTTACAAATTTTTCCAGATTTTTATGATGTAAAATTTCGCTAATTATCACTAATCACCCCTTAATCCCCTAAATTCTGGGATTAGCAAAATTAGTCCAAATTAACCCAAATTCGTATCAGAGGCATAAAATAATATTCTGGAATTTTACAAATTTTTCTAGATTTTTCTGAGTTACAATTTCGCTAATCTTCGCTAATTACCCTAATTAGCCATAATTAGTGAAAAACAATGTAAATCACTCACCTTTGACACAAATTAAACTATAGATATGAAATATCCTCTATTTTGGGTCGAATCCCAATGCTTAACAGCAGCCCCAACTCTGATTTGATGCTATCTTGGCTTGGTTTGATGTTGATTAGCTTAATCCTTGATAAGAAAGTGATTTAGAGGTGTTTTGAAGAGATTTAGAAAGTGGAGGCCATGGCTAGGGCTCAAAGGAGGTTAGTGGCGGCTGAAAAATACTGAAAAAGAATGTTTTCTAAACCCTAGCAGCCCTCATATACTCCTAATCCCGAAATCCCCCAATGGGCCTAGCTGCTAATCACCTGGTTAAGCCCAATTAAGCTGTTTTTCACCCTCTAAACCTTAATTCACCATATCTCCCAAACGATAAATCTGTTTGGCTAATGTGACCACTCTACGGAAAGGTAAACCATCATCCAGATCTAATACAAGTGGTTCTAGGTCAAAACTTCTTACCAGTCTAAAGTTATGGACGAAACAAGATCAACAAGGGGCAAACGATCATTTAAAAATCGGGAAAAATCATGAACATGGGAGATGACCCCAATAGTCGTTCCCCAATGGTACACGACCATATGACTTCATACGAAAAAGAAATAAATATTCTACGATCCTTTGATGCGTAGAATGCGGGTCGTTACAATAGAGCTCGGAAAAAAACTCAAAACTACAAAAACAACCTATGATCCACATCAGCAGCATACTCTATCTCATCATTCATTTTGCATCAAGTCAAAGTATTCCAAGTTGCAAAAGAACTTCCACCCAATTCTGACAGCCACTAATTACAACATCTAAAAGTTATGATAAACTAATAACAAAACCACTTCATTACTAATCAAAAAATCCTGAAGCAATGGCCAACCTGAAGTGCTCAAAATCTATGTGCAATATCCAGTCAAATATACACCCGTCAAAATACTATCACTACAATCAAATCCATTCAACAAAACAAAACATAAAATGTTATTAAGACTATCAACCAAGCATCTATGAAACTGTACACTCCATACATCCAAACTGATCACTGCTCCTCAAAATCTTCCAAAGAAACAAACTGAACTACCAAAATAAAAGGAAAGTCAGTATTGAGGATTACTCCTCGTATGTCTACCTTTTGACTTCGACTTGCTACTACAAGATGGCATAACATCCTCTAGTCTAAAATCCACACCCTCATCTAAATCAGCCCCGTCATCCCAGAATCTTCCTTTCAGTTTTTTACATTTGGATGAAGGAATGGAGCTAGTTGACACACTAGATGATAATAATGCAGGATTAATATTAGGAAATGTAAGACCACAACCCGAAACTGCATTACCAAGGGGAGGCAGAACAACTGAAGAAGGAGGGGCAAGATTAGCATAGGGCGAAACAGAGGAGGAAAGCTTTAAACCCGAGATATTGCTAAAAGTAGGTGGGCAAGATTGAGCATATACTTTAACAAAAGAAGTTTTTACCTTCGATTGTGGAAGAGAAGTAGAAAACAAGGAGGAATTACTTACAGTAGAACTAGCAGATGCCAACATTGTACTTGCAGTTGTACTTGCAGTCATGATGCTAGCAGACATAACACTGGAATTAGTACTAGCAAACATGATGCTAGCAGACGAAATATTAGCTACAGCTGATTCATTAAAAAGATCACCAAACAAAGTACCACTACCTTCAGATCGTGCCGCATTCATATCATCACCAATTTCATTATTCTATGCCATATTATGTTTATTACCAGTCACATTAGATTGAGCTACATTCGTGAGACGACCCCCAAACCTCGTACTGACGGTGGCAAGTGTAATCTTTGGAATATAACACATAAATAGAAAACAGCAGAACAGAAATAAATAAATAAATATACTAGATAATGTACAAATAATACTGGATAAATATAATCATCAGAGTTACACAGTATACAGGATCATACTTAGTACAAAATACAGTTCAGCTATACATAAATGTCTACAGCGGAAAACAAACATAATATGAACAATAGGAGCTGAACAGCATAAAAAGAGATAAATGGTAGAGTCCATCTTCAGCTCCAGCTATCCAGAAAGAGCCTGCTAAAACCTGAATACAAGGCTGCCCGTGTAGAAAAAGGGGCACCCGAGTTTGCAAGTGAAACAAACTACGAGTCAGTCATGGGACTGGTATGATAAATCTAATTAACACATTTTAAAATATGGCCAATCACTGGACCACGCCACTTTTGCAGAACGGGTTTACTCCATTGGATTGCTAGTGCTTTAAAATAAGTAAATCTTTTAAACATTGCAATGCTTTTTTTTTAATAAAACTGAAGCCAATATAAGACTCAGTTCCCATCACACAATGCAACGTAAACCGGAGGATAGAGTTTTTACCTTATAATGGCCAAATGTGTTTGATACGAATAAAACAAAAGCATTTAATATTATTACTAGTGTTTATATGTTTCAAAAACAATTTCACATCATAAGTATCAATCATAGACGGCATTAATGCCCCATACCACTATGTCGCCATATATAGGTATACAATCAAAACCGCACGTTGTCGTAATTGGAAATTGGATTTCCGTCATGAACCGAGGCAAGGGATCATCCTCTCCGTTTCGAGACAATCTAGCCTACCATGTCTCAGGATCCAGACTCAGGTGGGCCCTTGGAGCGACAGGGCCAGTACACCGATGTGGATTAAAATGCCTGAACACTGCGTTTCCCCACCCTTTGGGGCGTAAATGAGCCAAATGACTCCATCGGCTTCACATAGTCACCGATATATCCGAGGCGCCTCGCAACAGATACAACCACACAGGTGAAAATAATATAAATGTCAGCCAGTTTAAGCACCGACACCACCTCTAGCTAGAAAGAAATGCATGTCCTCCTTGAGGTCCTCTCCCGTTTCTGGCTCATACCGGGGTGTGAGGCTCGCGAATCAACGTTATACACAAAGCTATGCCACACATGCTGTGCTTTGATCATCAACAACAAGACTTTGCTTTTCAACAATAGCCTTGATCATCTGCCACTTAGGCATGCCATACAGGCAATTCACTCCATGCGACTGATTTCTATCGATATATAACCTCTGAGCTCGTACGTCTCAGAGTAGGGCGTTAAGAAAAAGAATAAATTCTCCGCCGCCAAACAGATATATATTTAATAGAGATCAATCAGCACAGAACAAAATCCAATGTAAGACACACAATCCATTTGCAAGTTCGTTCTGGGTCTGAATGAAACCAGAGGCACTATATACCTCGCATATCCATCGATGTCCACGTACGTCTGGACGATCACCACTCAATATCCATATTTCGGGATGCCTCCCAATCAGGACATTAGTTATCATCCAACCGAGGTGAAGATCTCCGGTCTTCAACCCCCATCTTCATCATCGACTTCTTACCACCGACCAATTATTTGAAATGAGATTTAACACGGCCTTTTCAAATAATTCACGTATATTTAAAATTTAAATCAATTCATTTCAATGGTTAAACTATTCGACATCAATAATTTTGCTTTTAACGGTAATTCTCACACCAAACACATTCAACCATCAAATTTCCAATAAACCGGGTAAATTCGGTTTATTTCCATTCCATATCATTTATAATATTTTATAACGATTTATCACTATTTTTATTTATTTAAAAATAGCACATTTCATTCAAACGACGCTTCAGGCCATAACGCAGTCGTGGCGCTGTTTTTATTCAGATTTGATTTACACATATCTGAAAATCTAACCGTTGGATCTTCACCAATTTTATATCATTAGAAAGATCTCTTCAAAACGAATCCAACGGTTTCAATTTCGGGAAAAATCCGACGGTCGGATCTCCCAGTACACTCTTTTGAAATTTCAATTTCAAAATACGAACTACAGCATCGTTATTCAATTTAATTTAATTATATTTATATATATATATATATAAATATAATCAATTCTGGCGTTGTTTTTCTTCCGATTTGAATTAAACATTCCAGACAATCCAACCGTTGGATCTTCACAAAGTGGGTGTCGTTGGAAAGATATTTCCAAGGCGAACCCAACGGTTGTGGTTTCGGGAAAATCCGATGGTCGAATCTCCCGCACGAATCGTTTGAAATCACGGTTTCAAAACACGAACTGCAGCTTCGTTATTCGATTTATTTTATTTATTTATATATATATATATATATATATATATACAATTCATTCATCGATTTCCAAATCCTATTCACTTCATATATTTGATAAAAATGATATTTTTATCCCACAGATATTTATTTCAACACATCACCATTTTTAACACTTCATATTCACAATAAAAACGTAGATTTTATTGTTTGGTCTATATATTCAACACATGAATGTTTTCGACTTCACACATACGATAAAAATTTGATTTTTATCGTTCTAGCCCTTTTTTCAACACATAAATATTTTCTATAATTGGTATATATAATAAAAATGTTATTTTTATTGTAGGACAATTTATTTTAAAACACGATTTTTTTTATATAGTTTATATATATCATAAAAATGTGATTTTTATTGTAAAACAATTTATTTCAAAACACGATTATTTTATATAGTTTATATATAAGGTAAAAATGTGATTTTTATCGTAAAACAATTTATTTCCAAAACACGATTATTTTATATAGTTTATATATATAATAAAAATGTTATTTTTATCGTAAGACAATTTATTTCAAATCACAATTACTTTATATAGTTTATGTATATCATAAAAATGTTATTTTTATTGTAAAACAATTTATTTCCAAAACACGATTATTTTATTTCGACATTCAACACATGAATTTTATTTCAACATTCAACACCTGAATTTTAAATCAAACACAAAAATATTTCAAAAATTTCGGCAGCATAACGGCAGGGTAGTTAAAACCGGGGTCGTCCCTAGTACGGCTCCTCGCTCTACCTTAAAGCCTCGCAGCTTTTGACAATGGGGATTTTCAATATCTAGTTCGTACGCAGACGAATTTTCCCATATACTAATCATATTGGGATTTCAATCACAATCAATCATTTCAAACTAACCATTCATGATGATATTCACCAAATTTTCACATCAACCAATAATCCAAACAATATCACAACCAATATATGTCGTCCTTGGTCTATGGACGAGGGGAATATATATATATATATATACGTATATAACTATATTTCCATTTCATTTCAATTTATTTCAACGCACATATCATTTTTACAATGCATATACAACTTATACATCGAACATACAACTTATACAACGCTTATACATGTGGTGTACAACGCTTATATAACCCATAATTCGACTATATAATTTATACATCGTTGTTTTCCATATCGTTTATAATTCAGAAATCTCACATTGGGTTCCACTCAACCAAAAATTGCAGAAGGCTCAGAAAAATATCCAGTCTCTTCTAGAATGTAGAAGACGTCCTCACGAGTCCACTATCTCTTGTTTCACTGAATTTCGTCAACAAACGAAAAAGATATGATTTTTACAGTGAAATCAAAAACCGTAGCGCTTTAAAGTGCTATATAATAGTTTAAAATTAAATCAGCCGTTACCTCTCTGAAATGGTTCGAAACTAGGTATTGATTTTTCGCGAAATCCGTGAAGGGGTTGGACGATCGGGCTATGCAGCGTCGAAGGGGGGCGGAGGGCGCACCTACACGAGGAGGAGTGGGCCCACTCTGTAGTCGGAATTCGCCTCGACGGCGGTTGAAAGTGGCCAACTTCCCGAGCTCGATTCTAGCTTAATACTCCACGAAAAATTTCAAACTTTATATGGATGTGAAGCTCATGAGACGATCTACAAAAACCTCAACTGGGGCATGTGATTTTGGTGCGTGGATTCGAAGAAAAAGAGGAGAGAAGGAATGAAGGCCTTTCCGTCGTTCGCTTCTGATGATTACGGGGAGAGAGAGATTTTGTTAGCCAATAGGATTTTTTTATTTTATTTATATACTTCATAATCTCAAAAATACCCCTCTTCACATACTAACACTAATCCAAACCCAACGACTGTTGTTCTTAGCTAAATACCCCCATTCTGAACACAATGGGATATGTTTCGTAAGCACATTTGACTGTTTAGTCAATTTTTCTTCCAATTAAAATATAAAACATTCAATATTTAATTTGAACATACATTTCAATTTGTCGGGGCCACCTACTGATCCTAAAAATTCCCGAAAAATAAATCTAGCTATATTTTTACGATACGGCACCCGGTATAGTCCGTCAAAGATTGAATTCAAATTTTGAAACTGCCACGCCATTTCAGGCCTTATTTATAATTCAAAGTAATTATATTTATTTTCAAACGTCGATTCAAACACACTTTTCGTTGTTATTATTTAAAATTATTTATTTTAAACATTTAAAATTCACTAAAATAGCCAATTTAAAAAATTTTAATTGGTTCAGATTTTCCGGGTTGTTACAATCTCCCCCACTTAAAACTTTTCATCCCCGAAAAGGAACAAAGTCGAAAGTGGATTAACTAACCAACTCTACTTTCAATCTGGCTTCTATTCTTCAACTTTTCAGTTTCTAGGAATTTTCAAATTCTTCAATAATTTGGCTAATACCCTAAATTTTCGATAAGTTTCGCCATAACCTCCTTTGTACGGGGGACTTCGGGATATTTCAAATAGCCTCCCATGGCCCTCACCAATCCAAAAAGAAAATCCAATCGGCTCATATAATCATCAAATCCCAAGAAATACAATAAACGTGTACCTATTTATCGGGCAAACAATTTTATTCCTTTGCTTAGCTGTTTATCCATAACCTGTTCACACATATATAATGCACATGTATATATTTCTATCTATTTTCAATTCAGTTCAATATTTGTTCAATTTGGCTAAATGGTTCAAAACTCTAATTAAACAACCAAAAATCAAACAACACAACCAACAATCAATTTGTTTGTTAACTTTCAAAAATATACTAATTAATTCACATACTCTTTTGAAATCATTCAGGCTATATAATTAAAAGTTATACATCCATGAAAAGAAAACAACAACAAAGTAGAGAACATAATGGAAATTTCAAAATATGGTAAATGTACCTTGCACTAGAGTCAATCAGAGATATCCACCCTGCACTTAGGATAGGCTTTCTGAATGCTTTCCTCAGTTTCCCAAGTACAATCTCGCAGATCTCCACTCCATTGCACTTTGACTAAGTGAACCTTCTTGTTTCTCAGTTCTTTGGTTTCTTTGCCAATAATCTTTATCGGCTCTCTTCTCACAGCTAATTCTGGAGTAATTTCCAATTCCTATTGTGCGGCTTCTTCCACAACTAAATCTGGATCATGTACATGCTTTCGAAGTTGAGAAACGTGAAATACATCATGTACTCCAGGCAACCAATCAGGTAATTGTACTCTATAAGCGAGAGTTCCAATTCGTTCAAGAATAGGGAATGGACCAATAAATTTGGGCGCTAACTTCCCAGTTTTGCCAAATCGAATTACTCCTCTTATTGGAGAAACCCTTAGATACACATAGTCACCAACAGCAAATGCTAAATCCCTCCTTCTCGAGTCTACATAGCTCTTCTGTCGGCTTTGAGCTGCTAGCAATCGTTTCTTAATGAAATCGACTTTATTCGCAGCTTCGCGAATCATATTTGGTCCCAATACCAGCCTATTGCCAGGTTCAACCCAACAAGCAAGAGATCGGCACGGTCTACCATACAATGCTTCGAATGGTGACATTGTCAGGCTCGCTTGGTAGCTGTTGTTGTATGAGAACTCAACCAAATTCAAATGTTCTTCCCATGATCTGCCAAAATCAGTAACACAAGCCCGCAATAAATCTTCTAGAATACGATTCACCCTCTCAGTTTGACCATCTGTTTGAGGATGATAAGTGGTGCTCAAGTTCAGTTTCGTTCCCAGTTCTACTTGAAATTCCTCCCAGAATTTGCTAGTAAATATTAGATCTCTATCACTAACTATACAGATCGGCACTCCATAAAGCTTAAGAATTTCCTTGAAATAAACCTGTGCCAGACTCTGAGTAGTTCTATTGGATCTGATAGGTATAAAACGGGCGGTCTTCGTGAAGCGATCTACGATCACCCAAATACTGTCATTCCCTTTCTTGGTTCTGGACAAACCATCTATGAAGTCCATAGAAATGTGTTCCCATTTCCAACCTAGAACGTCCAATGGTTGCAACAATCCGGCAAGTTTCTGTTGATCGCTTTTAACTAGTTGGCAAGTAGGACACCTGCTAACATATATTGAAATGTCACTTTTCATAGCTTTCGACCAGAATGTTCGCTTGAGATCGTTATACATTTTTGTCACACCTGGATGGATACTCAACTTGGACTTGTAACATTCGTCTAACACTTCTCTTTTGAGCTCGGGGATGTCGGGAACACAAATCCTTCCTCCCAATCTCAGGATTCCATCATTATCTATTTGAAAAACTGAGGGTTCGCCTTTCTGAATTCTTCTGATCATATCCTTAATAAAATTATCATCCTTCTGTAGAATAGATATTTTGTCAATCAAGGAAGTCGTAATGATAAAACTGGCAATTATCACATTCTTTCTACTTAGTGCATCCGCCACAACATTGGCTTTTCCTGGAGTGTACAAACTTTCAAAGTCGTATGCTGCAAGAAATTCTAGCCAACGTTGCTGCCTCAGATTCAAGTCTTTCTGGGTGAACAGATACTTTAGCGACCGATGATCTGTATACAGTTCGAATTTCTCACCCAAAAGATAGTGTCTCCAGATTTTCAAAGCAAATACAATAGCCAACAACTCAAGATCATGAGTAACGTAATTCTTCTCATGCGGTTTCAGCCGACGGCTAGCATAAGCAACCACTTGACCTCTTTGCATTAACACTACACCAAGGCCTTCTCTCTGAACTCAGACTTCGTACTGGCCTCAGGATGTGCACTTGTCTCTGGGCTATCAGTTTCAAACTTCCTTTTGTTGCAAGAACTGTCATCCTCTTCATCGACAAAAAGGCCTCGCTTATCTTGATCCTCATACTGATAAGCCATGTATATCATTTCATAAAAAGGAAGCTTCACATGCCCCATCACACTATTCTGGTATTTTCTTTGAAGACCATTAATAAACCTCAGATTCTTCCTCTTTGGATTTTGAATTAGATGAGGGGCAAAATGAGAAAGTTCATTGAATCTCTTTGAATTGATCCCAGGTGATATCACCTTCTGAATTATCCTTAATGACTGTTTCCCACCAGATTAAAGCTTCTTCTTTGAGCGCCCAAGATGCCACTAATCTTTTCTGATCGTCTCTTAGCAGGAAACACTCAAAAATTCTTTCAGCAGAACTCACCCAAGCTTGAGTTTGAATAATCGATTCATTGCCCGAGAATTGTGCTCCGCCCAGATTCCGATATCTCTTAAATAGAGCCTATAGATCTGGTTCTGCATTCCTTCTGTTTCTGACACTCATTTTCTAGTACTTCTGCAAATAGCAGGTCAAGTGTCAGGTCAACAAAAAAGATATTATAATGTATAGAAACATATACTTGAATGTAAATGTGTCTATCGGGGTGTATTTCATTCTGTTATACTCATACTAGGATATTACTGATCCTGTCTGTAATGAGTTACTCGTCCTAGAACACTACTGGTTCTATTTCTGACGAGTTCGTTAATATGTTATATTCCAGAACTAAGCTTAACCAAAGCTCTGATACCACGTGAGACGACCCCAAACCCCGTACTGATGGTGGCAAGGGTAATCTTTGGAATATAACACATAAACAGAAAACAGCAGAACAGAAATAAATAAATATACCAGATAATGTACAAATAATACTAGATAAATATAATCATCATAGTTACACAGTATATAGGATCATACTTAGTACAAAATACAGTTCAGCTATACATAAATGTCTATAGCAGAAAATAAACATAATATACACAATAGGAGCTGAACAGCATAAAAAGAGATAAATGGTAGAATCCATCTTCAGCTCCAGCTATCCAGAAAGAGCCTGCTAAAACATAAATACAAGGCTGCCCGTGTAGAAAAAGGGGCACCCGAGTTTGCAAGTGAAACAAACTACGAGTCGGTCATGGGACTGGTATGAGAAATCTACTTAACACATTTTATAATATGGCCAATCACTGGACCACGCCACTTTCGCGGAAAGGGTTTACTCCATTGGATTGCCAGTGCTTTAAAATAAGTAAATCTTTTAAACATCGCAATGCTTTTTTATATATAAAAATGAAGCCATTATAAGACTCAGTTCCCATCAAAATATGCAACGCAAACCGGAGGATAGAGTTTTTACCTTATAATGGCCAAATATGTTTGATACGAATAAAACAAAAGCATTTGATATTATTACTAGTGTTTATATGTTTCAAAAACAATTTCACATCATAAGTATCAATCATAGACGACATTAATACCCCATACCACTATGTCGCCATATATAGGTATACAATCAAAACCCCACGGTGTCGTAATTCGAAATTGGATTTCCGTCATGAACCGAGGCAAGGGATCATCCTCTCCGTTTCGATACAATCTAGCCTAACATGTCTCAGGACCCAGACTCAGGTGGGCCCTTGGAGCGACAGGGCCGGTCCACCGATGTGGATTAAAATGCCTGAACACTGCGTTTCCCCATCTTTTGTGGCGTAAATGAGCCAAATGACTCCATTGGCTTCACATAGTCACCGATATATCTGAGGCACCTCACAAAAGCAACAACCACACAGGTGAAAATAATATAAATGTCAGCTAGTTTAAGCACTGACACCACCTCTAGCTAGAAAGAAACGCATGTCCTCCCAGAGGTCCTCTCCCGTTTCTGGCTCATACCGGGGTGTGAGGCTCGCGAATCAACGTTATACAAAAAGCTATGCCACACAGGCTGTGCTTTGATCATCAACAACAAGACTTTGCTTTTCAACAAAAGCCTTGATCATCTACCACTTAGGCATGCCACACAGGCAATTCGCTCCATGCGACTGATTTCTATCGATATATAACCTCTGAGCTCGTACGTCTCAGAGAAGGACGTTAAGAAAAAGAATAAATTCTCCGTCGCCAAACAGATATATGTTTAATAGAGAACAATCAACACAAAACAAAATCCAATGTCAGACACACAGTCCATTTGCAAGTTCGTTCTGGGTCTGAACGAAACCGGAGGCACTATATACCTCGCATATCCATCGATCTCCACGTACGTCTGGACGATCACCACTCATTATCCATATTTCGGGATGCCTCCCAATCTGGACATCAGTTATCATCCAACCGAGGTGAAGATCTCCAGTCTTCAACCCCCGTCTTCATCATCGACTTCTTACCGCCGATCAATTATTTGAAATGAGATTTAACTCGGCCTTTTCAAATAATTCACGTATATTTAAAATTTAAATCAATTCATTTCAATGGTTAAACTATTCGACATCAATAATTTTGCTATTAAAGGTAATTCTCACGCTAAACACATTCAACCATCAAATTTCCAATAAACCGGGTAAATTCGGTTTATTTCCATTCCATATCGTTTATAATATTTTATAATGATTTATCGCTATTTTTATTTATTTAAAAATAGGCCATTTCATTCAAACGACGCTTCAGGCCATAACGCGACCGTGGCGCTGTTTTTCTTCAGATTTGATTTACACATATATGAAAATCTAACCATTGGATCTTCACCAATTTTATATCATTAGAAAGATCTCTTCAAAACGAATCCAACGGTTTCAGTTTTGGGAAAATCCGACGGTCGGATCTCCCGGTACACTCGTTTGAAGTTTCGATTTCAAAATACGAACTGCACCGTCGTTATTCGATTTAATTTAATTATAAATATATATATATATATATATATATAATCGATTCTGGCGCTGTTTTTCTTCCGATTTGAATTAAACATTCCAGACAATCCAACCGTTGGATCTTCACAAAGTGGGTGTCGTTGGAAAGATATTTCCAAGGCGAACCCAACGTTTGTGGTTTCGGGAAAGTCTGATGGTTGGATCTCCCGCACTAATCGTTTGAAATCACGGTTTCAAAACACGAACTGCAGCTTCGTTATTTAATTAATTAATTTATTTTATTTATATATATATATATATAAATACAATTCATTCTTCGATTTCAAAACCATATTCACTTCATATATTTGATAAAAATGATATTTTTATCCCACAGATATTTATTTCAACACATCACCATTTTTAACACTTCATGTTCACAATAAAAACGTAGATTTTATTGTTCGATCTATATATTCAACACATGAATGTTTTCGACTTCACACATATGATAAAAATTTGATTTTTATCGTTCTAGCCGTTTTTTCAACACATAAATATTTTATATAGTTGGTATATATAATAAAAATGTTGTTTTTATTGTAAGACAATTTATTTCAAAACACGATTATTTTATATAGTTTATATATAAGTTAAAAATGTGATTTTTATCGTAAAACAATTTATTTCCAAAACACGATTATTTTATATAGTTTATATATATATATAATAAAAATGTTATTTTTATCGTAAGACAATTTATTTCAATACACGATTACTTTATATGGTTTATATATATCATATAAATGTTATTTTTATTGTAAAACAATTTATTTCCAAAACATGATTATTTTATTTCAACATTCAACACATGAATTTTATTTCAACATTCAACACATGAATTTTAAATGAAACACAGAAATATTTCAGATAATTTCGGCAGCATAACGGTAGGTTAGTTAAAACCGGGGCCGTCCCTAGTACGGCTCCTCGCTCTACCTTAAAGCCTCGCAGCTTTTGACAATTGGGATTTTCAATATCTAGTTCGTACGCAGACGAATTTTCCATATACTAATCCTATTGGGATTTCAATCACAATCAATCATTTCAAACCAACCATTCATGATATTCATCAAATTTTCACATCAACCAATAATCCAAACAATATCACAACCAATATATATCGTCCATGGTCTGTGGACGAGGGGAGTATATATATATATATATATATATATATATACATATATACACGTATATAACTATATTTCCATCTCATTTCAATATCATTACAATTTATTTCAATGCACATATCATTTTTACAACGCATATATAACTTATACATCGAACATACAACTTATACAACGATTATACATGTGGTGTACAACGCTTATATAAAACATACTTCGACTATATAATTTATACATCGTTGTTTTCCATATCGTTTATAATTCAGAAATCTCACATTGGGTTCCACTCCACCAAAAATTGCAGAAGGCTCAGAAAAATATACGGTCTCTTCTAGAATGTAGAAGACCTCCTCATGAGTCCACTGTATCTTGTTTCACTGAATTTCGTCAACAAACGAAAAAGATATGATTTTTACAGTGAAATCAAAAACCGTAGCACTTTAAAGTGCTATAGAATAGTTTAAAATTAAATCAACCATTACCTCTCTGAAATGGTTCGAAACTAGGTATTGATTTTTCGCGAAATCCGTGAAGGGGATGGACGATCGGGCTACGCAGCATCGAAGGGGGGCGGAGGGCGCACTTGCACGCAATGGAGTGGGCCCACTCGGTGGTCTGAATTCGTCTCGGCGGCGGTCGAAAGTGGCCAACTTCCCGAGCTCGATTCGAGCTTAATACTCCCCGAAAAATTTCAAACTTTATATGGATGTGAAGCTCATGAGACGATCTACAAAAACCTCAACTGGGACATGTGATTTTGGTGCATGGATTCGGAGAAAAAGAGGAGAGAAGGAATGAAGGCCTTTCCGTCGTTCGCTTCTGATGATTACGGGGGGAGAGAGATTGTCTTGGCCAATAGGATTTTTTTATTTTTTTTTATATATTTCAAAATCTCAAAAATACCCCTCTTCACATACTAACACCAATCCAAACCCAACGGCTGTCGTCCCTAGCTAAATACCCCCATTCCAAACACAATGGGATATGTTTCGTAAACCCATTCGACTGTTTCAGTCAGTTTTTCTTCCAATTAAAATATAAAACATTCAATATTTAATTTGAACGTACATTTCAATTTGCCGGGGCCACCTACTGATCCTAAAAATCCCTGAAAAATAAATCTAGCTATGTTTTGACGATATGGTCCCAACAAAACTAGTTTCGTCGAATTCTGAGACCGTTTGAAAAATGGCCCTTTTCTGGTCGATCCAATTTAATAAAAATCGACCAAACACATTTTCTTTTGCCGCGCTCACATACTAGCTTCAAAAATTATGAAATTTGAAACCTAGCAATAATTTGACATCCCGGATCCAACAAAAGTGGTTTCGTCGAATTCTGAGGTCGTTTGCAAAATGGCCATTTTCACGGCTATATATTCTCTATAGCGACCTTTCTAAAAATTCATTTGGCCATAACTTTTGACTCCCGCTATGAAACTTCGATTTTTCAGATTTGTTAGAAATATATTCACTAACAGATTTAAATATTTTTGGTTTCACTAAAATTCGTTTTAATTTGCACCCGGTACAGTCAGTCAAAGATTGAATTCAAAATTTGAAACTGCCGTGCCATTCCAGGCCTTGTTTATAATTCAAAGTAATTATATTTATTTTCAAACGTCGATTCAAACACACTTTTCGTCGTTATTATTTAAAATAATTTATTTTAAATATTTAAAATTCATTAAAATAGCCAATTTAAAATTTTTAAATTGGTTCAGATTTTCCGGATTGTTACAATTTGGAATACCACCATTTTCATCAGTCTGTACTAAATCCTGATCCTCACCATTCTCATTAGGCTGAATATGAACTTGTGTATTAACATCAACAGTAGCATCAACTTCACCATCTTCAGTTGCTAAGGCCTCAAATGCTTTACCATTTGTATTCACCCTCTTTTTCTTATCACCTAAAATTCCTTTATCATTAAGATCATATTTCCTCATCCAAACCTTCTTGGATTTCATTCTAACAGTATTCCATACACCTCTGGATGACTGCTGACCAGACTTAAAATCACCCCCTAAAACAATGTCTCTATTGTACTGAAAATCTAAATTACCAGCTTCTTGCTTAGTATGAACTGCCTTTGCTTCAACATTAAATTCACAATTGTTCGTATTATGACCAAACATTTTACAAATAGTACAAATACATGGCCTCCAATCATAAGAAACTTTAACAGAAGGGCAATTCTTACCCAAACCTCCCATAGGTATCTGATCCGGCAACTCAAATTCCAAAGAAACATCAATCAACACTTTAGCATACCGAAATCTTTGTAACCTTTCAGTGCTAGAGTCAAAGCAGATTAATCTTCCTATATGACACGCTAACCAATTAATGCCTAAGAGAGTCCACAATAAAATAGGAATCCTGTAAAAATGTACCCAAACTGGAACTTTTCCAATCTGAGATTGTGCAAGACCTAGTGAAGGATCCCAAATTGTAATGATGAACATACGACCCCTAATAAAAATAGGGTCCGATCTAAGAATTTTAGATTGATCAGACTAATTTGAAAATTGAAAATAAAAATGAAGACCATCAGATTTAATATCTACAGATCCATCAAGCTTCCACAATCTAAGCAAAGAGTTTACCACAATCGGATAGGCAAGAGATCCATCCAAAAAGAAGCCGACAAGAATGTTACTCCAGTACTGCAGCCCTTCATTCTTTACAATTTCAGGAATCGATTGCGAATCACCAATTCTTGGAATATCAATGTGTATTGGCTTGTATACTCCAGCGTTTCTCGGTAAAGAATTAAAGAGCGAGGCATAATCAACCTTCGTGAAAGAAGGAAATGATACTTTTGAGGAACTGCCAGATCTTGGATCTTGAAACACTGAATTGTCTGCACAACTAGCTTCAGAGGGATTCCCAGAAAGATTGGCAGAAGGAGGAGGAGGTGGATCAGGGGGAAGAGGCGGAGAAGATAGGGGGAAATTGGCGTCAAAAGAGAAGGGAGGGGGAGGAGCTGTCACCGTCGCCATTTTGGAGAATCTATAGAATTTTTTATTGTTATTCTACATCATAATGTTATTTTACATCAGAAATATATTTTTACATTATAAATTTTGTTTTATAGTATAAATGTCATTTACATTAAAAAATATCTTTTTACATTATAAATGTTATGTTACATTTTCAAGATGACATTTCTAATATACAAAAATATAATTCAACAAATAATTATTTTATGTTTTTATTCATACAATAAAAATGTGAATTTTTATTGTTTAAACATTTTATTTTGAAACATTCTTTATATTCTGAATCGGAATGTGACCCAATCAATTACCATATAATTTTCAGTTATATGGATTTTATATATCGCATGAATGCAACAATAATGATAAACAATCATCAAACAGTCTAATCACATCCAGAGTGAAGTTTTCAACTATGTGAGCATTAAAATAAATAAATAACGCTCATCACAGACTATTAATCCATCGATTGATATATAAATAAATTCAAGGGAGATGTGAACAAATTATCATCCCCTGACCCGTGTGGGGTTTTCAAACAACAACATTTTATTTAAACAAGTTATTGGTTAATAAATTTGACCAATTTTCACTGTTCAAACTTCAAATTATAAATAAATATTTATAATCTAATTTCAACTACCAAATTTATATTAACCTTATTTTTGATCATTTCAACATCGCAAACAACAGACAATACAGTCAATTTAAATCGTCCATGGTATGTGGACGATGGAGTGATCTAATCAAGCACAGTGTACAGTTTATAGTGATTAAACTGATAAAAAATCTAAACTGGAAATTCTATAGATTTTTCAGTTATAAAAGTAAATAAATAACTGTGTAGAAATTTTAGTAAGGAGTTCTCACCTTCGTTTCCACTCCATCTGTCTCTACTGATGATTCTGATACTGTTCTTCTTCCATTCAGTTCCATCATAGTCTGTTTCACAGAGTATATACATTAAAAATCATATTTTTATAACGCAACATATATTTAAAAATCCCATTTTTAACACTGTTATTTTATTTTCAAAACAGTGTTAATTTTCATATACAAAACAATATTATGTTTCTTTTAACAAAACAGTGGTATGTTTCCTTTTGAAAACTATGCAATTTTATATTTTATAAACAATGTCATTTTTTGTAGTTAAAACAATGCAAATTTTATAGTTTAAAAACAATGTCAATTTTATAGTTTAAAAACAATGTACGTTTTTCTATCAAAAACAATGTGTGTTTTTCTATCAAAAACCATGTATGTTTTACTACCAAAAACAAAGTATGTTTTACTTTTCAATGCAATGTATTTTATTTATCAAAACAATGCTTTTCATATGATTAAAAATTATGCGATTTCTATGATTAAAACAATGCGATTTCTATGATTAAAACAATGCAATTTCTATTTTCAAAACCTATGCTAATGTTATTTTCAAAGACAATGCTCTTAAATAATTTAAAACAATGATTTTTTTTATATTGTTATTCTTTATATTTAAAAAAATATGCTAATCTTTTATATTTAAAGAAATACTATTTTATATTTTAAATCAATGTTCTTTATGTTTTAGATCAATGTTTGTTCATGTTTTTGACCATTATATTTTATATACTTTGATCCTTTTTTTATTCACTTTGATTTTTTTCATATAACTTAATAAACTAATTACAATAAAATAAAATAATATACCCATAATCATGTTTAACATAGTGATGTTGTTTCTTTCTTCTTCGATCGATCAATACTGTAGCACGCCAATCCATTCTCCTCCGCTTCAACCACCTGCGCACGCGCCACCAAGGGGCCGGACCTCCATCGCCCTCCACCACCACGACCCCCTCTTCGACGCGGCCTAAACCTCGCCATCACGTGACACTCGACGTCCCCATCGCCCCAGGAAACCAACTCGGACGCAGCTCGTTCGAGCGCTGAAATCTCACCCACTACCTCACGAATAATCATCATTGCCGTATGGATTAGAAGACCAGAAGTTTCTCTTTAATTTTTGTTTATAAATCACCTTTTAATTTGGAGAAATTTGGATGAAATTAGTGATTTAAAATCGATGCTTTCCGGCCATTGATGAGTATGTGCGGCAGCTGGAAAATAGAACTAGGGTTTGAGAAAATACAGCGTATAGTATATCGTATTTATAATAGTATTTTTATTTATTTAATTAATTCAATTTAATTCAAATAATGCTAACTTAACACCTCGAACTCCAAACGAATCCCAACGACTATCTCCCCTAGCTAAATACCCCCATTCCGAATACAATGAGATATGTTTCGTAACCCAGTTCGGCTATTACGATCAGTTTTTATCAAAATTAAAATATAAATTAATATATATTTAATTTGAACGCACATTTTAATTTACCGAGGCCACATACTGACTCTAAAAATTCCAGAAAAATATTTTCTGGCTTTGTCTTGACGATACGGTCCTAACAAAACTAATTTCATCGAATTCCGAGACCGTTTGAAAAATGGCCATTTTTTGGTCGGTCCGATTTGACTGAAACTGACAAAACGCATTTTCTTTTGCCACGCTCACATATTAATTCGAAAAATTACGAAAATTGAAACTAGCAATAATTTGACATTCCGGTTCCAACAAAAGTGGCTTCGTCGAAAATGGAGGTCGTTTGAAAAATGGCTATTTTTAATATTAAAAAATATATTTTATAATGACCATTCTGAATTTTAAACTGGGCATAACTTTTTATTCCCGATATGAAATTTCGATTTTTTAGATTCGTTGGAAAGATATTGTTAAATAAATTCTAATATTTCTTGTTTCACTAAAATTCGATTTATTTCGAATCCTGTACATTCAATTGAAATTTGAAATCAAATTTTCAAACTATCGCGCCATTTTGAACTCCTTTATAAGTAAATTAAAAATTATTCGTTCTAACTTTGATTTAAATAAATTTTTGGTAGTTATTATTTAAAATAAATTATTTTAAATATCCAAAATCCATTAAAATTGCCAAAATACAAATTTTAAATTGGTTCAGAAATTGCGGGTTGTTACATCCACTCACCTAAATTGCTTTCCAATTCCTGAACCAGGTCCAGATCTAGCATTCCATAATTTTCCCTAACTGGATTTAGAACCTAACAACCATGGATCGATAATTCTTACTAAAAGAAAAATGGAAGAAAGTGGAAGAAAATCGAATAGACCAGATCTAAGGATTTACATTACTTCGCATATGATTCTGAAAACATTCTTATTAATATTCATTCTTTTTCTCCAAATCTTGATTCATAAACTTTATCGCATTGCAATAGACTTTATTTAGCTAATCTTTTCCGAGAATTCTGTATGAGAAATGGTTACTTTTTATTGTATTCTGTTGAAAATAACGGCTTATCCTAAACTAATTATCTTATTTTTATGAAGATATTTGAGGAGGGAGAATGGCAGAGTATAGACATTGTCTCAGAAATATGAGATTTAGGCTAGGCTCTGCTAGCCTATTTATAGGTGTTCAGGATCTTGTCGTACATGTAACGACCCGGGGTTTTTGCGATCCTGGACATCGGCATACAACACTATGTCGACTATTCAAGCATCAGAAACACCGGATAGTCCATGAAAGAAGTTAGAGGGTGAGAATAGATAAGATAGAAACTTATAATAGAAGAAGAAGAAGAACATACAACATCAGAGAAAACCCGAATCTCACAGCGGAACGCATAAATATATTTCATAACATAACTTTGAAATAAAACAGTATATGTATACAATACCATTATTAGAGTATAACACTTACAACACAGCGGAAATAACAATAGCTATATAATCCTGAAGCCTCCTGCTCTAGCTCTTCAAGTATCTGTAAATCCCGACTACTTGACTGCCCGTACAAAATTGGGCACCCAAGAGTTTAGGGAAACAAAACAAAATAAACTCTGGGTCAGTCATGTGACTGGTGTGAGTAAACTCAAATCATTTGATTTAACTTTCAAAATTTCTTTTGAAACAAAGAATAATCATAAGACCGATCCACACATAAACACGGATGGCTTTTACCTTATGATAACCCAAAATATTTCTAAACGATACTTGTCTGATATTATAATAATGTCTAGATCAGGTAAATAGAAATCTAGCAGAAACGCTTGCATCTAACGTTCTACATATAATATACAATCAAAACCGCGGGCTTTTATTTGGGAAATGGATTCCAACTATGACAAGGTATGGATCCACCTTCCGCTCAGTGTACTCTAGAAGCGATACACTGGAGTTCAACAAGAACATCTTGCAACTTGGCCACACATGACCGACCATTCATTTCTCTTAAATGTATCGAATATATTGTCACCCCTCGGTTAGTATTCCAACATAACCGTTCCCGGGAGATACAGAATTGAAAGAAGTACAAATATGAATATTCTCTAGATGGTGACAATATACCCTAATTGGGTGCTGCCCACTTAGCCATGCTGCCTACCCGATTTCTGTCATTTCCCAGTTGATGAGGCTTGAGGTTATAACGTATCTCTATACAGATCACATCTTCATTTACTTTGAATGCCACGTCATCAAACCCGTCAAATCACAAATTCATTTCCCCAAAAATACCATGGGTATAAGCTAAGAGAAACGAATTCCTCTGCCACCAACGTAAATACGTTTGAAACGATCAACTTACGCGATCTACCAGATATACTCTGTCAGACATTCGTCCATTCAAGTTGTCCTGGGACTGGACAAACCGAAGGCACTATTCCGTACATCCATCCTAGGCAATCTCTACCTAGGACTTATACAACAGCCCTTGCACTTTACTCCATCTTCAATTTTCTTTGGCATATATGATTCCGCAACGCTTATGCCAATACGGAGTGGTTCTTTGGATAAGAATCCAACTGGTGTCTCCATATTAACAACGTAAAAATGGTAAAAAATTTTGATAGTCGATGATTTAACTATCAAATGAAAACACGTGTGCAAACAACAATCTTATATCCAATTGGAATTTCTATTGATCAATCATCATCATATATACATACATATATATATATATATATATTTCCTTATTTTCTATATTTAGAAAATATACGTTATTAACTTTGGAAAACGTTTCCATTTCTGATTCACACATCACTATCTTCTCACATATATCAGTCTCTAACTGTAAACCAGTAAGAGAACAACCCCCTACGTATTAACCCCGAAGGCTGAAACCAACATCAGATCAATACCAAGACAGCCATTCAACTCAACTAATTTCTAGTCAGTTTCTAATTCCAGTAATTCCCCTTAAATTCCTAATTCAAACCCCAAATTCCTTTATAATATTTTATTTGCAAAATATTTACTTTCAATCAATATCATGTTATACCCGTGTGCGAAGCACGGGTCTGAACCTTCCTAATGTAAAATTCTCCTTTTATGAAATTCTATTCATTTTCCAAACATTTCCCTTTTATAGTTCTATTTACTTCCTAAATCAATATTCCTTTTATAATTCTATTTATTCTATACATATTTCCTTTTATAAAAATTCTATTTATTTTCTAAATGAATATTTCCTTTCAATTCTATTTATTTAACAAATATTATTTCCTTTTATATTTGTTTTACAAATATTTCCTTTTATATTCAATATCCACTTTGAAATCCCATTTTATAAAATCATTTTATTTTTATATAAATATATTTTATTTTCAACGTACACATTGAAAATTCCCATTTTTATTCCAGTATTATATATGGTATTTAAAATACCAAATAGTAATGATTGATATCATTCAAACACACATAATCAAAATAGATTATATATCACATCATATATTACAATATATGAAAAACAGTAAAATAAATGTTGAGGAATCCGACCTGTTTCCCTACATCACAGATGTTAAACAATATAATTAACATCGATTTCATTTCAATATGAAATATTCTATTAAACAGAATCAATATTTGATTAACGATTTATATATATATCGTTATTTATATTTTCAACCAATACATAAGCAATTCAACCAAACAGTTAACACACAGCAATCAACAGATAATTATCAGTTCTAAGAATACGTTATAAAAATATAACTGTTCAGAGTTTGTGAGTTTTACTCACATTGACAGTTCATCGTTAAAGAACAATAAACTATTGTTTGATTCAGATCAAACAATTTATTTCGCCATAAATTCAAACGAGCTCCAATCCACTTCCAGTTAGTTCCATTTTGTAGTCGTCATCCATACGATCCCAACGTATCTTGTTTCGCTTTATATTGGGCCCAACGCCCAACCGTAAGAACCCAATATGCACACCCTTCTTCCCCAACTACCAATCACGAACATCGCACCATCCTTCCTGAAATGCAAATCTACCCCTTCTCATGTATATACCCAATGCGTTATATATACCAACGTATTTATATAAAATGATTCATCTTATCCCATGATTTTTCACATGATCCATCTCTCGCGTCAACCTTCCACCTGTACACAAATCTCCATTTTCAGGCAACCAACTTCACACTGCATATAACCCTACTCCACCATTTCTCTCAGCTCGATACACTGACACACGTATGAAACCAACTATCCGCACCGAGTACCCAAATGAACGACTCCATTCTTTCTAACTGTAACAGCCTTCCTCCCCATCTACATACAGAACAAAATCCACCCGCAATCCAAAACGTGTACACACCAATCCCATTCGCATATGAAACAGCTCCATCTCGCATCTCCAGTAAAAACCGCAAGTCCCCTTCAATTCCTCAAACCTACGCATCCCCATGAAAACAAGTTTGATGCTCTGTTTGCGAGATGCCTGCTTTGTCGTCCTGTGATGACCCGAGATCTGGCCACGCACCCTCCATGACAATGCCTACGCCACCGAACCCAATATTTACGTGAGGTGGTGATTTATTTTCTTAACTTTGATTTTGAAAGTATACAGACTTCGGGTTTTTTATTTCTGAAAAAAACAATCTGGTGTTCTCGTAAAAAGTTTTTGTATATAAAGGATTTCGAATCTTCATGGTGGAGTAATAGGGTTCGCTAGATGTAGATAAGAGTGGTAGGCTGCCACGACATTTCCTTTTCAAAATTCTGGGTTTGTACGTGTATGGCTAGACAAGTTGTTCCTTTGTCATGATGTAATAGGGAGATAGTTAGCTGTGGGATGGTAACTACTCATGTATAATATATTATTTGTTTGTTTTTCTCAAATAATATATATGGCAAATAATAACCTGTGGTGTGGTTTAAGATTACTATTGTGTCAAATTTACGTTGTCGGTCCCACACGGGATAGGCTTGTATTTTCCTTTACTTTAGTACGAAGAAATGGAGTAGCTTGCATATAAAGTTTTGTCCCATTTTTGTTTTGAGTTATAATATTTTCGCACATCCCGTTATATAGAATTTCATTTGTTTACAACTATTATCGACCATAACAAAAATACTGTTGTGACGAGCAATGTGCCACGATTTCAGAAATATAATAATATAGGTCCGTTAACTTATTCGGTGAAACCCCGAAATGTTGATATAGGGTGTAAAATACTCCAAATAAAAAGTGGCTTATTTCCTAAAATAAAAATTACAGAAAAATTCTAAAAATTAAATTATAACTACATCTAAAAGGATTTCTCCAAATTCGAAGCCAATATTTAATTATAATTAAATATATCGTTTTGGCTTATAAACGTTTCCATAGCGACTATTTTAAAATTTGATTTGGACACAACTCACAATCTACATGACGAAATCCTGATTTTTCTCTTCCATCAGAAAATTATACTTCACCAGCTTCTAACATTTCTTGTTTCACAGAAATCCGATTTAAAACAGACCCTGTATATCCAGTTGAAGTTCAAATCGCCAAACAGCGAACTGCCGCGCCATTTCAAGCTCGAATTTAATTATAATAGATTTATACGTTCAAACTTCGTTTATATAATATATTCGTTATTCTAATTCAATTATAAACTGAATTATATAATTTGAATTGCCCAGTTTACATTATATTGTCAATTCACTAATTCTGATTATTTCAGAATAAAATATATTATTTAATTATTATATTAATTAAATATTCACCATTATTTAATTAAACAACCATTTAATCCTCTATATCACTATTTGAATAATTAAATAAATAAATTATACATCGCTGAAAATACGGGTCGTTACAGTACACGTAGCGCTGAGTCAGCACAGAACATCGTTAAGAAAACAGTCCAGATTCATCGATGAATCTGGTTGGATCTAGGTAGTGTCGACCCCCCTATGGGTCCCGCGATCTGTTTTGGTGCGGAAGTTTGAATTTCGAATGAATTTATGGAATTTATTTAACTGTTATTTTCACATGTAATCTTCTTGTACGTACACAAATCTTCTAATGACCGTTTTACGCGTATATATATGCACAACTTTGGTTGTTTTCAAAATTCAAATGGTGTTGCACAGTTATTTGATTCTTACCATATTTCTTTGATTGCAGCCTTATCTTGAACTCTATCTCTTGTATATTTACATTTCTGCACATATATATATATATATATTCTCATATATATATATATATACATATATTTTCTTTACTTCCTAATATGTATATTTTTCCTTATATGTGCATTTATACATATTTTTCGCTTATGAACATGTGTTATTTTAGCCGTTCCCTTAAAACAAAAATATGACGGCGACGAGGATCGAGCTCTGTACCTCTTGTATGCAAGTCACTTGCTCTAACCAACTGGGCTACTAAGACTATTGTTAACAAGACTTAGAACAATGGTAGTTATTATTCTCTTCTTATTCCTCTTTTTCATATTTTCTTCAATATTTCATTTAAACCATTGCATGAATCTTTTTCTTTTATTTCTCTTGCATAATATTTGTAAATCATTGCATGCAACATATTTATGTTGCATGCAACCAATCTTTTCTTTCTTTTAATGCATGCATTACATTTTTATTTGCATTAATATTTTCTTCTTTTTTAGTGCATGTAATTACATGCAATCATATATTATCATTATTATATTTTTCTTTTAAATGATTGTGTCTATGCATATATATACACATATGCATTATTTTAATTATTAAATTGTCATAAAATGCGGGGTGTTACATGACTAATGTCATAACTATAAAGGTTATGTTAATAAATAAGAAATCTATGAAATATGTGATGAATGAGCAATGTAACATATTCTAATAAATTATATTAGAAGGGATTGTAATATAATAGATAGACTTGTCATAGAGGCAAGTAAGAAAATAACACAAAGATTATAGTTAAAAGATGAAACGGAAAGTAAGATGCTTATTATAATTAAACTTAAACAATGGGGAATAAGTTTAACAAGTAAACTTATGATTATAATTACGGTAATATTATAACATGAGGTTATAATTAAATGGAAAAGAGTAGAGTAGACATATTATTAGTAAACTTATAATTAAATAAAATTAAGTTTAATGAATATATTAATAAGTGATTGTCCGTTCCGGCAATGAGAGCTGATTAGGGAAAATAAGCGGCCAACTAATGCTAATAAATAAATAACTTGAATGCTGAATAAAAATGTAATGTTTGAGTTTATTAACAATGCGGTAAGTAATAAAAGTGCGTAGTTGAAGTTTAGACATAAGGTTTAATAACGTAATGATGAGTTGCGCAAGGACTGTCCGTACATATTTTGGATAAAGAGCTTATGGGACATATCATCTTGGGTGTTTGGAGACACGATGGAAGCACATCCAACTTATTCGACGAGACTGGAAGGAAGTGAAGGACTTCTACGGGACGTGACGATACTCCGTAATGGCCCTCTGTTGTACGCCTAATGAAGTTGTACCCACAGATGCATGGTCTGTACGGTTCTATCTAGTGATATGCCTTGGTTGCATCTTGGATGATGGACAACCTAAAGACTCATTGGGATGATCTTAGGATGATTCGGCGGCTGCCTCAAGGATAGAGGCTGTGTGGTCAGGACCTAACAAGGATAGTAGGTCGTCAGATATCTATCATCATGAATTGGGGCATGTGCGGGAAACACTGGAGCTAAACCAATAGGCCAATGATCTTCATTATTGGGTCATTGGATGAGGGACCACATGTTTGTTTAGATTGGATGGTAGAGTGGTCATTTAGCTCTTTTGAATAGACTTTCATTATATTGGGGGTAGGTTGGAGTAGGGCCTTGGAGAACCACTGAAGAGACAAAACTAAATTAAGATATTTGTATTGTAGGCCTAACGAGGATGTCCTTTACAGGTATGTGTAAAGCCCCCGACTTAGTTTCGTGGAGAAACTCAGGGATTAGAGCGCCCTTATGGCGCAGCGATAGAGCTTATTCGCTTTTGCAGCATAGCCTAGTATGCGCTCGTGGCATGATGATAGAGACTTGGTATGCCTTCGTAGCATAGTTTAGTATGCTTTCGTAGCATGGAGATGGAGGTCGAATACGTTTTTCATAGTACGACGATAGGGATAACTCGAGGAGGGTACTATGGGAAGTACCTCAATATTGGACATATAACTACATATATATTATTTGTTGGGAGTACATGTGTACGATTTATGCAGAGAAATCAAAATGTGTATTGTGAAATAAACCCGAACAACTTAGTAAATATGAACTAGCGATAGAACGTTATATGTAGTTTATTATACAAAGTGTACTTTATTCATTCACCAGAACTTATGTTCTGATCCCTCCTCAAAACAAACCCATAGGTTAGACAAGTGGTTGAGATTCTACAGCTTAGAGACACTTGTTAGATAGTGTCATTAAATTGGTGAGTACTTACTTACAATTATATTTTATTCCCTTCCGCTATGAGATTTCTATTATGAGCTCTTGCATATTTATCTTTGACTTTTTGCAAGATACCAGATAAACTTTAACGACCCGGATTTTTTAAGCGTTAAATTTCGAATATTTAAATTGATGGGATGTTATCAGCCACAACATTATCAGCTGTAACACCCCACATTTTTAACTTAAAATAATAAAATAAGAATAACTTAATTAAATACTCAGAATTAAGTAAAACGGATTGTGCAATTGCGTCCATCTCGAAATTTTGGTTAAGATAGACACCTAGTTTGCGTAAATCGGACACTATATGAAGAAGTTATTAGCGTTAGAAGTTTGTATACATATAAGGAGCTTAGATGTATATATATATTTAATAAATATATCCAGAAAATTCAAAAATCAGCTCAAAAATCAAAATTCGCAAGGCGGAAAGTTGAGCGGGAATTTTGCCCGTTGGGCTTCGACCCATGGGTCGACCCACCAACAGGGGGGGTCGACCCACCCGCGGATCTGGAACATTCTTTTCTGACGTGGTCAGTTTTGGTGTTTTAGATTTTGATCTAAGGGTCCCGGTTCCTCCGTTGCACCTATAAATAAGACCCTGGACCTATTGTTTTATTCATATAATTCAATGGCGATGACGAAGTGCTGCTCCAACGTAGTTTGTTCTGGCCTTTTCTTCTTCTTCAACCTATTAGAGTTATTCAAGCTTGGAGATCTGGGATTCTACATCAGCAATCCCATTTTCTATTTTTCTAGAATGGATCTCCGTTAAATTTAGATCCTTATCGAAGTGAGGTAATTCCTAGATCTGGTCTAATTTTCAATTCCCTTCTCTTTTCTTCCCTGTTTCTTTAAGTAAAAATTATAAAATCCATGGTTGTTAGGTTCTGGATCTAATTAGGGGAAAACCATGGAAGGGTAGATCTGGACCAGATCCTGGATTTTGAAAGCTTACGAGTTGAGTGGATTTAAGCCATATTATTTTAGATAATGGTATATTACCGTTTAGCATTCCCCATTATGACAAATATGAATATGACATGTCAAGATGCCTAAACATATGCTAATAATGATTAAAGTGGTATATGACATGCGGGAATGATTAGCATGATATAACATCAAATTGTTAAAATGAATCAGTTGAAATGTTGGAATGTTTACTGTTACAATATTAGTATGAATATGTTGGGAAATTCATATATTGAATTAGTTGAAGTGCTAAAAAGTTTACATGTTATGAACTTGTTAGAATATGGGTATCAACTGTGACTATTCTTGTTACATGATAATTTCTCCCAAATGTATACATGAAATAATTGGAGTAAGTATATGATTATATGGTTTAATGTTAACAAAGAATTGAATAAATAAATATGGATTGGGGCATCGACCAAATTATGTTTAAAGATCTTAAATTGGGCTAGTAAATATAACTTGGAAAAAAAAGGGCATGAAAACCTATAATGAAATAGGAATAATTATTAAAGAATAAACATGCCTAGAATTATAGCAATTAGAAACTGTGACCATGCTTAGACACGAGGATAGATTACACTTGTGGTAGAAATCTGTCCGGACCCGCCCGGCATATCCAGAAACAACAAGTGGCGAATCTAATGTGAGGGATCTAAGTGCATAAACATGAAATGTGCTAAGACACGAGGTTAAATCTGACTTGTGGAAGAAGTCTGCGCGGACCCGCCCGGCATATCCAGCATCCGCAGGTTGTAGGCTTAATGTGAGAGGTCTGGTATATGTATATGTATATGGGTGTGTGTGTGTGTGTGTATATATATATATATATATATATATATATATATATATATATATATATATATATATAGCCGAAATGATAAACAATATTGATTGAAATTAATGGTAATAAATGGAATTGAATGAAAGAAAGATTTGACATTAAATGATTTGGAATAAATGGGGAATGATAATAACCTATTACAAATTAATAACATTAATGATAATGTTGTATAATAGGTAGACTTGTCCTAGGGACAAGTGAAGATTATAACCCAGGTTATAATAAATTAGTACGAACGCGATATAACTGGTGGAATGAGATAAGTGACACTTAATTTTAAATTAAGTAATCAATAATTGGAGGAAACTGAAACCAATAAACTATAATAAATAGAGAAAGGGGGAACTTTATGGAAAGTAAGATGTAGTACTTAATTATAAATTAAGTAATCTATAAACTTGGAAATCTGAAATCTGCTGATAGAATAATATGTTAAGGCTTTTCCTAGGGACAAGTGAGAATTATAACTTGGGTTATAAGAAAACAATAAGAAAAGGGGGATAACTTATGTTAAGAGATAAATTGGACTTAATTGTAAATTAAGTTATTGGTGAGAACGAGAGTATGAAATCTAGGGATGAGAACAACATAAGTTATGGAAAGAAAAACTTATTAGTGAACCTTAGTTAAAAGAACTAAGTTAACAAGTAAACAACGATAAGTTGTAAAGACGGTGGAAATGGAATTATGATTAAATAAGAAGAGCGAGGAAAACTTATGAAATGAAATAAGTTATGTTTAATCATAAATGGTAAGTGACATGTTAATTGGAAAACATGTGAACTAAGAGATACTTAACAACATATTAAGTAGAACATGTTATTGTGACCTTGAAATCAAACAAGAATAAAAAGGGATTGTGGATTACAGACCTTGGACCACAATCCAGAGAATAACATGTGGTGGGCTTATTAATAAACTTAAATGGGTTAAGTTATATGACTGAAATTAATAAGCAAGGGAAACTTGGTAATTTGAATAAGAATTCAATATGAAAGGGAATAACCAAGTTAAATGGAAACCTAGTGAGGTAAGATAAGTGCGTAAAAGAATGTTTAGACGTAGGGTCTAACAACACGTTAAAGTAAGATGCTTGGACCAGTCCGGACGTTTGAGGGTGAATAACCCAATTGGGTAGATCATCGAGGTGTTATAAGGCACGAGGGGAGCGCACACTCATCTGATTGTTCTGATGGCTCCGAAGGACTGGAAGGGGAAGCACTCGGCTTTCTGAGGTACGTAAGGTGCTCCTAGTAGTCCTCTGTGCGGTGGCAGATGTCTTAGGCTGTGCTCGTAGAGGTTGAGTCTACGTGTAACTACTAGGTGGGTGGGCCTTGACTGTAGAAGTAGCTATGCAGTCAGAATGCTATGACGCGGTGACACCAGGGTGATTCGGCGGTTGCCTCAACGCAAGGCGGGGTCATGACCAACAAAGAAAGTGGATTGAGGCATTAAGCTCCCGACCGAGTTCTGTGTTTTTTGTATTGACCTGCCATGGAACTCGGTGCACGTTAGAGGACGTGCGATTGAGGCATTAAGCTGCAATTGAAGATACGTATGGTGGACGGTCTAGATACATGCATGTCGGCTCTGGGTGGTGTATCGTAGACTTGAGGCCATTACTCTGGTATAAATTCTGATTCGAACAAAGGTGGTAGTTCGTTCGTTTGCATAGCACAGTAATGACAGATATATGCGGAACGTAACATTGTTATATAGAGAACCGTACGTCACTACAACGTAGGATGAGGGACGGCGTATATTTCGATAGTGTTACAGTGGAGACCGTGGGAGTGGGGTACCATGGGGTGTACCTTAATATTGGGGGTAGCTACATATATACTATATTAGGTTAATCCACTGGGAAGTAAATGGGTACGACGTGTGTGTGTAAGCCTTGAGTGTTGATAACCCAAGTAACCTAATAAATAAGATAATATGATTGAACGGTATATATACGATTATCCAAAGTGTATAGTTTAAATTCATTCACCAGAACTTGTGTTCTGACCCCCTCCTCATAACATACTCGCAGGTTAGATTTGTGGCAGAGACATGATAGCTTTGGATACTGGTTAGTAAGTATTAATAATACGGTAAGGCTATGTTTTGATTATACTATATTTTATCCATTCTGCTGTGAGATTTTTTCTGAGCTCTAACATATTTTATGTCTCTGTCTTTTCTGCGGGATACCAGAGCACAACAACTTGAGTTTCGATGGATTGGAATTTTGAAAAAAAAGTTCGGTCTGTCGGAATTTGGGTTGTCACGTCTGGTATCAGAGCTTAGGTTTAGGATTCCTATATAAATAGTGAGTGAACGTATTTTATCTTTAAAAATATAAATATGTTATATGTATACCTAGATCCACAGAGGAACCCACTAAATGGAAAGAGTATAACATGGTGAGAAATGGGATGTTTGTTTTGTACACTAAAGGAATGAATAAGGAAATCTGGGACCCTTAGGTAATTTGGGTGGAGAGTGTACAACATAGTTTGTATGGAAGGAAAGTGAATCCCACATGATTAGTATTTTGGGTTAGTGGGTTTGGCAGTAAAACCTTATAGATTGGAAAAGGTTAGAAAGAGAAAAATGGATTAGGAATATATATAGTTGAGAGAATTAATATTGAGGAATGTCTAGGAAAGCCTGGAAAATTGGAAACCCGCTTTGAATCTAACCCCATTGTTAACTTTTAAGAACTTGAGATTATAAAAGTTTTGGGAAAATGGTTTATGGTGTTTTCAAGTTTTAATCTTAAAAGTTATAGTTTTAAATATATAAGGAAGTACACATATTGAGTTTTAAAGAAAAATTCTCTCAGGAAAAAGTGCATATTATAGAGCATGTATAGCTCGCTAGTTTTTTTGTTATATTTCATACAAGTGTTTTAAATAAAGAAAGATTTGAAATCTCTGTTCTTATGATAAATCCGTTTTGATAAATTATTTTAACAAGAGGATTTTGTTGGGTGGACAAAATAAGTCATAGAAATTACGAGTAGAGTAGATGTTTGCACCTTGTAGCAAGGGACTGAACCGACCTTATAGATAAGAACCAGTTGTAAACCCGATTGATGAATAGTTGCCCTTATCTTCTCCAGTTTTGTGATTTGAAAAAAAATGAATGATTGATTTGCATTTTTTTTTAAGATGACATGTTTTTGTGGTTTTCCAAAAGTAAGTTTTCACGAGGAAAAATAAAATTTTACATTTTTGAATTTTTGGAAGAAAATTTGAATGAAAAAGAAAAGCCAAACCATGTTTTAAAAGTATGGAGTAGGTAAGGGTTAGTGCCTAGGAAAGACGGGAAAGGTTTTGGGGCAATAAAGTAAATAGCGAAAATTATCTTGGAATAATAGTGAGTTCCCGTAAATGCGTAAGCATTGAATAGCCCAGGGTGTTGCTTGGAATAATTATTGGTACACAGTTAGGACTAGTAGCGACTACTAGATAGAAAAGGGCAAGTAAGTGTTTAGATCCCGTTGGTAATTTTCATGTTAGGGGTAAACCCGTTACTACATTTCAGTTGGGATCGTTCCATTATATTGTTATTATTGGAAAGTTAGGGTAACACCTGAACTTGTTGTAATGGCCCGAATTTCCGTACCATTTGAGTCGACTAATAACACCACACGTCCAACCCAAATTGGACAGAAAAACGAATCATTAGTAGAAAGAAGTTAGAGGATGAGAAATAGAAAGAAAGAAATATTAAAATAGAAGAAAACGAAGATCACAAACTCACAGCAGAACGAATAAAATATATTATATAACATAACTTCTGAAATACAAATAAATAACTGTATATACATATCATCATCAGAGCATGACAGTTATTCCTGGAACAGTTGTAACCACCTGTTTCCAGATACAACATAGTACACAGCGGAAAATATGATAGTCTATAGCTATCTGGTGAAGCCTCCTGCTTCGAACTCCTCCAAGTGAATCTGTAAAATCCCGACTACTTGATTGCCCGTACAAATTGGGGCACCCAAGAGTTTAGGGAAAACAAACAAAATAAACTCTGGGTCAGTCATGGGACTGGAGTGAGTAAACTCCAACCATTGGTTTAACTTTTAAAATCGTTTCAAAGAAATGATAATCGTAAGACCGATTCACACATAAACACAGATGGTTTTTATCTTACGATAACCAAAAATATTTTTGATATCAAAATCTGGTGATATTATAATAATGTCTACATCAAATAAATAGAATCTAGCGAAACGCTTACATCTCACGCTCCATATATAATATAAAATCAAAAACCGTAGGGCGCTTATTGGAGATTGGATTTCCAACATGACAAGGTATGGAACCACCTTCCGAATAGTGTATTCTAGAGGAGATACGCTGGGGTTCATCAAGAACATCTTGCAATCCAGCCCACACATGACCGACCACTCATTTCGCTTGAGTGTATCGAATGTATATCACCAACGGTTGGGATCAGCAATCGTTTCCCGAAAGGGACAGCATTGATAGATTAAAGAAGCAAATGGAATTTCTCTAGATAGGTGATTATACATCCTAATGGGAGCGACCCACATAGCCATGCTGCCTGCCCGATTTTTGTCAATTCCCGGTTGTGAGGCTTGAGGTTTGAATTATCTTCCAGAACATCTGGCCACCATTCACTTTGAATGCCACCTCATCAGATCCATTGGAAATCACTAATTGATTCCCACAAAAATACTCAGATTGTTAGGCTAAAGAAGTTTCCCTTCTTTGCCACCAACTTCGTACGTTTGAAGGAATCAACGTACGTAATCCCTTTGGAAATACTCTGTCAGACACTCGTCCTTACAAGTTGTCCTGGGTCTGTACAAACCGAAGGCACCATTCTATTGATCCATCTTAGGCAAATTCTACCTAGGATTAATAGAACAGCCCTTGCACTTTACTCCATCTTCATAATCTCTTCAACGTAAGTTGATTCGTAACGCTTATGCCAATACGGAGTGGTTTTTAGATATTAAATCTGATCCCGGTCTCTCCGTATTGACAACGGAGGTATAAAATAAATCAAAACTTTGATAATCGGTGATTTAACTATCAAAGGAACATCCATTCAACCAACGACCCTATTTCCAAATGGAAATTCTACTGATCAACCATCAAGCAATACTGGCCCCTATTTATATAAATTCCTTATTTTGTTATCAATTCCAAATTTCCATCTTTCCTATCTTTTCAAAACTCGATTTTCTCTCTCGATTCTTGTAAAACATTTTCAATATCCTAATTCTTTATTCGAGAAAATATCTCTTATTCCAGTTAGGAAACAATTCTATATATTCACGGTTCCTTATTTACTATATTCAGAATATATACCTTATTAATATCCGAAAATACTTCCCTATTCCATTTCTTAATTCTTGGTTGACCAATTCATTTCATTTTCTACACGTAGCAAATATCTCTTATTTTATTTGGGGAAAACATTTCAAAATCCTTTAAATTAACGCGATGTTATAAAACATCGTTATTTTAACGCAAGCCATTAATCATTTATTAACTAACCATATTGCTAACCAATCTTCACTGTCGAACCTTATCTATTCCTCCATCAATCATGAAGTCAATCAAGTTGGGGTATAGTTACCTCTCAGACCTTAATTGAACAACATTCTCAACTTTGAAATAGTCAAAGCTCATAACTTCAAACAAAACATCGCTTACGGTACTCTCAGATTCAATTTATGGATCCATTTCATTTATGGAAAAACATTGATTAGAATGGTAGTGTTATAATTGTTGTTTCCAAATATTTGCTTTATAAAACATTTACTATAATCGTAGCATTTAAATCACTGTTTAGACTTACAAAACAGTTATTATAACGACAGCACTAAAATCGTTGTTTAGTTTTACAAAACATTTATATAATGACAACGCTAAAATCGTTGTTTAGATTTACAAAAAATATTTATTATAACAACAGCGCTAAAATCGCTGTTTAGATTCACAAAAACATTTATTATAATGACAGCGCTAAAATCGTTGTTTTGAATAAAGTACCGTGTGCGGCGCACACACTTCCTTTGTTCATTTTTAAAAGATAGTCAAAATGTCCGGATTTACACAATGCAGACATATATCATTCTGTTTGTCGAAACCCATAAGATAAAGGTTATATAAGGATAAAAATCCACTTTCCACCTTCTTCACAACAAAACCACTTTCCTTGGATTTTATTTCAAAAATCCATCTATCAATGTTTAACACAAAACTATCTTATGTGTTTTCCTTCGCATTTAAAATTTTTATTTCAATTAAAGTGCTTTGCTTAATTTAATTAAAGTCATCACTTTGGTTTTAAAAACTTCATTTAAAACTTGTTTGGATTAATCACTTATACTATCCGGTTTACCATCTTTTCACCACTTAGCTTAGATTTCATTCTAACACCATTAACACATTTTAGTCTATTATTACCCTATTAACCATCTTCCTTAAAAGTTTCATTCCATTTAATTTTCTTTACTTAATTTAAAAATTAAGAAAAAGCCTTATTTAAATCTCTGCATTTATCGAAAAATCCCATTTACAAATCTCATTTAAAACTTGGATTACAAATCCCTTTATGAAACTCTTAACATCTCCTTGATCAAACTATAATGCCACTAAATCATTTCTTAATTGAATCTCCAATTAAAATCATTGTTTTAATTATTATTAATTAAAATAACAATTAACTTTATTATTAACTATATTAAAAATAGTTAACTTTGTTATTAACTAAAAATAGTATAATTGTTGCTTTTAAAAGCTTATTAAATAATAATTAACTTTATTAACACTAACCAATTCGGTTATTACTTTAATTTTAGTTAATCAAAGATTAACTAATATTTAACACCCTTCGTTAAATTCAAATTAATTTCAAATGTTGGTTTCAAAACCATTTTCCATTTTTCCATATAAATTAAAATTTGAATTTCTATTTCAGTTTATTCATTGATAAATAATTCACTTAATTTATACTCTCATTTATATACAAATTCTTGTTTTTCTCCATTTACATGTTTTTAGTTTCAACTCTATTTGAAATTACATTTCTATTTTTTGAAATAAATTCCCTTTTTAAAACTCAAAATTTCATTCTCTATATTCGAAAATATTTTATGGTACTTAAATACCAAATTCTAGGGCCAGTGATATTTAAACACAACAAGATCAATCACAGTTAATATATCAAAGCATAGGTCACAACTAATGAAAACACAATAATATAAATGTTGAGGAATCCAGTTGGATCCCTCCAACCTGTTTCCCTGCATCCACAGATGTTAATCAACATCAATAATATTAATTTCACATCAACATAGAATGTCAGAACTGATAATCGATCAACGATGTAATCATATCAACCATTTCAACCAATTTTATCAACTATTCAACCAATCAACCATTGCACAGTAAAATTGCTTTATATAAATTTAAAACTCGTTTATATAAAAATAAAACGAGGCAGAGTTAGTGAGTTTACTCACCTTAGTTTGTAGTTGAAAATTCTGCTTTTTATTTTATTTTAAAATCAAACGGGCGTTTGATTTTATCTTGAAATTCCTGTAGCTTTATTCTCAACCATGTCAGTGCCACAACAAATATTTCGTTGCCACGATTCCGACTTGATCGGTTTCCATGTAATTCTGACCCCATATGAAGTAATCATGATTAATACGATATTGTCTTAAATTTATAAACTATTTATCCATTAATATATATTTTTTTAACTTAATTACCATCATTTAATTTAGTTAATCCCATGTTAACTAACACGATAATCTAGTGGTAGTAATTCAAGTGGAATGTATTATTTAATATCGTTTTTGACTATTCCACCATTAGTTAAAACTAGTAACTGGAATGTATTATCTAGACTAGAAGTTACAGGCTAGTAAGAAGAACTCATTTTTTAATTTAAAGCTTATATTAAAATAATGTATCGGGTTTAGGAATATAACTAACCAGCCCCTTTAATGTGAGTTGCTTTTTCTTCTTCTGTGTTATTCCAAATTTTTGGCTACAGGACCATTCATTGTTACCCCAAATTCCCACATTATCCCCTTAATCCACTCTTCTACTTCTTCCAATACCGGAACTCGCCTGTTAATGTTCACAATGGCCGACCTTTCTTCCACTCAAAATCCATTGTTTTCTTCTCTGACTTCCTTTAGCAAACTCCATGGACGCAGCTCTTTTCTACTTTTAGTCACTGTTAATCAATGGTTTAAGCTACCTCCTGGCATCGTTTATCTTCCCAGCTTCTTTTTCTCTCCCGCTACAGTACTCCCATGTCCAAGACCATGATTTTGATCGCTCCGCTTCCCCCCAATTTTCCCACGAGCTTGCTCACTGACTTCACCATCTTCACTGGCTCTGCAAACTCCTCATTCCCACATTGTCGAGGACACTGCGCCCCCCCATGCCAAACGCGTCCTACAGTCCCTTTGCTACAGTGTCCATGCGACACTTTTTAGTTCAACAATCCCCCCCGAAAATCACGGCTGATCCTCCTCCACTCCATCATCTCAACTGCACCACCCAATCTCCAACACGACGACCAACTTGCCTCAAAATTAACGCCCTAAGGTAGTTACGGAAGAAAAACGTGAACCCGGAAATGGTTCCAGTTGCACAATCGTTCTTGGCGTCGGAGACATGGTTACCTAAGGTCTGTTTGGTATTGGAAAACGATTGATATATTTTACAAACCATTCCGTGAACTGATCCTCATTGGATCGAGATATTTGAAACCTTCACGTTGTTCTTAACCGCGAGCTCCAGAAAGAAGAATGCGTTGAGTTTGAAGGATTTAATTTGAAATGGAAGCTTTCAAAACAAGGAATCGAACGAATCTGAAATTGATAATTATCATTCGCTGTTTGATTTTTACTTTGATTATGAGGCTAGACTTTCTTTTGGGTTTGATTTTGCTGTTAGAATGAGGATAAGATGTAAAGTATTTATAAAGGGAGTGGTAGCTTAGCTTGCACGGAACTGGATAGTTTGGCACGCACGAAAAATGAATGGATTGGTTGGCACGCTGCTGAACTACTTGGCAAGCACGGTATCAGATAGCTTGGTGAGCACGGAATCAACGTTGAAGCCTACATGGTACGGTTGCATATGATGACCTGAACTAAAACAAGGTGGCATCCCCAAAGTGGAAAACCTTTGCATGTGTATATATTGAGTTAAAGTTTATGTCGTACTGTTTCAAGAATTTCACTTATTTACCGATAGCTACAGTCAAAAGTAAAAATACCGTTATATCCAACAATGCGTTATGATCCGAGAAATATAACAATACAGACAAGTTAGTTTATATTGTGATATGCCAAAATGTAGATATAGGGTGTAAAATACTTCAAATAAAAAGTTGTTTATTTTTCAAAATAAAAATTATAGAAATTTTTTAATTTTTAATTTTTAATTTATAACTATGAGTCAAAAATATTGCAATAATAATCTATTTCGGATATATATATATATATATAATCACGTTATATATATATATATATTGTTTGGAAATTAAATCAAATCAATTTCAAAATAAACAAATAAAAATCCATATCTAATCTGAATATATACATATAACTTCAAAGTAATCTAATTAAAATTTTAAACACGATATTTCTATTTTTAAGTTAAAACAATATTCAATATATTTTAAAATCCATTTATTTTATTAAGTAAATTCCTTATAAATTTCCATATATAATTCAAATAAAATATTTAAAACAAATTTAAATATTTAGAATTCAACGACGAAAATGCGGGTCGTTACACTTTTCGTGGATCCCATGGTTTGGACATTTCTAACAGAGGGGGACATAGTCCCGAGATTCTTGGCCCTTAGTAGTAGCTGTGTAGGGTGTCTGTTCTCCTGTTTTAGTTGAAAGACTATAGGTTTATTAAAATTTAAACTAAAATCAGATGATTAAATAAGCTAAGAAAATAAAATTAGTACAATTAAAAAGGATACAGAAAATTCAGTAAAGCGACAAAAATGGAAAATTATGAGAAAAGATGGATAAGAATAAAAATTTCCAAGATGAGATGAAAAAGAAAATCAGTAACAAAGAAAATTTTCTTATGTGGGTTGTTCTTGGATAGGAAAATAAGGAATCTTTATAAAAACTTACATAAAAATCCAAGTACGATCAGAAAAAGGTTGAAAAGGAAAAATGGAAGATTCTGAGTTTTCCGTTTTCCACCTTTTTGTAACATAAGAGATCGAATTTAGGAAATTAGATTTTTCTGAAATTCAAAATATAAACTTGGTTGGTAGGATTATGGATGCAACAATTGGATGAACTATGCTCTTACTCAGTAAGAGTGTAGGAAAACTTGGATGAAAAAGCATTTTTTGATTTTCAAAATATTGCATACATGTAGAACTGCCAGTATATTTAGGATGTGAGCATCATATTAAAAAAAAAGGATTTTTGAAAAATTTGCATACACAAAGGCGGTACCGCCTAGGCATACACGCATTATTATGTTGTATTTCACTTTGCACAAGTGCACGATGTTTGCAAGAATTGGATGCACACATGATGGATGTATATTATACGAGGGGTTAATTAATTTTACCCTTATTAAATTTCGGGGACGAAATTACCTAAGGGCGGGAGAATGTAACACCCTGCATTTTTAACTAAAGATAATAAAATAAAAATAACTTAATTAAATATTTAGAATTAAGTAAAACTGACTGCGCCATTGCGTCTGTCTTGAAATTCTGGTCAAGATAGACACCTGGTTTGCGTAAATCGGACACCATATGAAGAAGTTATAAGCGTTAGAAGTTTGTATACATATAAGGAGCTTATATCTGTGTGTATATATATATTAAACAAATATATCCAGAAAATTCGAAAATCAGCTCAAAAATCAAAATTTGCAAGGCAGGAAGTTGAGCGGGGATTTTGCCCGTTGGGGTCGACCCACCAACATTGGGGTCGACCTAGGGGTCGACCCACCAATAGGGGGTCGACCTAGGGGTTGACCCACTCGATGATCTAGAACATTCTTTTCTGACGTGGTCGGTTTTGGTGTTTTAGATTTAGATCTAAGGGTCATGGTTCCTCCGTTGCACCTATAACTAAGACCCTAGACCGATTGTTTTATTCATATAATTCAATGGCGACGACGAAGTGCTGCTCCAACGTAGTTTGTTCTAGCCTTTTCTTATTCTTCAACCTATTAAAGTTATTCAAGCTTGGAGATCCTGGATTCTACACCAGCAATCCCTTTTTCTATTTTTCTAGAACGGATCTACGTTAATTTTAGATCCCTTATCGAAGTGAGGTAATTACTATATCTGGTCTATTTTTCAATTCCCTTCTCTTTTCTTCCCTTTTTCTTTTAGTAAAAATTATAAAATCCATGGTTGTTAGGTTCTGGATCTAATTAGGGGAAAACCATGAAAGGGTAGTTCTGGACTAGATCCAGTATTTGGAAAGCTTACGAGGTGAGTGGATTTAAGCCATATTATTTTAGATAATGGTATATTACCGTTTAGCATTCCCCATTATGACAAATTGGAATATGACATGTTAAGATGCCTAAACATATGCTAATAATGATTAAAGTGGTATATGACATGCGGGAATGATTAGCACGATATAACATCAAATTGTTAAAATGAATCAGTTGAAATGTTGGAATGTTTACATGTTATGATATTGTTGGAAAATTCATATATTGAATTAGTTGAAGTGCTAAAAAGTTTACATGTTATGAACTTGTTAGAATATGGGTATCAACTGTGACTATTCTTGTTACATGATAATTTGTCCCAAGTGCATACATGAAATAATTGGAGTAAGTATATGATTATATGGGTTCATGTTAACATAGAATTGAGTAAATAAATATGGATTGGGGCATCGACCAAATTATGTTTAAAGATCTTAAATTGGGCTAGTAAATATGACTTGGAAAAAAAAGGGCATGAAAACCTATAATGAAATAGGAATAATTATTAAAGAATAAACATGCCTAGAAATATAGTAATTAGAAATTGTGACCATGCTTAGACACGAGGTTAGATTACACTTATGGTAGAAGTCTCCCGGATCTGCCCGACATATCCAGCAACCACAAGTGGTGAATCTAATGTGAGGGGTCTAAGTGCATAAACATGAAATGTGCCAAGACAAGAGGTTAAGTCCGACTTGTGGAAGAAGTCTGCCCGGACCCGCCGGCATATTCAGCATCCAAAGGTTGTAGGCTTAATGTGAGAGGTCTGGTACATGTATATACATACATACATACACACACACACACACACACACATATATATATATATATATATCCGGACTGATAAACTATATTAATTGAAACTAATGGTAATAAATGGAATTGAATGAAAGAAAGATACGACAGTAAATGATTTGGTATAAATGGGGAATGATAATAACCTATTACAAATCAATAACATTAATGAGAATTTTGTATAATAGGTAGACTTGTCCTAGGGACAAGTGAAGATTATAACTCAGGTTATAATAAACCAGTAAGAAAGTGATATAACTGGTAGAATAAGATAAATGATACTTAATTTTAAATTAAGTAATCAGTAATTAGGGGAAAATTGAAACCAGTAGATTGTAATAAATAGAGAAAGGGGGAAAGTTTATGGAAAGTAAGAAGTAGTACTTAATTATAAATTAAGTAATCTATAAACTTGGAAATCTGAAATCTGATGATAGAATAAAATGTTAAGGCTTGTCCTAGGGACAAGTGAGAATTATAACTTGGGTTATAATAAAACAATAAGAAAAGGGGGATAACTTATGTTAAGAGATAAATTGGACTTAATTGTAAATTAAGTTATTGGTGAGAACGAGAGTATGAAATCTAGGGATGAGAACAACATAAGTTATGGAAAGGAAAACTTATTAGTGAACCTTAGTCAAGAGAACTAAGTTAATAAGAAAACAACGATAAGTTGTGAAGACGATGGAAATGGAATTATGATTAAATAAGAAGAATGAGGAAAACTTATGAAATGAAATAAGTTATATTTAATCATAAATGGTAAGTGACATATTAATTGGAAAACATGCGAACTAAGAGATACTTAATAACATATTAAGTAGAACATGTTATTATGACCTTGAAATCAAACAAGAATAAAAAGGGATTGTGGATTACAGACCTTGGACCACAATCCAGAGAATAATATGTGGTGGGCTTATTAATAAACTTAAATGGGTTAAGTTATATAACTGAAATTAATAACCAAGGGAAACTTGGTATTTTGAATAAGAATTCAATATGAAAGGGAATAACCAAGTTAAATGGAAACCTGGTGAGGTAAGGCAAGCGCGTAAAAGAATGTTTAGACGTATGGTCTAACAACACATTAAAGTAAGGCGCTTGGACCAGTCCAAACGTTTGAGGGTGAATAACCCAACAGGGTAGATCATCGAGGTGTTATAAGGAAGGAGGGGAGCGCACATTCATTTGATTGTTCTGATGGCTATGAAGGACTGGAAGGGGAAGCACGCGGCTTCCTGAGGTACGTAAGGTGCTCCTAGTAGTCCTCTGTGCGATGGCAGATGTCTTAGGCTGTGCTCGCAGAGGTTGGGTTTGCACGTAACTACTAGGTGGGTGGATCTTGATTGTAGAAGTAGCTATGCAGTCAGAATGCTATGACGCAGTGACACCAGGGTGATTCGGCGGTTGCCTCAACGCGAGGCGGGTCCAGGACCAACAAAGATAGTGGATCGTCGGATACTCGTCATCGACATCCAGTGGGATGCGAAAAGAATAGAGCTAAATCCAGGAGACCATTCACCTTTTGCTATCGGGGTACGGTGGTTTAGGGGAGACGCCAAATGCATGTTTAGATTGTTTGTTGTTAGGGGCACGTCGCTTAGCCCTTGTAGTCTTTACTAGTTGAGGGAGGGGCTTGGGTTGGGCCATAACCACCATGAAAATAGACCCTTGGAATATCTATAGAGGCTCTTAAAGATGGGCCTGTACAGATATGGAAAATCTTCCGACCGAGTTCAGTGTTTCTTATATTGCCCTGCCATGGAACTCGGTGCACATTAGAGGATGTGCGATTGAGGCATCGAGCTACAATTGAAGATACGTATGGTGGATAGTCTAGATACATGCATGTCGGCTCTGTGTGGTGTATCGTAGACTTGAGGGCATTACTCCCGTATGAATTCTAATTCGAACAAAGGTGGCAGTCCATTCGTTTGTGTAACATAGTAATGACAGATATATGCGGAACATAACATTGTTATATAGAGATATGTACGTCGCTACGGCGTAGGATGAGGGACTGCGTATATTTCGATAGTGTTACGGTGGAGACCGTGCGAGTGGGGTACCATGGGGTTTACCTTAATATTGGGGGTAGCTACATATATACTATATTAGGTTAATCCACTAGGAAGTAAATGGTTATGACGTGTGTGTAAGCCTTGAGTGCTGATAACCCAAGTAGCCTACTAAATAAGATAATATGATTGAACGGTATATGTTGGATTATCCAAAGTGTACAGTTTAAATCCAGTCACCAGAACTTGTGTTCTGACCCCCTCCTCATAACATACTCGTAGGTTAGATTTGTGGCAAAGACATGATAGCTTTGGATACTAGTTAGGCAGTATAATACTATGGTAAGGCTATGTTTTGATTATACTATATTTTATCCATTCCACTATGAGATATTTTCCGAGCTCTGACATATTTTATGTCAATTCTTTTCTGCAGTATGCTAGAGCACACAACTTGAGTTTCGATGGATTGGAATTTAAAAAAAATCGGTTTGTCGAAATTCAGGTTATCACATTAGCCACAACAAATGACGGTGGATCCTTATGTCCAGGAGGAGGTGGTATGTTAGCATAAGGACTTGCCGTTTTTGTTTGCTTCGTAGAAGCAGGAAGCCCACCTTTATCTTTGCTGCAATTCTTTAAAATAATTTTCATGACCTGTCTCTTTGCATCACATACATAACTATAGAGTTCTCTACTTTCAATCTCTTCTCTAAAGCATTCAATAGTCTCAAGAATCGTTTTATCTTAACTTTCTTTTAATGCTTTCTCTTTCTTAGATGGCTTCCTCCTCTCGACGTTTTTGCTCCATCAGTCAGATCAAAGTTATGCCGCAAAAATTTATCAAGGGAGACATCCCCTTTCTGTATTACATCTGAAAGAATCTTTGGTGCAACTTTAAGGTGCATATTGCCTTCAACCTGCATGTTGTTTCCATTTATGTCATTATGGTGCAAATTGCCTTCAGATTGCATTTCATCATTGAATATTTCAGTGCCATTTGTAGTCTTATTGATCGAAGGGGGCAGAGTTGCAACCCGTTTCCATTTGCTTGTCAAAGCCTTTTGTAACGACCTAGATTTTCTGATCGATTTATTTTGAATATTTAATATTTTAAATATTGAGCTTATAATATAAATCGATTTTTATATTGAGTTATCTATTTAATAATCGATATACAATTTATTTAAAATATATTGAATTATCGTAAATTCAAAAACAAAAATAATTTAATTTGAAATTTAAACTGGAGTCAAAATGATTCAAATAATGTATAGTAATGATATTTGAATTTATATGATAATAAAAATAATTTATTATCAAAAGAATGATTAGTTCTGAATTTAAATTAAAATTTTTATTATACTAATTTAATATAGTATATACGTTCGAATTAAATTTTATAGTCTATTCTGTTGAGTTCAGAATAGTGTAATTACTTTGAAACATCGGTCGGTAGGTTAAAATGGAGGTTCTTGATTTAAATTAATGGACCACGATATATTTTTAGTGGATAGGATAGAAATCAAATTGATATCCATTTAGAAAGAATAAAAAAATCTCTTTATGTCTAATCAAATTAAATTAAAAGATTTTTAAAATTCAATTCCTTAAGGGTTAAGTAATCCTCATCTATAAAATACGTCATTCTTCTATTATTTCCCTTCCATTTCGTTCTACTGTAAATCAATTCTCTCCAGACAAAATTAAAAATGGATGTCGAGCTCTTTGATTCTCTTTTCAAAATCAAAACGAATACATATTCCCCCTTTTCATCGTTGTGTAAAACCGCACCCCTTCCTTTACTAATCACTGTTGTTTCTTTTTATTCCCCCTTTTCCTCAATCAAATAAGATCGAAATCCTCAAATGGCCCTCATTTCCTTCCGTGAAAACGCAAACACTAAAATCAAAGCCTCCGATTAAAAATAAATATGAATAAAAATCAGTTGTTCAAGGATCGGAGCTCGTACGTGATGAGGAAGCCGACTGAATCTCGACTTCGACACTAGGTGGCTCTCATGAATAAGTGAGGGAAGTGATGCTGATTGGAGCAATGTTAGTTTTTGGGCGAAAAATAAGGCTTGAGCGGGGAAGAACCAGGCAAAGGTTGGAGGGAGAATTAACGTTGAAATGGGGTTCATAGTAGCGAGAAGTTTCTAATGGTTCGTAAAAGATTTGTGTTGAACGGAGGAGTGCGATGTTGGGGGTTTTTGGATTTTTTTTTCCATGAGGTTTGGGGAGGATGGCAATGTTTGCATTCAGGTACTGTGTATGAGTGGAGGAAGCCGAATTCGTGATTATTTTAAGGAGCTGTGAGTGGATTTTTGGAGTGAACGGATTGTGGAGTTTTTGACGGAAGAAGTAAACATTTTCTGTGAGGACAGCGGTAGTGTAATTGTCTGGGCAAGGAGCGTCATTTAGGAGGACGTCAAGCTTGGTGCCAGGGTAATGTACGAACAGTGATTCCTATGTTGGGTTGATCAATGTTATCGGCGAAGTCAACAGGAGATTCAGATTTATAGATGTGATTAAGGTATACTAAAATTTTAATTTAACTAGTTACCAATCGTTTAATTTTATATTAAATTGGTAAATACCGTAATTAAATAACTAATTTTATTATTTAAAATTTATAGCTTAAATGTGTACGAGGTCCAAATTCAAGAAATCTGTCATGTTAGGCTCGTAACAAGGAATGTAGACAAGTTGGAGAGAATTTGGAATCTTCTAAAGCCAGATAATTTTAAAACTGGACCAGATTACAACTGAAATTTCAGTGAGTAAAATCTCACTCATATTTTTATTTAGAATTATTTTATTAGTTAAAATAATTGTTCGTTGGTTGCTTGCATGCACTGAAATATTATTGTGGCTATTAAATATATATTAGTTATTTAGGTTTGGTGTTTCTGGTTATTATATATATATATATATATATATATATATATATATATATATATATATTGGTGATTGGATAGTTCCCGCAGTACCATTAGCGGATGCCCGCAATATCATTAGCGGATGACCCTATGCGCCCCACGCTATGATAGTAGATGACCTTCTATACCGCGATATCCTGCCTCGTAGCAGGATGGGTATTATTTATGTTGGCTAACGTCTGTGGATGCAGGAAAATAGGTTGGAGGGATCCAACTGGATCCCTCAAAAATACTATTATTTGTTTGTTCTTATATATATTATCATATATGATGTGTTAGAAAATCCGTAGTTGATAATTGAGTATTTTTGATTGGTTGAAATATCACTGGGCCTGAAATGTTGATACATAAAATATCGGGAAAAGGATATTTTGAAATTTAAAGAGAAAAATCTATTTATCTAAAATAGAATTTGAATTTCAATTGGGCTATAAATATATTAACTTGTTTGAATACATAAAACAAGTAGTGAATTTATAAACGTTGTTTATAAATTAATAATACGGGATTTGTAGTAAAATTATAAACATTGTTTATAAATTAAATAATGCAAAGAATTGAAATGAATTTTCAAACAAGGTTTATAAATAAAGTGGAAAAATTATCATTTCATAATTTGAATATTTAAATTCAAATGTGAATTTAAAAAATAGAAATGGGAATATGAAAATTATTCTGATGTTCAGAATGTAAATTGGACTAAAATTATATCTGTATGGATTTATGATTTGAATTCGATTAGATCGAATTTATGTAAATAAAATATGTTTCAGAAAAGATATTGGAATCGTATTAGATAGAACAAAAATTGAATATGAAAATAAATTGTGTGTTATATATATAAGTTATTATAAATAGAAATTTTCATAATAAGATTTTGGTTTTCAATAGATTTCGAAATAGACTTGTTTAAATATAAAACAAGGAAATTTATAAAATGGTGTTTTTAAATATAATGAATTAATTATCAGGAGATAATTTGAATATTTAAATTCAAATATGAATTTAAAAATAGAATTTGAAATCATTCGAAAGGGAACAACGGTTTTTATTCCGCAATTCGGAATATAAAAGGAATGGAGTTTCAAATAGAAATTTGAAATGGAAACTTGTTTAATGTATAAAATAAGGAAGAAAATTTATAAATAATTTTTATAAAGTGGAATAATTATCATGGGATAATTGAATAATTATAAATTCAAGTATGAATTTGAAAGTGAATTGGAAAACTTTTCGAAAAGGGAACGACAGTTTCTATTTAGGAATTCGGAATACAAACTAAATTTGAAAAATCCAAAGGATATGTATATATATTTAGAATTCAATTTCATGAATTTTATATAATAATTTATTTCTAATGGAATTAGAAAATAATAACATAAATGGAGTTGTAATTGAATTGATAAATGAGTAATGGAAAATCGATGATTAGAGATAATCGATAATATTAAGTTGGATTTGAAAACTGGATTTAATATATATATCGAATACTGTAGAATGAAGTTAGAATTTATATATAAACTAATTTTATAACGTTTATATATTAAATATAATTAAAACGAACTCGCCGCAGCATAGTAGTTCGTGAATTGGCGTTTCGAACTTCAATTGAGTATATCAAACTCAATTTAAGTCGGAATTCTTTGAAACAAGAATCAGGACCGATTTGATAATAGCTTTCTAATGGAAGAGAAAAATCTGGATTTCGTCTTATTGAATTTGAGTTATGTCAAAATAAATTTTCAGAAAAATAGCGCCATAACCATTATAAAATCATAACAGTTTATTTAAATAAATAAAAGGATTTTAAGTAAATAAAATCCGAATGTCCATTAGAAAAATCCAGACTTGAGATATAAAATAAATATGAACTCAAGTGGAACAAACAGATTTGTTTTTGAAACAAAAATCAAATATTCATTTTTTAATATAATTAACTAAGTTAAAGGATAACCAGATAATCGAGTTTTGAATCGAGTTGACTTTGGATAAATAAATTAAACTTGTGAATTCATATTCGAATTCAAATATGAAACCTGAGTTGAAAAATGGAATTTGATTAGTGTATAAGTAAATAAAGATATACATATATATGTATATATATGAACGAGATATATTCAAATAAAAGTGAAATAGGCTAAAAAGCTAATTAATGGATAAATTAGCGAAGTGAGTAAAAATGATTGGATTGAGTGGAATAAATTGGGAATGGATGTATATGGGTTAGACAGGTAAGGAATGAAGTGTATGAAGATTTTAATTCGTGTGCCCGACAAAAAGGTACAAGTTTAAATTCCATATTAGATTTTATGTGCCGAATCGGAAAACCGCTTGGCTTTTTAATTTTCTTATTGAATGGAAAGGGCCCAGAAAGGCATTTTGTAGTTGTACTGAGTGACCTGTACAAAGGAGGTTATGGTGAAATTTTCCGAAAATTTAAGGAGTTAGAATATTTTTAAGAAAATTTGATAGTTACAAATCAATGTATCAATGTATATATAATTCGATAAGGAAACAAACTTAAAAATAGAATATTATAAACAAAAGGAAAATCTATAATTAAATGTGGTAAAATTAGAAAGAGAAACGTATACGGGTTTAAAAATGAATAATTGGTTTTTATGATGTTGATTATTCGAGGTAAGTTGTCCGTTTTGAAGTTAAGGATGTTTTCAGTTAAGGTCTGACAGGTAGGTATACCCCAACTTGATTGATTTCGTTTTTAACTGATAAATAGCAAGATCCAGTCTCGAAGAGAAATGTTTGAATAAGAGTTAGTTGAATTCAGTGTTTTGGGTTGTTGTAACGATGTTTAACACAACATTCGTTTTAACCCAAGTAAGTGGAAATTTGAAAATATAATAATAAATATTTCCTGAGTATAGAAATAAATGAATGGTCGTGGAAGAGATAAGTAATTGGAATGTTTTCCAATTATAAATAGAATATATTTTCTAAATATGGAAAATAAAAGAAGGCGATATATGGAAATGTTTTCCAAATAGCGTAAGAGGCCAAGATGACTATCGAAAATATCATGTTAACGAATACGGATAAGGAAATGGAGAAGTGTTTTAATTAATGAAATATTAATTAAAAGGCCCAGTGATTTGTTTGATGCTTTGAATGGATGTTTGTTTTTCTTTGATAGTTAAATAACCAACTATCGAAGTGTTTGCCAATATCGTTGTCAATATGGAGAGACCGGTTGGATTATTATCCGAGAACCACTCCATATTGGCAGTAGCGTTGTGAATCAGATTATATGAAGATAATCGAGCACGGAGTAAAGTGCAAGGACTTTTTCTATTAATAGAAATTGAGCCTTCGGTTTCGTTCAGTCCCAGAACGAAGTATATGGACGAATGTCTGACAGAGTATTTCCAAAGATCGAATATGTTGGTCTGTATAAATATATATGGTGGCGGAGAATTTATTCTCTTAGCATAATATCCAGAATATATTTGTGCAAATCAATAAATGATCAATGGATCTTACAATGTGGCAATCAAAGAGATTGTGTTATCAGTGAATGATAAGTAATCGTAGCCTCAGGCCTCAACAACCGGGAAATGACAAAAATCGGGCTGGCAGCATGGCTATGTGGGTAGCTCCCATTAGGGTGTATTATCACCTATCTAGAGAAATTTATTTAATTCCTTATTCTATTCGATGTTGTCCCACTCGGGAAACAGTTGTTGATCCCAAACGTTGGTGATATACATTTGATACACTCAAGCGAAATGAGTGGTCGGTCATGTGTGGCCGGGTTACAAGATGTTCTTGTTGAACCCAGTGTATTCTCCTCTATAGATACACTATAGGAAGGTGGTTCCATACCTTGTCATAGTTGGAAATTCATTACCCAATAAGTGCTCGCGGTTTTGATTGTATATTATGTATGTGGAGCGTGAGATGAAAGCGTTCTACTAGATTTCTATTTATTTATTTAGAAACTATTATAATATCAAAAGAGTTTTGATATAAAGATTATTGTTTTCTTTCAAAAGGATTTGAAAGTTAAATCAAGTGTTTTGGATTCTCATAAGGGAAAAACCCATTCCGTGTTATACAGCGTGGTCTTATGAGATGTCGTTTATTTTCTCAAATTGTTTTAAATTGTTTACTCATACCAGTCCCTTGATTGACCCGGAGTTTGTTTTGTTTTGTTTTCCTTAAACTCTTGGGTACCCAATTTTGTACGGGCAGTCAAGTAGTTCAGGATTTTACCGAACTATCTAAAGGAGCTTGGAGAAGGAGGCTTCAGTGTTAGATATATAGTGTTTTTATTTCCGTTGTGTTGTAAGTGTTGTACTCTGAAAATTTTATGTTATACAATTAAAATTTGGTATTTCAAAAGTTATCATATATTATATTTTGTTCCACTGCGACGTGACATTCTATGTTGTTATTTCTGTTCTTCTTCTACCTTTTTCTTCAAAAAAATGATTTGTATTTCTGTGATATTTGGATTGGACGTGTGATGTATGTAGTCAACTCAGATAGTATGGATTTACGGTTCGTTACAGTTGGTATCAGAGCTTAGGTTGAGCGAACACCTAGGCTTTGTGTGGGTTTACTCATTAGAGATAGGGTCAGTAGTACCCTACAATGAGTTGAATGTATATATACGAGAGCACGTATTTATTAATTGATATATAAAAAAATTAATTTATATTGTGTTAGTTGGTCTGTTGAGTGGTTTATGAATTCTGATCGAATTGTGGGATGCCAGGAAGTCGATAGGAATTTCTAAACACTTGAACAGAGAAATTTGACATAATATTGTTTTTAAAGTGGGTAAATGAAATAATTTTACCTGAAATTATATTTTTGATATAGAAAGAATAATTTTCTGAAATTATTATATTATATGGATGTGTTGATTATATTATTATAATGCAATAAGATTATAAAAATTGGAATGGTTATTTATAACCAAATAAAATTTGTATATGAATGAAATATACAAATAAGATGTATTAAAATTAAATTCAAATTAGAATTTGAAATTTAAATCCTAGGAAGTTGGAAAATATATTTTCTGAAGTATATTAAAATAGTATAGCTTTGTTTTGAAAAGATTTTTGAATAAAAATCATTTTTGAATGGATTTTAAAAGTGATAAAGTACTGAACTCACTTCAGTGGCTGGGAAATAATTCTGATGATGATCGCGACATCATTAGTGTTCATTTTTGAGTTTCTAAGTGGTGAATTGCTACCTTAGAAATTTTTTTGATAGAAATTTGTTTAAAAGAAAACAAATTGATTTAAAAATTCAAATGTTTAGAATTCAAAATGGTAATAAATATATGTATATATTTATGTGATGTGTAAAGGATTTGAAGTAAAATCCCGGGGATTTGAATTCTGGAGTTTAAATTTAACTCAAGCAAGTTAAATGGATTGGAATGGATAAATTGACTAGAATCAATGTGAATGAATATGAATTAGACATGAATGAATGGTTTGAAAATCATTCGAAGTAAATAAATGAAGACCAAAAGTTTTAATAGAACTAAATTGTAGAAATATTAAGTGTTAATTTTCAACATAAGTGAGTTTGAAAAGTAAATGTGTTTAAGGCATTTTTCTACCTTAGTAATTTCGAGGACGAAATTCTTTTAAGGGGAGAAGAATGTAACGACCCAGATTTTCTGATCGATTTATTTTGAATATTTAATATTATTTTAAATATTTAGCGGATAATATAAGTTGATTTTTATATTGAGTTATCGATCTAATAATCGATATACGATTTATTTAAAATATATCGAATTATCATAAATTCGAAAACAAAAGTAATTTAATTCGAAATTTAAACTAGAGTCAAAATGATGTATATAAATGATATTTAGAATAAAAATAATTTATTATCAAAAGAATGATTAGTTCTGAATTTAAATTAAAAATTTTATTATAATAATTTAATATAGTATATATGTTCGAATTAAATTTTATAGTCTATTCTGTTGAGTTCAGAATAGTGTAATTACTTTGAAACATCGGTCGGTAGGTTAAAATGGCGGTTCGTGATTTAAATTAATGGACCACGATATATTTTTAGTGGATAGGATTGAAATCAAATCGATATCCATTTAGAAAGAACAAAAAATCACTTTATGTCTAACCAACTTAAATTAAAAGATTTTTAAAATTCAATTACTTAAGGGTTAATTATTCCTTATCTATAAAATGCGTCATTCTTCTATTATTTCCCTTCCATTTCGTTCTACTATAAATCAATTCTCTTCAGAAAAAATTAAAAATGGATGTCGAGCTCTTTGATTCTCTTTTCAAAATCAAAACGAATACATTTTCCGCCTTTTCATCTTTGTGTAAAACCGCACACCTTCCTTTACTAATCACTGCTGTTTCTTTTTATTTCCCCTTTTCCTCAATCAAATAAGATCGAAATCCTCAAATGGCCCTCATTTCCTTCAGTGAAAACGCAAACATCAAAATCAAAGCCTCCGATTAAAAATAAATACGAATCGAAATCAGTTGTTCAAGGACCGGAGCTCGTACGCGATGAGGAAGCCGATTGAAATCTCGACTTCGATACTAGGTGGCTCTCGTGAATAAGTGAGGGAAGTGATGCTGATTGGAGCGATGTCAGTTTTTGGGTGGAAAGTAAGGCTTGAGTGGGGAAGAACCAAGCAAAGGTCGGAGGGAAATTAACGTTGAAATGGGGTTCACAGTAGCGAGAAGTTTGAAATGGTTCGTAAACGATTTGTGTTGAACGGAGGAGTGCGATGTTGTGGTTTTTGGATTTTTGATTCTGTGAGGTTTGGGGAGGAAGACCATGGCGTATGCGTTCAGGTACTGTGTATGAGTGGAGGAAGCCGAAGTCGTGATTATTTGAAGGAGCTGTGAATTGATTTTTGGAGTGAACGAATTGTGGAGTTTTTGATGGAAGAGTTGATCATTTTCTGTGAGGACAATGGCAGTGTAATTGTCTGGGCATGGAGCGTCATTTGGGAGGACGTCGAGCTTGGTGCCAGGGTAATGTTCGAATAGTGATTCCTATGTTGGGTTGATCAATGTTATCGGCAAAGTCAATAGGAGATTCAGATTTATAGATGTGACTAAGGTATACTAAAATTTTAATTTAACTAGTTACCGATCGTTTAATTTTATATTAAATTGGTAAATACCATAATTAAATAACTAATTTTACTATTTAAAATTTATAGCTTAAATGTGTACGAGGTCCAAATTCAAGAAATTTGTCATGTTAGGCTCGTAACAAGGAATGTAGACAAGTTGGAGAGAATTTGGAATCTTCTAAAGCCAGATAAATTTAAAACTGGACTAGATTACAACTGAAATTTCGGTTAGTAAAATCTCACTCATATTTTTATTTAGAATTATTTTATTAGTTAAAATAATTGTTCGTTGGTTGCTTGCATGCACTGAAATATTATTGTGGCTATTAAATATATATTAGTTATTTAGGATTGGTGTTTGTGGTTATTATATACATATTGGTGGTTGGATAGTTCCCGCAGTACCATTAGTGGATGCCCGCGGTATCATTAGCGGATGACCCTATGCGCCCCACGCTATGATTGTGGATAACCTTCTATACCGCGATATCCTGCCTAGAAGCAGGATGGGTATTATTTATGTTGGTTAACGTCTGTGGATGCAGGAAAACAGGTTGGAGGGATCCAACTGGATTCCTCAAAAATATTATTATTTGTTTGTTCTTATATATATTATCATATATGATGTGTTAGAAAATCCGTGGTTGATAATTGGGTATTTTTGATTGGTTGAAATATCACTGGGCCTGAATTGTTGATATATAAAAATATCGGGAAAAGGATATTTTGAAATTTAAAGAGAAAAATCTATTTATCTAAAATAGAATTTGAATTTCAATTGGGCTATAAATATATTAACTTGTTTGAATACATAAAACAAGTAGTGAATTTATAAACGTTGTTTATAATTAATAATATAGGATTTGAAGTGAAATTATAAACATTGCTTATAAATTAAATAATGCAAAGAATTAAAATTAATTTTCAAACAAGGTTTGTAAATAAAGTGGAAAAATTATCATTTGATAATTTGAATATTTATATTCAAATGTGAATTTAAAAATAGAAATGGGAAATTGTTTTAAAGAAGTAAACAATGAAATTTATTCTGATGTTCAGAATATAAATTGGACTAAAAATAAATCCATATGGATTTATGATTTGAATTCGATTAGATCGAATTTATTTAAATAAGATATTTTTTAGAAAAGATATTGGAATCGTATTAGATAGAACAAAAATTGAATATGAAAATAAATTGTGTTATATATATATGTTATTATAAATAGTAATTTCCAAAATAAGATTTTGCTTTAAATAAATTTCGAAATAGACTTGTTTAAATATAAAACAAGGAAATTTATAAAACGGTGTTTATAAATATAATGAATTAATTATCAAGAGATAATTTGAATATTTAAATTCAAATATGAATTTAAAAATATAATTTGAAATCATTCGAAAGGGAACAACAGTTTTTATTCCGCAATTCGGAATATAAAAGGAATGGAGTTTCAAATAGAAATTTGAAATAGAAACATTTTTAATGTATAAAACAAGGAAGAAAATTTATAAACCATGTTTATAAAGTGGAATAATTATCATGGGATAAATTTGGAATTATAAATTCAAGTATGAAATTGAAAGTGAAATGGAAATCATTTCGAAAAGGGAACGACAGTTTCTATTTCGGAATTCGGAATATAAACTGAATTGGAAAAATCCAAAGGATATATATTTAGAATTCAATTTCATGAATTTTATATAATAATTTATTTCTAATGGAATTAGAAAATAATAACATAAATGGAGTTGTAATTGAATAGATAAATGAGTAATGGAAAATCGATGATTAGAGATAATCGAAAATATTAAGTTGGATTTGAAAACTGGATTTAATATATATATATATATATATATCAAATATATTAGAATGAAGTTAGAATTTATATATAAATGAAGTTTAAAATGTTTATATATTAAATATAATTAAAACGAACTCGCCACAGCACGGCAATTCATGAAATGGCGTTTCGAACTTCAATTGAGTATATCGAACTCAATTTAAGTTGGAATTATTTGAAACAAGAATCATCAGGACTGATTTGATAATATCTTTCTAATGGAAGAGAAAAATCTGGATTTCGTCTTATTGATTTTGAGTTATGACAAAATTAAATTTTCAGAAAAACAGCGCCATAACCATTATAAAACCATAACGGTTTATTTAAATAAATAAAAGGGTTTTAATTAAATAAAATCCGAATGTCCGTTAGAAAAATCCAGACTTGAGATATAAAATAAATATGAACTCAAGTGGAATAAACAAATTTGTTTTCGAAACAAATTTAGATATTTATTATTTAATATAATTAACTAAGTTAAAGGATAACTAGATAATCGAGTTTTGAATCGAGTTGACTTTGGATAAATAAATTAAACTTGAGAATTCATATTCGAATTTGAATATGAAACCTGAGTTGAAAAATGGAATTTGAATAGTTTATAAGTAAATATTGATACATATATATATATATATATATATATATATATATATGAACGAGATATATACAAATTAAAGTGAAATAGGCTAAAGAGCTAATTAATGGATAAATTAGCGAAGTGAGTAAAAACGATTGGATTGAGTGGAATAAATTGGGAATGGACGTATATGGGTTAGACAGGTATGGAATGAAGTGTATGAAGATTTTAATTCGTGTGCCCGACAAAATGGTACATGTTTAAATTCGATATGAGATTTTACGTGCCGAATTGGCAAGCCGCTTGGCTTTTTAATTTTCTTTTTGAATGGAAAGGGCCCAGAGAGGCGTTTTGTAGTTGTACCGAGTGACCCGTACAAAGGAGATTATGGCGAAATTTTCCGAAAATTTAAGGAGTTAGTATATTTTTAAGAAAATTTGATAGTTAGAAATCAATGTATCGATGTATATATAATTCGATAAGGAAACAAACTTAAAAATAGAATATTATAAACAAAAGGAAAATCTATAATTAAATCTGGTAAAATTAGAAAGAGAAACGTATATGGGTTTAAAAAATGAATAATTGGTTTTTATGATGTTGATTATTCGAGGTAAGTGGTCTTGTCCGTTTTGAAGTTAGGGATGTTTTCAGTTAAGGTCTGAGAGGTAGTTATACCCCAACTTGATTGATTTCGTTTTTAACTGATAAATAGCAAGATCCAGTCTCGAAGAGAAATGTTTGAATAAGAGTTAGTTGAATGCAGTATTGTGGATTGTTATAACGATGTTTTACACAACATTCGTTTTAACCCAAGTAAGTGGAAATTTGGAAATATAATAATAAATATTTCCTGAGTATAGAAATAAATGAATGGTCATGGAAGAGATAAGTAATTGGAATGTTTTCCAATTATAAATAGAATATATTTTCTAAGTATAGAAAATAAAAGAAGGCGATATATGGAAATGTTTTCCAAATAGCGTAAGAGGCCAAGATGATTATCGAAAATATCGTGTTAACGAATACGGATAAGGAAATGGAGAAGTGTGTTGATTAATGAAATATTAATTAAAAGGCCCAGTGATTTGTTTGATGCTTTGAATGGATGTTTGTTTTTCTTCGATAGTTAAATAACCGACTATCGAAATGTTTGCCAATATCGTTGTCAATATGGAGAGACCGGTTGGATTATTATCCGAGAACCACTCCATATTGGCAGTAGCATTGCGAATCAGATTATATGAAGATAATCGAGGACGGGGTAAAGTGCAAGGACTTTTTCTATTAATAGAAACTGAGCCTTCGGTTTCGTTCAGTCCCAGAACGAAGTATATGGACGAATGTCTGACAGAGTATTTCCAATGATCGAATATGTTGGTCTGTATAAATATATATGGTGGTGGAGAATTTATTCTCTTAGCATAATATCTAGAATATATTTGTGCAAATCAATTAATGATCAACGGATCTAACAATGTGGCAATCAAAGTGATTGTGCTATCAATGAATGATAAGTAATCGTAGCCATAGGCCTCAACAACCGGGAAATGACAAAAATCGGGCAGGCAGCATGGCTATGTGGGTAGCTCCCATTAGGGTGTATGATCACCTATCTAGAGAAATTCATTTAATTCCTTATTCTATTCGATGTTGTCCCACTCGGGAAACGGTTGCTGATCCCAACCGGTTGTGATATACATTCGATACACTTAAGAGAAATGAGTGGTCGGTCATGTGTGGTCGGGTTACAAGATGCTCTTGTTGAACCCAGTGTATTCTCCTCTAGAGATACACTATCGGAAGGTGGTTCCATACCTTGTCAAAGTTGGAAATTCATTACCCAATAAGTGCTCGCGGTTTTGATTGTATATTATGTATGTGGAGCGTGAGATGAAAGTGTTCCACTAGATTTCTATTTATTTGATTTAGACACTATTATAATATCAAAAGAGTTTTGATATAAAGATTATTGTTTTCTTTCAAAAGGATTTGAAAGTTAAATCAAGTGTTTTGGATTCTCATGAGGGAAAAACTCATTCCGTGTTATACGGCGTGGTCTTATGAGATGTCGTTTATTTTCTCAAACTGTTTTAAATTGTTTATGTAACGAACTGGGATTTTTGACTCCGAAAATCAACATCAAACTACTGTGTTGACCATTCAGACATCGAACATTCCAGATCATTAATAGAAAGAAGTTAGGGGGTGAGAATAGATAAGATAGAAATATTAGAATAGAAGAAAAAGAAGAACCAGCACACACAGAGTCTCACATCGCAGCGGAACAAAATATAATACAGAAGTAACTCTTTATTGAAAGCTTTTGAAATACTTACATTATCAGAGTGCATCACACATTTGGACAGTGATAGTAACCTGTCCTCGGATACAACACAACAGCAGAATAGTAGCTATAATATATCATACGACTGAACACCTCCAGCTCGCATCTTCACAGCTTTTGGTAACCTGATCCTGTTAACCCGGGCTAACCCGAGCATTTACAAAACACCGGGTCAGTCTGGTGAACCAGAGTGAGATAAACTCGCACAGTATTAAGGGTATCACACAACTTGATTTTAAAGTTCAAAAATCTTTTCAAAAGAAAAGTTTAATCGTAAGACCAAATCCACACATAAACACGGACGGTTTTTACCTTACGATAACCCAAAACAGTTTTGAAACCAATATCTTTTCTGATATTATAACAATGTCTAAATACAAGTAAATAACAATCTAGTTGAACGCTTGCATCTCACGCTCCACATATATAGTATACAAATCAAAACCGCGGGCGCTTATTGGAGATTGGATTCCGACTATGACAAGGTATGGGACCACCTGCCGATAGTGTATCTCTAGAGACGAATACACTGGGTTCAACAAGAACATCTTGCAACCCGGCCCTCACATGACCGACCACTCATTTCGCTTGAGTGTATCGAATGTATATCACTGACGGTTGGGATCAGCAACCGTCTCCCGAAAAGGGACAGCATCGAACATAGATTTAAGAAACAAATAGGATTTTCTCTAGATAGGTGATTATACACCCTAATGGGAGCGACCCACATAGCCATGCTGCCTGCCCGATTTTTGTCATTTCCCGGTTGATGAGGCTTGAGGTCAGAGTTTATCTTTGAAACATCTGATCACCATTCACTTTGAATGCCACATCGTCAGATCCGTCAGATATCACTAATTGACGTCCACAAAAATACTCTAGCTAGAAGCTAAGAGAACGGCAATTCCCCGCCAACAACTATAGCACGTTTGAAGAAATCAACGTACGTGACCCTTTGGAAATACTCTGTCAGGCATCCGTCCATACAAGTCATCCAGGAACAGGATGAACCGAAGGCACTCTCATACCGCATCCAATATAGGAATCACCCCATGGATCAGTAGCGAGAAGTCCTTGCAACCCGTAGATTCCAACCACGACAGAATCACAGCTTATCTCTGCTTGCCAGGCAAAGAATATTAGTGGTTCTTCCGTATATGAAAATCCACGGTCTTCAATGCTCCATCTCGATCATCTTTAGAGATCCTCACGTATTTGTTGGTCGGAATGGTTTTCGAATAAATGCGATCCCGGTGTTTCCATACCAACAATCGTATTGGATAGATTTGATAGTCGGTGTTTTAACTATCAAAATATACAGTGTTTCAACCATGACACTCCAATGAGTTCACCTGTTCAGTATTCAGCATCACTTGGCCTTTTAACACTTGATTTACTTTGTTAAATCAAAACTTCTAACTCTGTTAATATTTAAAAATACGATATTTGAATAACTCTAATTCGATTTAACTCTAATCGATTAACTCCAGTTGATTTACTCAAAGTGGTTAACTCTAACTGATTAACTCGACTTCTTTAACCCTATCGATTTACTACTATTTTACTTAACTCCATTCGCTTGACTCTAGATCGCGGCGATCACAATGGTTACGCATGATTCCCTCAGGAAACATCCGACCGCCGTAGGCTATCTGCAGCCCTGCGAATTACGCTAGCAGTCGTACGAAATGGCACTCATCTTGAAAAACTATGTTTGACTAACTCTAGCTCGAATAACTATATTCAATTTCCCACTTAAATCTTCCTTCCAATCATCTTTTAAATTTGGAAATCCATTAGTTTTAACAAAGAAATTTATAGCACATATGTTATAACAATAGCGTTATAATTACTATTTAGATTTACAAAACAACAGCGCTATAATCGCTGTTTAGGTTTACAACCCATTTACTATAGCAAAAGCACTACAATCGCTATATTAGATTTACAAAACATATATTATAACAACAGCGCTAAAATCGCTGTTTAGATTTTCAAAACATATCCACTAACATCTCTTACGATTACCAACTAATACTATCTTCAGATAATCTCGATTTTGTTCAAGTTGGGGTATTTTAATTACCTCTCAGACCTTGATCAGCAATGTTCTTATCCTCAGATAAATATAAGTTTTAATCAAACCAATATTCCATTTCAGTCTCAAAACAATTCCATTATAAATTGGATTCAGTTCTACGACCCACTTCTTTACCCAAGTTCATTTTTACCAATCTCTTTCCAAATCCTTTCGACAATTTCCACTTTGGAAATTTCCCCCTTTCTACTTAATCTCATTATTAAGTATCGTTAATGATATAACGCCTCATCGCTCTTATAAACCTTATTTACATAAATCCTGGTTTAATCTAAACCCTTTCTGTTCTCAATTCTCTTTTATTCAATTCGAATATCTAATTCACATTTATTTAAGCTACCGCTTAAATTTCTTTTTATAACTTTACTACAAAACTCGGGTTCAAAAATAAACCATGTCCATACACTTCTTTCACCATCCATTTGATTCCTTTCAACTTTAATGAATTCAAATAAAAAGTAATCTTCTAAATTCATCATTAATGATAATATTCTATTTCCACCATTTACTTCTGTAAAAGTAGTTAATCTCTTTATTAACTAAATAGTAAATCCCTTTTGAGATCTTATCTAAATTTTAACAATATTCATTTAACAATTCCAATCAAAACACATTAACTTGATAATCAACTCCAATTCAAAACGGTCCATTTAATTAACTCAAACTTGATTATCTCGCTAGCCAATTCTAATTAATTCCCACTTTAAATTAATATAATTAATTTAAATAATTTCCATTTTATTCTTTACAAAACACTTATCAAAGTTTAACCACTCGATTTATTTCTTATTCTCATACTTGTAGATCTGATTATCATCAGCATTTACTTTATAAAATAATTTATTAACGAATCAAAGTCTTAAATAAATAAAATATTTATTTATTTCTCTTTAATAACTTTTATTCGAAATAATATATTTCAAAATCTAACTTCAGTTATAAAATAAATTTTATAACTTTATCTCTATCGACTCACCTGACGGTGAATCACTATCTATAACCCGATTGATTTTAAAGGCCATACTCTGCCAAACACTTAACTAATATCGCCCATTGGTTTAAACCAAACAGATGTTGAGTATCCAGTCAATAATCAAACATCAAATCAATCACACAAATAGATCAGTTCATATATGAGCATATGAAAATAAATAATATATTTGAGGGATCCGGTTGGGTCCCTCCAACTTGTTCTTCCCTGTATTAAAATGGTTATCACAAATCAGACTGTTCAGTTTTGTTTAACTAATAAACTAAATAACGACCATTTAACCACAAGCAATTCAAACAGTTCAACAATTTAAAACACGTTTATAAATAAACGTGACCAACCAAGGTAAATTACCTTTATTGGAACCAATCGTTAAAAATAACGATTTGGTATTTCACTGAAATTAAACACAGTTTAATTTCATCAACAAACAATGTATAACTAGCAAACAGGCAACCATCGGCAAGCAAAGCACACAAAATAAAAACCCAATTTATATAAAATATAAATGGGAAAAATACCGAGTGAGTTTAACTCACCTTGATCTGATTCTGTTGTCAACGGCTTGAAAATACGATTCCAACGGTATCTCATTTGCCGATTCTGTTGAGATATGGATAGGTTATTAACGATTTGAGCTACACTATCTTATTTAGATTAACTAATTTAATTAACTGAATTAATTAAACTATAAATTAACATTAATTACGTTTAATATCAAAGAATATCGACTGATAATATTTGTTCCTCCTTGATCCTGCGTCCCGGTTTCAGAGATCCAGAACCTGTACAAGTCTACGATTAAACTAATGCAACTTTAAAAATAATTAATTCTCTTAGTTCCTTAATCATTTGATTTTTAAACTAATTACTTGCTAATATAAAATGGCTGACATCTTCAGAATTAATAAGTCTGATTGGTTTGCTTCTCACCTTCATGTTCATAATCTTGCTTCTGAACAACAAGTTGTAAGCATACATGTTAGGTTTAGTTAAATAAACAAATCCTAATCAAGTAGTTTAAATAAACTAATATACTTTGTTTGAAATTCCATTGGCCGATTTCTGTTCTGAGTTCCACGCCTGGTAATCTCCGTTTTGAATCATCCCTGGTAACCATTGAGACCCTAATTAACAGTATAAAATTATATAAATTAAAAAATTACTTAATTATATAATTAATTAGTGGTTTAACCCCTAATTACTTTAACATTTTCTTGCCGAGATTAATTACTTCCTCTGCTTCCCGTAACCCTTTCTCGTTTGAACTCCCTGGACTCACGGAAACACATCGACGCCTTCCTCCCACGCACTTGACCGGAACCCCATCACTTCTGACCGACAAAGGCGCCTCAGCCTCCCCCATCGTCGCTCTCAGTGTTTAGCAGCTCGAGTTAGCCCTTTGTCCAGAAATCGTGATTAAAACCCGCGCCTTCCAGGACTGATTTCGACCACCTCGGCAAGCCAAACTCCATCGCCACGGTTCAGATTAAAGAGCTGATCAAGCTTTTCATGCTTGCTATTGTGTAATTTCTGATTTAATTAAGGGATTGGAAGAAATTTGGAAGAGTAGAGTGAAGAATCTCATTCGTTCGCTGATTAGGGTGGAGGCGCAGTGAGTAGTTGACCACAAGACAAAACGAATTAGGGTATTGACTTTTCCTTGATGGGGTATATATATAGTGTATGGTTTAATTATAATATTATTTAACGAAACTTCGTCGCAAAGTAGTTGATTAAAATCCCTATAAATGATCTCTGTCTACTGATAAAAAAACCAATCTCAGTGTAAAAAGGTATTCCGGACCCAATGGGACAAGTTTCGTCGAAATCCGACTTCGTTTGAAAAAAATTCCCTTATAAAACCAGAAATAAACACGCTTTTTAATTTACCACGACCACCCGCAAAATCGAATCAACTTGAAACCTTGATATCTTGCAATAACTTTTCGATACGAACCCAACGGCACTAGTTTCATCGCATTCTGAGACTGTTGCCCCGATAGGCCATTTTTAACGCGTACCGTACTGCCCTTCCGAACACCAAATTTCCCGATCTCTAAAAATAACAAACTATATACCTACCCTGACTATAATTGACGCTACGAACTCAAAGGAACTGGTTTCGCGGCCTAATTCGACCATCTGCTCAAGTTACACTGAAATATCCCTTTATTGAATTAAATACGTGTTATAGAATTTGATTGGCGTTTACGGCTACCGTGGTCACATACGACATCGGTTTGCCCCGCAGTTTGATTTTCTGACAATAATTTAATGATACGGTCCCAACGAAACTGATTTCGTCGAAAACTGAGTCCGTTTGCAAAATGGCCATTTTATAGGCCGATAACGATTTCCATAGCGTTTTTTTCCAAAATTTGATTTAGGCATAACTCGCAATCTATAATACGGAATCTGGATTTTTCTCTTTCATATGAAAACTATCGTCAATACGGTTCCAACGTGTCTTGTTTCATAGAAATCCGATTTATATCGGATCCTGTATTCTCAGTTGAAGTTCAAAACCAAATATTACGAACTACAGCGCCATTTCGAGCTCTATTTATATTATATATAATATATAGTTCAACTTTGTTTAAAACGACGATTTAAATATTAAATCACATCGATATTCCAAATATAATAATTGAATTAAATAAATTAAATTATATATTTGAGTGCCAAAAACACGGTTCGTTACATTCTTCCCCCCTTAAAATAATTTCGTCCTCGAAATTGCTAAGGTAAGAAAGAACGTTATAAACTCATTAAATTTCAAATCTAATTTATTTTAAATCAAAATCAATTCAATACAGTAAATATATATTTTCAAAAATACTGAAAATTTTCTAACACCTTAAATTTCCGAAAAATTTCGCCAGCACCTCCTTTGTACGGCTCAATCGGTACAACCACAACTCGCCCTTTCTGGGCCTTCTCCAATCCAAAAGAAAAGAAAACAGCCAAGCGGCTTGCCAAACAGGCTCATAAATCACCAAATCCATATAAAAATAAACGTGTACCTTTTTGTCGGGCACATCATTATATCCTTTCTGTCTGCTACCCTGTCAGCATATACAAATGTGTCCCCAAACAAAATTCCAATTTTATCCTCAAAACCAAATCCTTTACACCTCCAAGCCAAATCTCATTCTTAACTCAATTTCCATCCGTTATCCATTCCAACTCTTAACTTGCCAGTCCAACACCATTTCAGATTCCTGTCTCCAAATCCCAAATCTGATTCTACTCGATATATATATATATCTCGATTCAATTTCCAGTTAATTTGTTTTAATTCAATTCATATTTTCTTTCACTAATTCTATTTAATTTTTCCTTTTGTTCAAACAATCTCCCTGGGAGTTTTTAAATAATTCAGTTCTTTCAAAAATCAAATATTTCTTTTCAGGATTCAAAACAACTTGTTTTTGTCAAAGCAATTCAAAACAAGATCTTTGGTAGTAATCCGTCACTTACCACTCGAAATTGAACACCGATGATGTCCGGATCATCATCGGAATCTATTTTCCAGCTATCGAAGTGAGTTCAATACTATGTCACTTTCAAAACCAGTTCTAAACACTTTCATTTTGAAATCCATTTCAAAATATCCCTTTCAATGCTTGTAACAAAATTAAAATCTCCCAGGATTTTAAAATTCTCATATATTAAGTCCAATTCCAATTTCAACCACTTGTTCGAATTTCCAAAGTTTTAATTTCAATTCTAATTTAAATTCAGATTTAATTCATCTGATTTCATATATTTCACTTATATGAATTCTGATTGGTTATTTATATAACCATTTCAATTATAATGAACCAACACATCCAATATATTATAATACTTTAAATAATAATCATTCTTTTATATCAAAATATAATTTGGGTAAAATTATTTCATTTACCCTCTTTCAAAACATAATGCGTCGGTTTATCGTACTTGAGTGTTTAGAAACCCCTATCGATTCAGTGGATCAAACTGATCGACCAGAACTCATAAACAACTCAAACAAATAAATCTCCACAATATAAAACAATTTTTATAAAATCTACAAATACGTCCACTCATATATATACACTCAACTCAATCTAGGGTATTGCTAACCCCATCTCTACTAAGTCACGCCACAGAGCCAAGGTAATCACTTAACCTTCAGCTCTGATACCACTGTAACGAACTGGGATTTTTGACTCCGAAAATCAACATCAAACTACCGTGTTGACCATTCAGACATCGAACATTCCAGATCATTAATAGAAAGAAGTTAGGGGGTGAGAATAGATAAGATAGAAATATTAGAATAGATGAAAAAGAAGAACCAGCACACACAGAGTCTCACATCGCAGCGGAACAAAATATAATACAGAAGTAACTCTTTATTGAAAGCTTTTGAAATACTTACATTATCAGAGTGCATCACACATTTGGACAGTGATAGTAACCTGTCCTCGGATACAACACAACAGCAGAATAGTAGCTATAATATATCATACGACTGAACACCTCCAGCTCGCCTCTTCACAGCTTTTGGTAACCTGATCCTGTTAACCCGGGCTAACCCGAGCATTTACAAAACACCGGGTCAGTCTGGTGAAACAGAGTGAGATAAACTCACACAGTATTAAGGGTATCACACAACTTGATTTTTAAAGTTCAAAAATCTTTTCAAAAGAAAAGGATAATCGTAAGACCAAATTCACACATAAACACGGACGGTTTTTACCTTACGATAACCCAAAACAGTTTTGAAACCAATATCTTTTCTGATATTATAATAATGTCTAAATACAAGTAAATAACAATCTAGTGGAACGCTTGCATCTCACGCTCCACATATATAGTATACAAATCAAAACCGCGGGCGCTTATTGGAGATTGGATTCCGACTATGACAAGGTATGGGACCACCTGCCGATAGTGTATCTCTAGAGACGAATACACTGGGTTCAACAAGAACATCTTGCAACCCGGCCCTCACATGACCGACCACTCATTTCGCTTGAGTGTATCGAATGTATATCACTGACGGTTGGGATCAGCAACCGTCTCCCGAAAAGGGACAGCATCAAACATAGATTTAAGAAACAAATAGGATTTTCTCTAGATAGGTGATTATACACCCTAATGTGAGCGACCCACATAGCCATGCTTCCTGCCCAATTTTTGTCATTTCCCGGTTGATGAGGCTTGAGGTCAGAGTTTATCTTTGAAACATCTGATCACCATTCACTTTGAATGCCACATCGTCAGATCCGTCAGATATCACTAATTGACGTCCACAAAAACACTCTAGCTAGAAGCTAAGAGAACGGCGATTCCCCGCCAACAACTATAGCACGTTTGAAGAAATCAACGTACGAGACCCTTTGGAAATACTCTGTCAGGCATCCGGCCATATAAGTCATCCAGGAACAGGATGAACCGAAGGCACTCTCCTACCGCATCCAATATAGGATCACCCCATGGATCAGTAGCGAGAAGTCCTTGCAACCCGTAGATTCCAACCACGACAGAATCACAGCTTATCTTTGCTTGCCAGGCAAAGAATATTAGTGGTTCTTCCGTATATGAAAATCCACGGTCTTCAATGCTCCATCTCGATCATCTTCTGAGATCCTCACGTATTTGTTGGTCGGAATGGTTTTCGAATAAATTCGATCCCGGTGTTTCCATACCAACAATCGTATTGGACAGATTTGATAGTCGGTGTTTTAACTATCAAAATATACAGTGTTTCAACCATGACACTCCAATGAGTTCACCGGTTCAGTATTCAGCATCACTTGGCCTTTTAACACTTGATTTACTTTGTTAAATCAAAACTTCTAACTCTGTTAATATTTAAAAATACGATATTTGAATAACTCTAATTCGATTTAACTCTAATCGATTAACTCCAATTGATTAACTCAAAGTGGTTAACTCTAACTGATTAACTCGACTTCTTTAACCCTATCGATTTACTACTATTTTACTTAACTACATTCGCTTGACTCTAGATCGCGGCGATCACAATGGTTACGCATGATTCCCTCAGGAAACATCCGACCGCCGTAGGCTATCTGCAGCCCTGCGAATTACGCTAGCAGTCGTACGAAATGGCACTCATCTTGAAAAACTATGTTTGACTAACTCTAGCTCGAATAACTATATTCAATTTCCCACTTAAATTTTCCTTCCAATCATCTTTTAAATTTGGAAATCCATTAGTTTTAACAAAGAAATTTATAGCACATATGTTATAACAATAGCGTTATAATTACTGTTTAGATTTACAAAACAACAACGCTATAATCGTTGTTTAGGTTTACAACCCATTTACTATAGTAAAAGCGATACAATCGCTATATTAGATTTACAAAACATATATTATAACAACAGCGCTAAAATCGCTGTTTAGATTTTCAAAACATATCCACTAACGTCTCTTACGTTTACCAACTAATACTATCTTCAGATAATCTCGATTTTGTTCAAGTTGGGGTATTTTAATTACCTCTCAGACCTTGATCAACAATGTTCTTATCCTCAGATAAATATAAGTTTTAATCAAACCAATATTCAATTTCAGTCTCAAAACAATTCCATTATAAATTGGATTCAGTTCTACGACCCACTTCTTTACCCAAGTTCATTTTTACCAATCTCTTTCCAAATCCTTTCGACAATTTCCACTTTGGAAATTTCCCCCTTTCTACTTAATCTCATTATTAAGTATCGTTAATGATATAACGCCTCATCGCTCTTATAAACCTTATTTACATAAATCCTGGTTTAATCTAAACCCTTTCTGTTCTCAATTCTCTTTTATTCAATTCGAATATCTAATTCACATTTATTTAAGCTACCGCTTAAATTTCTTTTTATAACTTTACTATAAAACTCGGGTTCAAAAATAAACCATGTCCATACACTTCTTTCACCATCCATTTGATTCCTTTCAACTTTAATGAATTCAAATAAAAAGTAATCTTCTAAATTCATCATTAATGATAATATTCTATTTCCACCATTTACTTCTGTAAAAGTAGTTAATCTCTTTATTAACTAAATAGTAAATCCCTTTTGAGATATTATCTAAATTTTAACAATATTCATTTAACAATTCCAATCAAAACACATTAACTTGATAATCAATTCCAATTCAAAACGGTCGATTTAATTAACTCAAACTTGATTATCTCGCTAGCCAATTCTAATTAATTCCCACTTTAAATTAATATAATTAATTTAAATAATTTCCATTTTATTCTTTACAAAACACTTATCAAAGTTTAACCACTCGATTTATTTCTTATTCTCATACTTGTAGATCTGATTATCATCAGCATTTACTTTATAAAATAATTTATTAACAAATCAAAGTCTTAAATAAATAAAATATTTATTTATTTCTCTTTAATAACTTTTATTCGAAATAATATATTTCAAAATCTAACTTCAGTTATAAAATAAATTTTATAACTTTATCTCTATCGACTCACCTGACGGTGAATCACTGTCTATAACCCGATTGATTTTAAAGGCCATACTCTGCCAAACACTTAACTAATGTCGCCCATTGGTTTAAACCAAACAGATATTGAGTATCCAGTCAATAATCAAACATCAAATCAATCACACAAACAGATCAGTTCATATATGAGCATATGAAAATAAATAATACATTTGAGGGATCCGGTTGGGTCCCTCCAACCTGTTCTTCCCTGTATTAAAATTGTTATCACAAATCAGACTGTTCAGTTTTGTTTAACTAATAAACTAAATAATGACCATTTAACCACAAGCAATTCAAACAGTTCAACAATTTAAAACACGTTTATAAATAAACGTGACCAACCAAGGTAAATTACCTTTATTGGAACCAATCGTTAAAAATAACGTTTTGGTATTTCACTGAAATTAAACACAGTTTAATTTCATCAACAAACAATGTATAACTAGCAAACAGGCAACCATCGGCAAGCAAAGCACACAAAATAAAAAGCCAATTTATATAAAATATAAATGGGAAAAATACTGAGTGAGTTTAACTCACCTTGATCTGATTCTGTTTTCAACGGCTTGAAAATACGATCCCAACGGTATCTCATTTGCCCGATTCTGTTGAGATATGGATAGGTTATTAATGATTTGAGCTACACTATCTTATTTAGATTAACTAATTTAATTAACTGAATTAATTAAACTATAAATTAACATTAATTATGTTTAATATCAAAGAATATCGGCTGATAATATTTGTTCCACCTTGCTCCTGCGTCCCGGTTTCAGAGATCCAGAACCTGTACAAGTCTACGATTAAACTAATGCAACTTTAAAAATAATTAATTCTCTTAGTTCCTTAATCATTTGATTTTTAAACTAATTACTTGTTAATATAAAATGGCTGACATCTTCAGAATTAATAAGTCTGATTGGTTTGCTTCTCACCTTCATGTTCATAATCTTGCTTCTGAACAACAAGTTGTAAGCATACATGTTAGGTTTAGTTAAATAAACAAATCCTAATCAAGTAGTTTAAATAAACTAATATACTTTATTTGAAATTCCATTGGCCGACTTCTGTTCTGAGTTCCACGCCTGGTAATCTCCGTTTTGAATCATCCCTGGTAACCATTGAGACCCTAATTAACAATATAAAATTATATAAATTAAAAAATTACTTAATTATATAATTAATTAATGGTTTAACCCCTAATTACTTTAACATTTTCCTGTCGAGATTAATTACTTCCTCTACTTCCCGTAACCCTTTCTCGTTTGAACTCCCTGGACTCATGGAAACACATCGACGACTTCCTCCCACGCACTTGACCGGAACCCCATCACTTCTGACCGGCGAAGGCGCCTCAGCCTCCCCCATCGTCGCTCTCAGTGTTTAGCAGCTCGAGTTAGCCCTTTGTCCAGAAATCGTGATTAAAACCCGCGCCTTCCAGGACTGATTTCGACCACCTCGGTAAGCCAAACTCCATCGCCACAGTTTAGATTAAAGAGCTGATCAAGATTTTCATGCTTGCTATTGTGTAATTTCTGATTTAATTAAGGGATTGGAAGAAATTTGGAAGAGTAGAGTGAAGAATCTCGTTCGTTCGCTGATTAGGGTGGAGGTGCAGTGAGTAGTTGACCACAAGACAAAACGAATTAGGGTATTGACTTTTCCTTGATGGGGTATATATATAGTGTATGGTTTAATTATAATATTATTTAACGAAACTTCGTCGCAAAGTAGTTGATTAAAATCCCTATAAATGATCTCTGTCTACTGATAAAAAAACTAATCTCAGTGTAAAAAGGTATTACGGACCCAATGGGACAAGTTTCGTCGAAATCCGACTTCGTTTGAAAAAAATTCCCTTATAAAACCAGAAATAAACACGCTTTTTAATTTACCACGACCACCCGCTAAATCGAATCAACTTGAAACCTTGATATCTTGCAATAACTTTTCGATACGAACCTAACGGCACTAGTTTCATCGCATTCTGAGACTGTTTCCCCGATAGGCCATTTTTAACGCGTACCGTACTGCCCTTCTGAACACCAAATTTCCCGATCTCTAAAAATAACAAACTATATACCTACCCTGACTATAATTGACGCTACGAACTCAACGGAACTGGTTTTGCGGCCTAATTCGATCATCTGCTCAAGTTACACTGAAATATCCCTTTATTGAATTAAATACGTGTTATAGAATTTGATTGGCGTTTACGGCTACCGTGGTCACATACGACATCGGTTTGCCCTGCAGTTTGATTTTCTGACAATAATTTAATGATACGGTCCCAACGAAACTGATTTCGTCGAAAACTGAGTCCGTTTGCAAAATGGCCATTTTATAGGCCGATAACGATTTCCATAGCGTTTTTTCCAAAATTTGATTTAGCCATAACTCACAATCTATAACACGGAATCTGGATTTTTCTCTTTCATATGAAAACTATCGTCAATACGGTTCCAACGTGTCTTGTTTCATAGAAATCCGATTTATATCGGATCCTGTATTCTCAGTTGAAGTTCAAAACCAAATATTACGAACTGCAGCGCCATTTCGAGCTCTATTTATATTATATATAATATATAGTTCAACTTTGTTTAAAACGACGATTTAAATATTAAATCACATCGATATTCCAAATATAATAATTGAATTAAATAAATTAAATTATATATTTGACTGCCAAAAACACGGGTCGTTACAGTTTACTCATACCAGTCCCTTGACTGACCCGGAGTTTATTTTGTTTTGTTTTCTTTAAACTCTTGGGTGCCAAATTTTGTATGGGCAGTCAAGTAGTTCAGGATTTTACAGATCTATCTAAAGGAGCTTGGAGCTGGAGGCTTCAGTGTTAGATATATAGTGTTTTTATTTCCGTTGTGTTGTAAGTGTTGTACTCTGAAAATTGTATGTTATACAGTTCAAATTTTGTATTTCAAAAGTTATGATATATTATATTATGTTCCGCTGCAATATGAGATTCTGTGTTGTTATTTCTGTTCTTCTTCTACTTTTTTCTCAAAAAAAAAAAATGATTCGTGTTTCTGTGATATTTAGGTTGGACGTGTGATGTATGTAAGTCAACTCAGATAGTATGGATTTGCGGTTCGTTACACCTTTAACTTCTTCAAGCAGCTCTTGCATTGGGTTCAGGATTTCACCATGCTTCTTGCAATTGGTGTTTGTGATGTGGATGGTCTTATCCTCTTCAAGATCCTGGGTTGCAACCTGTGTTGCGCTCTCTATACAATGCTTGTTCAAAACCTTAACCTATTTCCAGAAACACCAACATCATTACCAGCAGTGTTCAGACTATTTCCTTTACCTTGCTTTGTTACTTCACTATCGACTTTCCTCCACTTCTTTTTATTATTAGTAGGTTGAACCCATTCGTTCATTTTGCTTCGGGGTTGATTCAGACTAGCCTGTTTCTTGATAGTCACTTTGTTCGCCTCATCAACGCCTCTTTCCTGAGAATTTGTCACATTATTTATGTTGTTTCCTACTTCTTTACCATAGTTCCTATTACTCCTGACTTGTAATTCATCTTGTTTTTCAATGCTACTGCAGTTGCCTAGAGAGTGTTAAAATTCCTTACACGCTTGGCAAATATCAGGCTTCCATATGTAATGGACGTTAACACTGTGCTCTGTTCCATCAGGAAGTAGAGCCAATATATTAACAGGAAATTCACTCTCTGGTTTAATTTCAACCAAAACTTGCGTGAATCCAAGCCATTTGAGACTTTTAGTAGCTCAATCCATGCATAAGAATTTGCCTACATGTGAAGCTAACCAAGAGATTCCTATTTTTGACCAGGCCACCATTGGAAGATTAGTCATCTTCACCCAAACTGGCACCTGCTTTATACCTTTACCCGAGTTCCCAAAATTGACATCCTAATTTTTGATAATAAAAAGTTTGTTTTTAATGTCAATGGGCATCTTTCTAATTTTTACTTTTTTTTACTTTCTTCTTGCTTTCTCTTCCTGGCAGTACCTTATTCACTTCTCACCAAAAGCATTCCACTTTTACTCTCTTCCAGCAAACAACCAAACATAGGCTATTTTCTATTTACCTTACCTATTTATACATCTCTACTGCCATTCTCTTCTAGGTCATAGCTATACAAAAACAATGAAACCCATTTTCATTTTCTTTCTCTCCCTTTGCGAGAGTATATAAAATATATTTGTATGTGTTTGGGGATACATGCGTGAGATGGATAACTATAAGAGAAAAGAAAATACACATCAAGTACATAAAGCCAAGTAGTATTTGGGTGCATAACATGGAGCATGCGAATGTAAGAAATAAAATAAGTGTGTGTGTGTTTAGATTTGCATTCATGGAGGTAGGTAGGTGCGTGAGTTTTGGAGTGCATGAATGAGCGAGTTGTATATAAGTTGATGGTCGAATGCAAGGTGGCGTTTGAAGTGGGTAGCACGATGGGTGAAGTAGACGTGAGTAAAAAGAAAGAGGAAAAAAAGAAGAAGAAAAAAGGAAATAATACAAATGACGTGAAGAGGAGGAGGTATGCGCAGTATGCATTTTACTTGTTGGGATTGTGAGATTATTTAACACTTGCATGCAGTTTTTGGGGGTGTTTGGTTGCAAACGGGTTCGCTGGTTTCAGGGTAGCAGTGTGATGAGGGTTAACTCACAATTTTGAAGGGGCTTTCAAGCTTCAACAGATGGTGATGGAGGAAGAGGTTTGCTGTTGAGGTTGGATTCTTGGTTGCGTGTGTATTGAAGAGAGAAGAAGGAAGTTTATGAAAGTAACTAAAGGGGTAATGAAGTGGTTAGTAATTTAGTAATTATTTATATTAATGACATTTAATTTGAACTAAACTTGTAATATTAATAACCTATTCATACATTATCAAAATTGCATAAATTTGGTACCGTTGGAATCATATGGACGAAGGCTACCGAGACAAATTGGTTTGAAGCAATTTGGAGCTCGTTGGAATTTATGGCAGAACAAAATGCCTGATTCGAATCATCGACAGTTAATCGTTATTCAACGATTATAGACCAAAGTGAGCAAACTCACTAACTATGTCCGGTTTATAATTTTATAAACGTATTCTAGAATTGATAAATAATGATTGAATGTTGTGTGATGATTGTTTGGATGAATTGATATATTATTATCAATTTTTGCTATTATGTATTAGCTATCTTTAAGGTTGGTAGTTGGATATTCCTGCACGTTTTAGCAGATGAGACCGTATGCGCCCCGCATAATAGCAGATGACCTTCTATACCATAATATTTCGTCTTGAAGCAGAATTAGTATTATTTATTATAGTTTGTTTTCATAAATAATGTGATATATGATGTGATAGGTGTTCTTCGATAGATTTTGTTGTGTTTGGATGGTTAAATAGCGTTGGCCCTAAATATTGATATTTAAAATATCATAAGAAGGGATTTTGAGATTTTAAAGGAAAATCTATTTTTTCTAAAGTAGAAGTTTAATTTTGAATGGGCTATAATATAATAACTTATTTTTAAATAATACAAACAAGTATTTTAATTTATAAGTGATGTTTATAAATGAAGTGGAATAATCATCACTAGTTAATATGGGAATGTAAATTCAAGAATGAAATTGAAAAGGAAAATTGGAAATCATTTAAAAAGGAAATGATGAAATTAATTCCGATGTCTGGAATATGAATGGAATTTAAATAAATCCATAAGGATTTATAATTGGAATTCGAATATGTCGAATTTTATTTTTAAAAATATTTTCAGAAATTATATATTATATCATTGGAACTTAACAAGATAATTAATATTTGGTTTTGAACCAGTAAATTATAATAGAATATGAAGTCGCTATTAGGTTATAAACTTAATAGATAATTAACAAGAAGTTTTGACATATGAACGGAGTTTATGAATGATGTGGATTTATTAAGTGACTCGATAAATAGTATTTGAACTTGTAATAGTATTTACAAATAAAATCAAGATATATTTAATAAGACGAGTCCAGATTTCTCTAAAGGGATAATATTCCCCTTTTAAAGTGAATAGTGGTTTAGAGTAAACATTTTACAGATTAAAATGGTTATAAGGGAAACTGGTAAGGGTTTAGAAGTGATAAAATCAAAAATGGAGTTAGAATTGAGTTGACCTAAAACGGTAAATTTGTTCCTAAGTAAGGAATGTTAATCGAATAAAAAATATTCGAAAGAGAGTTATACATTGGAATTCGACTATGTCGAATTCAGGAAAGTACTATTTACTTTTCGTTTTAATCAATATTTAATTAATTAATTAATTATTTATTCAAATTAATGAATAAAAGTTATATTTTAAGTTAAATATTTCAGAAATGGGAATTATAACGATATCGTTATAATCAATGTTTCCAGTAAAAGAAGTAAATTCGTAAAGTAAATCTGAAAGTTAAGTAAGAAATGTTTGTTAAAGACTGAAGTTGTGAGCTTTGTTCATTTCGTAGTTAAGAATGTTGTTCAATTTAGGCCTAAGAGGTAATTATACCCCAATTTGATTGACTTCATTTTGACCAAGGAATGTTTAAGGTTCGGTAGCGAGGATTGGTTAGAGATATAATTAGTTAATGAGTGATTAATGGGTTGAGTTTCATAATGATGTTTTATACAACATTCGTTCAAATCCATATAAATGAGTTTTGGAAATGTTTTCCAAATATAATCAAAGATGTTTTCTAAGCATAGAAAATGAAACTGTAACAACCTGGAATTCTAGCAATAAGAATTAATTATTAGAATTTCAAAAACAGGAATTTGTGCAAATGATGGAATTTGGCCATAAAACTTTAACCGATGCGTTCGTCTCGGAATGAGGGTCAACTTTCATACTTGGAGTTTCGCGAACGAAGTCCGTATAAAAAAGTTACGGGCAGAATACGAAAATGGACGGAAAATAAATAAAATAGAATATCTTATATATAGAAATAAATAAATTCCCCAGCCACCTCACTATTAGGTCGACTAAGCGGTCGACTGGGGCGGTTGACTGCAGGTCGACCGCTGGCTGCGACCGCTTGGTCGAGCCATGCAATGACGGCTAGGGTTTGGCTGTATAATATTATTTATGAAAGGACAGAAGTTGTGACGACCCCATTTCCCGTACAGACGGAGACAAGGGTAATCTTTGGAATATAACACATAAATTGATAATAACAGAACAGAAATAAATAAATACACCAGATAATGAACAATAGAATATACTGGATAAACGTAATCATCAGAGTTACACAGTATACAGGATCGTATTTAGTACAAATACAGTTCAGCTATACATAAATGCCTACAGCGGAAACAAACAAAATATGTACAATAGGAGCTGAATAGCATAAAAAGAGATAAATAATAGAATCCATCTTCAACTCCAGCTATCCAGAAAGAGCCAGCTAAACCTGAATACAAGGCTGCCCGTGTAGAAAAAGGGGCACCCGAGTTTGAGAGTGAAACAAACTACGAGTCAGTCATGGGACTGGTATGAGAAATCAACTCAACACATTTATAATATGGCTAATCACAGGACTACTCCACTTTCGTGGAACGTGTTTACTCCATTGGATTGCCAGTGCTTTAAAAACAAATCTTTCTTTTAAACATCGCAATGCTTTTTATAAAAATTAAGCCATTATAAGACTCAGTTCCCATCACACAATGCAACGCAAACCGGAGGATAGAGTTTTACCTTATAATGGCCAAAATATGATTGATACGGATAAAGCAAAAGCATTTGATATTATTACTAGTGTTAATATGTTTCAAAAACAATTTGAATCATAACTATCAATGATAGGCGATATGGGTACCATATATCATGTCGCCGTATATATATACAATCAAAACCGCACAGTCACGTATTTGGAAATTGGATTTCCGTCATGAACCAAGGCAAAAGATAGTCCTTACCGACTTCGAGACAATCTAGCCTACCATGTCTCAGGAACAGCCGCAACTGCCCCCTGGATCGTCAGGGCCGGTCCACCGATGTGGATTATTATGCCTGAACAATACGTCTCCCCGCCCTATGGGGCGCAAATGAGCCAACGAATGACTCTATCGGACCCGGATCGTCCGATCTAACCGAGGCGCCTCGCAACAGTAATAACAACATAAGTAAAATGTCAGGCCGTGTAAGAACACCGACACAACTCCTAGCTAGAAAGAAACGCATGCCCTCCCTGAGGTCCTTCTCCCGTTTCTGGTTCATAACGGGGTGTGAGGCTCGCGAATTCACGTTATACACAAAGCTACGCCCCACAGGCGGTGCTTTGATCATCACCACAAGACTTTGTTTTTCAACAGAAGCCCTGATCATTTGCCACTTAGGCATGCCACACTAGCAATTCATGCCATGCGACTGATTTCCATAGATATACAACCTCTGAGCTCGTGCGTTTCAGAGAAGGGCATTAAGCAAAAGAATAAATTCTCCGCCGCCAAACAGATGTATATTTAATAGAGATCAATCAACACAGAATAAAATCTAATGTCAGACACACAGTCCATTTACAAGTCCGTTCTGGGTCTGAACGAAACCGGAGGCACTATATACCTCGCAAACCCATCGATCACCACGTACGTCTGGACAATCACCACTCATTATCCATATTTCGGGATGCCTCCCAATCAGGACCTCGGTTACCATCCAAACGAGGTGAAAATCTCCGGTCTTCGACCGCCGTCTTCATCTTCGATTACTTATCGTCGATTCAGTTATTCAGAATGGGATAAACCCGGTCTTTCTGAGCAACTCGCGTATATAATAAACAAGTGCAACACTACATACATACGCATCATTTCAATTCATTAGTCACTAACCGTCAATCAGTAAGAGAACGATTTCCCAAATATTAACCCCGAAGGCCGAACCAACATCAGATCAACTCCCAGGAAACCATTCGACTTAGCCAACCTCCAGTTAATTTCTAAATCACATCTATATCGTTTATAATATTTTATAATGATTTATCGCTATTTTTATTTATTTTAAAATAGCCAATTTATTCAAAACGACGCTTCGGGCCATAACGCGGCCTTGGCGTTGTTTTTCTTCCGATTTGATTTACACATATCTGAAAATCTAACCGTTGGATCTTCACAAAATTTACATCATTAGAAAGATCTTTACAAAGCGAATCCAACGGTTCCGGTTTCGGGAAAATCCGACGGTCGGATCTCCCGGTATAATCGTTTGAAGTTTCGATTTCAAAATACGAACTGCAGCGTCGTTATTCGATTAAATATAATTATATATATATATATATATAATCGATTCTGGCGCTGTTTTTCTTTAGATTTGAATTAAACATTCCAGACAATCCAACCGTTGGATTTTTACAAAGTTGGTGCCGTTGGAAAGATATTTCCAAAGCGAACCCAACGGTTGTGATTTCAGGAAAAATCCGATGGTCGGATCTCCCGTACTAATCGTTTGAAATCACGGTTTCAAAATACGAACTGCAGCATCGTTATTCGATATGTTTTAATTCTATTTATATATATATATATATATATATATATATATATATTGATTCTTCGATTTCAAAGCTATATTCTTTTCATACATTTGGTAAAAAATGATATTTTTATCTAAATGTCTTCTATTTCAACACTTCACTATATTTAACAACTCATGTATATAATAAAAATGTGATTTTTATTGTAAAACAATTTATTTCAAAACACTATTATTTTATATAGTTCATATATGTAATAAAAATAGTATTTTTATTATAAAACAATTTCTTTCAAAACAAGGTCATTTTATATAGTTCATATAGATGATAAAAATGTGATATTTATTATAAAACAATTTATTTCAAAATATGAATACCATTCAACACATGAATTTCAATTCAACGAATGAATACCGATTCAACACATGAGGGTTTTCTATAGTTTATATATATAGATAAAAACGTGATTTTTATATTTAAAACACAAATACCATTCAACACATGAATTTCTATCCAATGAATGAATATCGACTCAACAAATGAAGGCTTTCTATTCAACGAATAAATATAGTTTCAACAAATGAAAATAATTCAAACACATGAATATTATTCAAAATTTCGGCAGCATAATGGCAGGGTAGTTAAAACCGGGACCGTCCCTAGTACGGCTCCTCGCTCTACCTTAAAACCTCGCGGTTTTTGACAATGGGGATCATGCATCTAGTTCGCACGCAGGAGGCATGTGTATATTTATTTCATTTCCACAAACTAATCCTATGTGGTTTCAACCAAATATTTCTCAACCACAAATGGGTATTTTTCAACCACAATCAATCAATATCAACCACAAACAATTCCAACCAACCATTCGCTATCAATCAATTTTCACACCAATCACAACCAATAAATATCGTCCATGGTTTGTGGACGAGGGGCGTATATATATATATATATATATATATATATATATATAGCAATTCACTCCTATTTCAACACATATATAATTTTTACAATGCATATACAACTTATACATCGAATGTACAACTTATACAATGCTTATACGAGAGGTGTACAACGCTTATATAACTCATACATCGATCATATAATTTATACATCATCGTTTTCCATATCGTTTATAAATTAGAAATCTCACATTGGGTTCCACTCCACCAAAAATAGCAGAAGGCTCAGAAAAATATGCGGTCTCTTCTAAAATGTAGAAGACGTCCACACGGTCACGATGTCTCTTGTTTCACTGGATTTCGACAACATAGCAAAAAGATATGATTTTTAGAAGTTTTGTAACACTTTTAAATGTTAAAATCACTTTAAACTATTCAAACCCGTACCTTTCCTTTGATGTTCGAAACTAGGTCTTGATCTTTCTTCAACTTGGTGCAACGATATGAGGATCGGCCAACACCACGTCACAACCCTCCGAGAGGCGCGCCGAATGATGCCAGTAGGGCCCCACTCGGTGGCACGGTGGCTGAGATATCGGGGACGACGCGGCGGCGCTTCTCGGCGTTGGATCTCGAAAAATACACCACTAGAGAAGCTCCAACTGGTATGGATTTGAAGAGCGAGGGAAGGGCTTCAAAATTCTCCAAAGGAGCAGTGGGTTCTGATGCGTGGATGACGAGAAATCGAGGCACGAAGAACTGAAGGGAAGCCGCCGTTGATTTCGAGGGCATCGGGGAAGAGAGAGAGGGTCTTGGCCAATGAGGGATTTTCTTTATATTTGTATTTTTTTAAATTCCGAAAATACCCCCTTTCCCACACGAACACCAATTCAAACCCAACGACTGTTTTCCCTAGCGTTTTACCCCCATTCCGAACACAATGGGTTATGTTTCGTAGGCCCATTCGACTGTTTCAGTCAGTTTTCCTTCAAATTAAAATATATAACATTCAATATTCAATTTGAACGTACATTTCAATTTGCCAGGGTCACAAATTGAATCGAAAATTCCAGAAAAATAAATCTAGCTATGTTTTGACGATACGGTCCCAACAAAACTGGTTTCGTCGAATTCTGAGACCGTTTGCAAAAAGGCCCATTTCTGGTCGATCCAATTTAATTGTAATTGACCAAAACACGTTTTCCTTTTCCACGCTCACATACTAGCTTCAAAAATTATGAAATTTGAAACCTAGCAATAACTTCACATCCCGGATCCAACAAAAGTGGTTTCGTCGAATTCCGAGGTCATATGCAAAATGGCCAATTTCACGGGTTATATAAATTCCATAGCGACCTTTCTAAAAAATCATTTGGCCATAACTTTTGCTTTCCGCTATGAAAATTCGATTTTTCAGATTCGTTAGAAAGGTACTCACTAACAGATTTAAATATTTTTGGTTTCACTCAAATCCGTTTTGTTTTGCACCCGGTACAGTCCGACAAAGTTTGAATTCAATTTTGGAAACTGCAGCGCCATTTCAGGCCTTGTTTATAATTAGAATTAATTATATTCGTTTTCAAATGTCGATTCAAACCTACTTTCCATCGCTATTATTTGAAATATTTATTTTAAATATTTAAAATCCATTATTTTAGCCAGTTTAAAAATTTTAAATTGGTTCAGATTTTTTGGATCGTTACAATCTCCCCCACTTAAAACTTTTCGTCCCCGAAAAGGAACAAAATCGAAAGTGGTTTGATTAATCAACTCTACGTTCGATCTGGCTTCCATTCTCCAACTTTTTAGTTTCTGAGAATTTTCAAATTCTTCAAAAATTTGGCTAACACCCGGAATTTTCGAAAAATTTCGCCATAACCTCCTTTGTACGGGGAGAGGTTTGGAAATTTATTGGGCCGTATTAGGTACCCAATAAATCCTTATAAGCATACACATATTTATAGTGATATATTCTGGTGTTTACAGGGGAGCGTGTATTGATAATAACTCCAGAGAATAAATTCTCGTCACCCTGTCAAAGCCTGAGGGAGTGTGTATTTTAAATGCTCCAGAGGATAAATCCTCGTCACCTCGTCCCGTGTGGGAAATAAATAGTCCATGTGCCGTATCTAATAACTAGAGAGACGTGGTTATTGTCAACTCTAGACCCGTGTGGGGTTTTTATCAATCTAGCAATTTTATCGTTACAATTTAAATAGTCCATATCAGTCATCAGTTCAACTTGTAAAATAAAGTCATCGCCATACAAGCCTCTCGCTCGTATGGTAAATCTTCCACCTCGTCACACAAGCTCCAAATGCTTATGTGGTATATGATGAAGTATGCCATGTAATGTAGTTCAAAATTAATTGTTACTATCCTATGGCGACGTTTATTATTTCACACAGAAAAACCAGCACTCCGCATCCAATGGCATTCACAGGAGTTGATATAATAATATTTCGCATCCAACTCATTAAGGTTTACCTATTTGTCGGGCACGCAAATAAAATCTTTACTCAACAGCTATCCAATTACCTGTTCAAACATATATAATGCACAAGTATATATTTCTATCTATTTTCTAATCAGTTCAATGTGTGATATAATCGAATAAATTCTACCATTATTCTCTTATTAATTAAATTAACTATCGTTTTAATAATTTAATTAATCAAATCTACTATCACACAACTCAAACAACAATCAAATTGTTTTTAATTTTTCAAAATCATACAAATCAATTTCTATATTCTTTTAAAATCATTCAGACTATAGAATTAAAAGTGCACATCCATGGAAAGAAAATAACAACAGAATAGAGAGCTAATTGGTAATGCAAAGTATGGTAAATGTACCTTGCACCGGAGTCAATCAGAGATATCCACTCGGCATCTAGGATAGGCTTTCTGAATGCTCTCCTCAGTTTCCCAAGTACAATCTCGCGGATCTCCACTCCATTGCACTTTGACTAAGTGAACCTTCTTGTTCCTCAGTTCTTTGGTTTCTTTGCCGATGATCTTTAGCGGCTCTCTTCTCACAGCTAATTCTGGAGTAATTTCAATATCCTGTTGAGCTGCTTCTTCCACGATCAAGTCTGGATCATGAACGTTCCTTCGAAGTTGAGATATGTGAAATACATCATGCACTCCAGGCAACCAATCAGGCAATTTAACTCTATTCGCGAGCGTTCCGATCCGTTCCAGAATAGGAAACGGTCCAATGAATTTGGGCGACAACTTTCCAGTTTTACCGAACCGGATAACTCCTCTCATCGGCGATACTTTCAAATATACATAGTCGCCAACCGCAAAGGATATATCTCTTCTTCTTCTATTGGCATAGCACTTTTGTCGGCTTTGAGCGGCTAGTAATCACTTCTTAATAAAGTCGACTTTGTCAGCAGCTTCTCGGATCATATATATCTGGCCCTAACACAAGTCTATTTCCAGGTTCAACCCAACAAGCAGGAGATCGACATGGTCTACCATACAACGCTTCGAATGGCGACATTGTCAGGCTCGCCTGGTAGCTGTTATTATATGAGAATTCAGCCAAATGCAGATGGTCTTCCCATGATCCATCGAAATCTAGAACACAAGCCCGCAATAGATCTTCTAAAATACGATTCACCCTCTCAGTCTGACCATTTGTCTGAGGATGATAAGCGGTGCTTAGATTCAGCTTTGTTCCCAGTTCTACTTGAAATGCCTCCCAGAATTTACTAGTAAATATTGTATCTCTATCACTGACTATACTGAGCGGCACTCCATGTAGTCTAACAATTTCCCTGAAGTATATTTGCGCCAGACTCTGAGAAGTTCTGTTTGATCTGACAGGTATGAAATGGGCGGTCTTCGTGAAACGATCTACGATCACCCAAATACTGTCATTTCCTTTTCTAGTTCTGGGCAAACCATCAATGAAGTCCATGGAAATATGTTCCCACTTCCAGCCTGGAATGTCTAGCGGTTGCAATAATCCAGCCAGTTTCTGTTGGTCGCTTTTGACTAGCTGGCAAGTAGGGCATCGACTAACATATATCGAGATGTCTCTTTTTAACGAATTCCACCAGAATGTGCGCTTGATAATGTTATACATTTTACTCACACCCGGATGGATACTGAGCTTAGATTTGTGGCATTCATCAAGCATATTTCTTCTGAGTTCAGGAATTTCTGGAACACAAATTCGTCCTTCTAACCTCAGAATCCCTTCGCTGTCGAGCTGGAAATCCGAAGCATTGCCTTCACGAATTCGCTGACTCATTCCTTTGATAAATTGGTCGTCTTTTTGGAGAGCCGATATCTTGTCAATCAACGAAGTCGCAATGATAAAACTGGCGATCATTTCATTCTTTGAAATAAAGCTTCGTGACGCGTCGGTGTCAAACAGTACTTTAACTGGAATATTTTTGACATTAAGCATGCTTTCTAAAACATCAGACCTTCCCTGACTATCTGAGGGTGCTGAGGTTTCTGCCACTTCATTTACCTGAGCCTCCTTGGTTGCCTTTAACAGCCGGCAATCCTGCTTTACATGGCCAAACCGATGGCAAATGCTGCATTCTCTGGTCTCTTGAAACTTCTTATTAGACTTAGATCCTTCCTTTCTTTGTTTCTTTAGAGATCGGCAACTTATTGAGAGTTGTCCTTGCTTATTGCAGTTAGAGCATACAGTTGTCGTTACTGGTTTCTTCTCAGATTTGGCCCTTTTCCTCTTGGCACTGCGCTTCTTACTGACCTCAGACATTGTACTGGCCTCAGGACGATCAGTTTCAGACTCAATTTTATTACTAGAGCTGACTTCCTCTCCGTACTGTAACATACATTTCTTGTCTAGATCTTCGTACTGGTAAGCCATGTATATCATTTCAGAGAAGGGGAGCTTCACATTCCTCATTACACTGTTCTGATATTTTATTTGAAGCCCGTTGATAAATCTCAAATTCTTCCTCTTCAGATTTTCAATTAGATGCGGGGCAAAGTGAGAAAGTTCATTGAATTTCTTATGATATTCGGGAATGGTCATATCTCCTTGTATCAAATAAGAAAATTCATCACATAGTCGCTCAATTGCTTCTGGAGGAGTAAATCTTTCCAGGAAAATCACTTTGAATCTATCCCAGGTGATATCACCTTCTGGATTATTCTTAACAACCGAATCCCACCAGAACAAAGCTACGTCTTTGAGTGCCCAGGAGGCCAGTAATCTTTTCTGGTCATCCCTCAGCTTTAATCCTTCAAAGATTTTCTCAGTCGAACGAATCCAGGCTTGTGTTTTCATAATTGATTCTTCACCCGTGAAGGGTTTTCCACCCAGATTCCTATACTTCATAAACAGAGCTTCTATATCCGGGTCAGTATTACTTCTTCTGTTTATAGCACTCATTTTCTAGAGCGTCTGCAATTAGCAGACAAAGTGTCAAGTCAACATAAAAGATATTTCAAAATATAGAGACAGATACTTGAATGTAAATGTGTCTATCTAGGTGTTATTTCATTCTGCTACCCATACTAGGATATTACTGATCCTACCTGTAATGAGTCACCCGTCCTAGAACACTACTAGTTCTATTTCTGACGAGTTCGTTCATATGTTATATTCCAGAACTAAGCTTAACCAAAGCTCTGATACCACGTTGTGACGACCCCATTTCCCATACAGACGGAGACAAGGGTAATCTTTGGAATATAACACATAAACTGATAATACCAGAACAGAAATAAATAAATAAATAAATATATACACCAGATAATGAACGATAGAATATACTGGATAAACGTAATCATCAGAGTTACACAGTATACAAGATCGTATTTAGTACAAATACAGTTTAGCTATACATAAATGTCTACAGCGGAAACAAACAAAATATGTACAATAGGAGCTGAACAGCATAAAAAGAGATAAATAATAGAATCAATCTTCAGCTCCAGCTATCCAGAAAGAGCCAGCTAAACCTGAATACAAGGCTGCCCATGTAGAAAAAGGGGCACTCGAGTTTGAGAGTGAAACAAACTACGAGTCAGTCATGGGACTGGTATAAGAAATCTACTCAACACATTTATAATATGGCTAATCACAGGACCACGCCACTTTCGTGGAACGGGTTTACTCCATTGGATTGCCAGTGCTTTAAAAACAAATCTTTCTTTTAAACATCGCAATGCTTTTTATAAAAATGAAGCCATTATAAGACTCAGTTCTCATCACATAATGCAACGCAAACCGGAGGATAGAGTTTTACCTTATAATGGCCAAAATATGATTGATACGGATAAAGCAAAAGCATTTGATATTATTACTAGTGTTTATATATTTCAACAACAATTTGAATCATAACTATCAATGATAGGCGGCATGGGTACCATATATCATGTCGCCATATATATATACAATCAAAACCGCACAGTCACGTATTTGGAAATTGGATTTCCGTCATGAACCAAGGCAAAAGATAGTCCTTACCGACTTCGAGACAATCTAGCCTACCATGTCTCAGGAACAGCCGCAATTGCCCCCTGGATCGTCAGGGCCGGTCCACCGATGTGGATTATTATGCCTGAACAATACGTCTCCCCGCCCTATGGGGCGCAAATGAGCCAACGAATGACTCCATCGGACCCGGATCGTCCGATCTAACCGAGGCGCCTCGCAACAGTAACAACCACATAAGTAAAATGTCAGGCCGTGTAAAAACACTGACACAACTCCTAGCTAGAAAGAAACGCATGCCGTCCCTGAGGTCGTTCTCCCGTTTCTGGTTCATACCGGGGTGTGAGGCTCGCGAATTCACGTTATACACAAAGCTACACCACACAGGCGGTGCTTTGATAATCACCACAAGACTTTGCTTTTCAACAGAAGCCCTGATCATTTGCCACTTAGGCATGCCACACTAGCAATTCATGCCATGCGACTGATGTCCATCGATATACAACCTCTGAGCTCGTGCGTTTCAGAGAAGGGCGTTAAGCAAAAGAATAAATTCTCCGCCGCCAAACAGATGTATATTTAATAGAGATCAATCAACACAGAATAAAATCTAATGTCAGACACACAGTCCATTTACAAGTCCGTTCTGGGTCTGAACGAAACCGGAGGAACTATATACTTCGCAAACCCATCGATCACCACGTACGTCTAGACGATCACCACTCATTATCCATATTTCGGGATGCCTCCCAATCAAGACCTCGGTTACCATCCAAACGAGGTGAAGATCTCCGGTCTTCGACCACCGTCTTCATCTTCGATTACTTATCGTCGATTCAGTTATTCAGAATGGGATAAACCCGGTCTTTCTGAGAAACTCTCGTATATAATAAACAAGTGCAACACTACATACATACGCATCATTTCAATTCATTAGTCACTAACCGTCAATCAGTAAGAGAACGATTTCCCAAATATTAACCCCGAAGGCCGAAACCAACATCAGATCAACACCCAAGAAACCATTCGACTTAGCCAACCACCAATTAATTTCTAAATGACATCTATATCGTTTATAATATTTTATAACGACTTATCGTTATTTTTATTTATTTTAAAATAGCCAATTTATTCAAAACGACGCTTCGGGCCATAACGCGGCCGTGGCGCTGTTTTTCTTCCGATTTGATTTACACATATCTGAAAATCTAACAGTTGGATCTTCACAAAATTTACATCATTAGAAAGATCTTTTCAAAACGAATCCAATGGTTCCGGTTTCGGGAAAATCCGACGGTCGGATCTCCCGGTTTAATCGTTTGAAGTTTCGATTTCAAAATACGAACAGCAGCGTCGTTATTCGATTAAATATAATTATATTTATATGTATATATATATAATCGATTATGGCGCTGTTTTTCTTTAGATTTGAATTAAACATTCAAGACAATCCAACCGTTGGATTTTTACAAAGTTGGTCCGTTGGAAAGATATTTCCAAAGCGAACCCAACGGTTGTGATTTCAGGAAAATCCGATGGTCGGATCTCCCGTACTAATCGTTTGAAATCACGGTTTCAAAATACGAACTGCAGCGTCGTTATTCGATATATTTTAATTCTATTTATATATATATATATCGATTCTTCGATTTCAAAGTTATATTCTTTTCATACATTTGATAAAAATGATATTTTTATCTAACTGTCTTCTATTTCAACACTTCACCATATTTAACAACTCATGTATATAATAAAATTGTGATTTTTATTGTAAAACAATATATTTCAAAACACTATTATTTTATTTAGTTCATATAGGTAATAAAAATATTATTTTTATTATAAAACAATTTCTTTCAAAACAAGGTCATTTTATATAGTTCATATAGATGATAAAAATGTGATTTTTATTATAAAACAATTTATTTCAAAATATGAATACCATTCAACACATGAATTTCAATTCAACGAATGAATATCGATTCAACACATGAGGGTTTTCTATAGTTTATATATATATATATATATATATATATATATGTGTGTGTGATTTTTATATTTAAAACACAAACACCATTCAACACATGAATTTCTATCCAACGAATGAATATCGACTCAACACATGAAGGCTTTCTATTCAACGAATAAATATAGTTTCAACAAATGAAAATAATTCAAACACATGAATATTATTCAAAATTTGGGCAGCATAACGGCAGGGTAGTTAAAACCGGGACCGTCCCTAGTACGGCTCCTCGCTCTACCTTAAAACCTCGCGGTTTTTGACAATGGGGATCATGCATCTAGTTCGCACGCAGGTGGCATGTATATATTTATTTCATTTCCACAATCTAATCCTATGTGGTTTCAACCAAATATTTCTCAACCACAAATGGGTATTTTTCAACCACAATCAATCAATATCAACCACAAACAATTCCAACCAACCATTCGCTATCAATCAATTTTCACACCAATCATAACCAATAAATATCGTCCATGGTTTGTGGACGAGGGGCGTATATATATATATATATATATAGCAATTCACTTCTATTTCAACACATATATAATTTTTACAACGTATATACAACTTATACATCGAATGTACAACTTATACAACGCATATACGAGAGGTGTACAACGCTTATATAACTCATACATCGATCATATAATTTATACATCGTTGTTTTCCATATCGTTTATAAATTAGAAATCTCACATTGGGTTCCACTCCACCAAAAATAGCAAAAGGCTCAGAAAAATATGCGGTCTCTTCTAAAATGTAGAAGACGTCCACACGGTCACGATGTCTCTTGTTTCACTGGATTTCGACCACATAGCAAAAAGATATGATTTTTAGAAGTTTTGTAACACTTTTAAATGTTAAAATCACTTTAAACTATTCAAACCCATACCTTTCCTTTGATGTTCGAAACTAGGTCTTGATCTTTCTTCAACTTAGTGCAACGATATGAGGATCGGCCAACACCACGTCACAGCCCTCCGAGAGGCGCGCCGAACGATGCTAGTAGGGCCCCACTCGGTGGCACGGTGGCTGAGATATCGGGGGCGACGCGGCGGCGCTTCTCGGCGTTGAATCTCGAAAAATACACCACTAGAGAAGCTCTAACTGGTATGGATTTGAAGAGCGAGGGAAAGGCTTCAAAATTCTCCAAAGAAGCAGTGGGTTCTGATGCGTGGATGACAAGAAATCGAGGCACGAAGAACTGAAGGGAAGCCGCCGTTGATTTCGAGGGCATCGGGGAAGAGAGAGAGGGTCTTGGCCAATGAGGGATTTTCTTTATATATTTTTTTTAAATTCCGAAAATACCCCCTTTTCCACACGAACACCAATTCAAACCCAACGACTGTTGTCCCTAGCGTTTTACCCCCATTCCGAACACAATGGGTTATGTTTCGTAGGCCCATTCGACTGTTTCAGTCAGTTTTCCTTCAAATTAAAATATATAACATTCAATATTCAATTTGAACGTACATTTCAATTTGCCAGGGCCACAAACTGATTCGAAAAATTCCATAAAAATAAATATAGCTATGTTTTGATGATACGGTCCCAACAAAACTGGTTTCGTCGAATTCTGAGACCTTTTGCAAAAAAGCCCATTTCTGGTCGATCCAATTTAACTATAATTGACCAAAACACGTTTTCCTTTTCCACACTCACATACTAGCTTCAAAAATTATATATATATATATATATATATATATATATATATATATATATATATAATCGATTCTGGCGCTGTTTCTCTTTAGATTTGAATTAAACATTCCAGAAAATCCAACCGTTGGATTTTTACAAAGTTGGTGCCGTTGGAAAGATATTTCCAAAGCGAACCCAACGGTTGTGATTTCAGAAAAATCCGATGGTCGGATCTCCCATACTAATCGTTTGAAATCAAGGTTTCAAAATACGAACTGCAGCATCGTTATTCGATATGTTTTAATTCTATTTATATATATATATATATATATATATATATATATCGATTCTTCGATTTCAAAGCTATATTCTTTTCATACATTTGATAAAAAATGATATTTTTATCTAACTGTCTTCTATTTCAACACTTCACTATATTTAACAACTCATGTATATAATAAAAATGTGATTTTTATTGTAAAACAATTTATTTCAAAACACTATTATTTTATATAGTTCATAAAGGTAATAAAAATAGTATTTTTATTATAAAACAATTTCTTTCAAAACAAGGTCATTTTATATAGTTCATATAGATGATAAAAATGTGATTTTTATTATAAAACAATTTATTTCAAAATATGAATACCATTCAACACATGAATTTCAATTCAACGAATGAATATCGATTCAACACATGAGGGTTTTCTATAGTTTATATATATAGATAAAAATGTAATTTTTATATTTAAAACACAAATACCATTCAACACATGAATTTCTATCCAATGAATGAATATCGACTCAACAAATGAAGGCTTTCTATTCAACGAATAAATATAGTTTCAACAAATGAAAATAATTCAAACACATGAATATTATTCAAAATTTCGGCAGCATAACGGCAAGGTAGTTAAAACCGGGACCGTCCCTAGTACGGCTCCACGCTCTACCTTAAAACCTCGCGGTTTTTGACAATGGGGATCATGCATCTAGTTCGCACGCAGGCGGCATGTATATATTTATTCCATTTCCACAAACTAATCCTATGTGGTTTCAACCAAATATTTCTCAAACACAAATGGGTATTTTTCAACCACAATCAATCAATATCAACCACAAACAATTCCAACCAACCATTCGCTATCAATCAATTTTCACACCAATCACTACCAATAAATATCGTCCATGGTTTGTGGACGAGGGGCATATATATATATATATATATATATATATATATATATATATATATATAGCAATTCACTCCTATTTCAACACATATATAATTTTTACAACGCATATACAACTTATACATCGAATGTACAACTTATACAACGCTTATACGAGAGGTGTACAACGCTTATATAACTCATACATCGATCGTATAATTTATACATCGTCGTTTTCCATATCGTTTATAAATTAGAAATCTCACATTGGGTTCCACTCCACCAAAAATAGCAGAAGGCTCAGAAAAATATGCGGTCTCTTCTAAAATGTAGAAGATGTCCACACGGTCACGATGTCTCTTGTTTCACTGGATTTCGACCACATAGAAAAAAGATATGATTTTTAGAAGTTTTGTAACACTTTTAAATGTTAAAATCACTTTAAACTATTCAAACCCGTACCTTTCCTTTGATGTTCGAAACTAGGTCTTGATCTTCCTTCAACTTGGTGCAACGATACGAGGATCGGCCAACACCACGTCACAGCCCTCCGAGAGGCGTGCCAAATGATGCCAGTAGGGCCCCACTCGGTGGCACGGTGGCTGAGATATCGGGGACGACGCGGCGGCGCTTCTCGGCGTTGGATCTCGAAAAATACACCACTAGAGAAGCTCCAACTGGTATGGATTTAAAGAGCGAGGGAAGGGCTTCAAAATTCTCCAAAGGAGCAGTGGGTTCTGATGCGTGGATGACGAGAAATCGAGGCACGAAGAACTGAAGGGAAGCCGCCGTTGATTTCGAGGGCATCGGGGAAGAGAGAGGGTCTTGGCCAATGAGGGATTTTCTTTATATTTATATTTTTTAAAAATTCCGAAAATACCCCCTTTCCCACACGAACACCAATTCAAACCCAACGACTATTTTCCCTAGCGTTTTACCCCCATTCCGAACACAATGGGTTATGTTTCGTAGGCCCATTCGACTGTTTCAGTCAGTTTTCCTTCAAATTAAAATATATAACATTCAATATTCAATTTGAACGTACATTTCAATTTGCCAGGGTCACAAATTGAATCGAAAATTCCAGAAAAATAAATCTAGCTATGTTTTGACGATACGGTCCCAACCAAACAAGTTTCGTCGAATTATGAGACCGTTTGCAAAAAGGCCCATTTCTGGTCGATCCAATTTAACTGTAATTGACCAAAACACGTTTTCCTTTTCCACGCTCACATACTAGCTTCAAAAATTATGAAATTTGAAACCTAGCAATAACTTCACATCCCGGATCCAACAAAAGTGGTTTCGTCGAATTCCGAGGTCATATGCAAAATGGCCAATTTCACGGGCTATATAAATTCCATAGCGACCTTTCTGAAAATTCATTTGGCCATAACTTTTGCTTTCCGCTATGAAAATTCGATTTTTCAGATTCGTTAGAAAGGTACTCACTAACAGATTTAAATATTTTTGGTTTCACTCAAATCCGTTTTGTTTTGCACCCGGTACAGTCCGACAAAGTTTGTATTCAATTTTTGAAACTGCAGCGCCATTTCAGGCCTTGTTTATAATTAGAATTAATTATATTCGTTTTCAAATGTCGATTCAAACCTACTTTCCATCGCTATTATTTAAAATATTTATTTTAAATATTTAAAATCCATTATTTTAGACAATTTAAAAATTTTAAATTGGTTCAGATTTTCTGGGTCGTTACAGATGTTTAATAAATCAAATCTAGCAGTTCAAGCCAAAATCCACTCCTTTAAATAAAGGGGTAAGGCCTCATTCATTTCCACACAAATCTATGGGAAACTGCGAAGCTCTTCCACTTTCCTCCCTCTTCAAACCTAATTTTTCAAATAAAAATATATTCATATACAACAAATCTAATTCAAATCAAATAGAATTGAGAGGATTACCAGATTCAATGGAAAAGAATGTGAATTGACGCTCCAAATCAGATTCTCTTCTCTCTTCCTATTTTCTTACACATCTACGAATCTAAAATGTATCCCGTTATCAGATAATCTGTAGATTTATATGAATTTTGGAATTGTTGGCCAAAAATGTTCAAACTTTGGATTTGGATGCTTTAAGGTGAGTGGGAAATTTACGAATACAGTTATAATAGCCTATTTATTTCGTTTGAATTAGATCTAAAATTTTAGGCCTATTTCCATCATATATGTTCATTAAATTGTAGTAATTGCATTGACACCCATCAGATCTGATTGTAAACATTGTTAAAACTTTTACATTGCGAATTGTGGTTAGCTATAATATTAATTGCTGGATTCTTAAATTATACTTTGTATATATGCATATTACCCGTCCAAATCAGCGTAAAACGGTAAAATTATACATTGTATTGAATGTTTGAATGATGTTCAATTATGGAATCACATGAAAATATAATCCACATTGAATTAATATATTTGTGGTGAACATTGAAGTAATTAATATAATTTATTGTTATAAATGGGACCGCAAATCAATAAATAACAATTGTAACCAATGTTGAATGGGGAAAGTAAATATAATAGGATAATGGTTACAATTCCTAAATTAATTAGGATTAATGTTGTACACCGCAATTAGGAAATTTGAATTATAACCGCATTTAGACACGAGGTTATGCTCAACTTATGGTAGAAGTATTCCCGGAACCGACCGGCAAATACAGCATCCACAGGTAGTCATCTTAATGTAAGGGGTCTAATGCATAAATACAAGTGTAATAAGACACGAGGTTAAGTTCAACTTGTGGTAGAAGCCTGCCGGAACTGAACGGAAATCTAACATCCATAAGTGGTCAACTTAGTGTGAGTGGTCTGGTGCATGTGCACGTGCACACACACACACACACAAATATATATATATAATAGACACAACAAATAAATTAATAAATAAGAATAGTTATTGTCGGTTGGCAGTACAACAAATAGATACTTCGAGACTAACACATTAAGGATATCCATGTAAATGGTGGCCATAGGAAAATATGATCGTTATGGTCATAAAGGGCAATAAACAAAGAAATAAGAAGTAAACGGGTGTAATAATAGGATTAAAGGATATAGATCGTTGTTTAAATAACAAGTCCAATTAGGGAAGTAATTAAATAAATATCCTAGGATAAAGAGGATATAACTTACCTTATTTATATTAATGAATATATAACTTACAATTAAAAGTAGAGTTGGTCTTAGTTGGTTAATAACGTGAAAACATTATTTACCATAGGAACCTGTAACGATAATAAATCTTATGCATATAATATTTCCGTGGAGAGTATCCCAAAACCCCGTACGACGGTGTTAAGGATAATCATTGGAATATAACACATTAATCATCATTAGCAGAGTACAGATAATAGCATAAGCAGGAAATAGAATAATTTACACAAATATGACAGCGGAATCATATATATATCACCACATCAGAGAGCACAGTGCAGGATACAACTTAGTGCATAATAATACATAATCAGTCTACATCGCCTGAGGCAGAATCATAATACATATACAATAATGGCGGAAAATCATAATCATCACTGTGTAGTCAAGCCTCGCCATGAGCCAAAAAGTGCACCTCTGCTGCGGTGCCAAGCCAAAATACACCATCTACCCGATACTAGGCTGCCCGTGTGAAAATAAGGGCACCCGAGTTTGCAAGGTGAAACAAACTACGAGTCAGTCATGGGAATGGTATGAGAAATCTACTTAACTAGTTATTCAACAACAATAAGGCAAATCAAAGAACCACGCAACATTCACGGAATGGGTTTACTCCAAAGAGTGCTAGTGCATGAAATAAAGTAAATAATTAAATCATCGCAATGCTTTTTATAAAAATGAAACCATTATAAGACTCAGGTCCCATCACACAATGCAACGCAAGCCGGAGGATAGAGTTTTACCTTATAATGGCCAAGAAATGCTTTATACGTATAAAACAAAAGTGTTTGATATTATTACTAGTGCATATATGTTTCAAAAGCAAATTCAATCATAAATATCAATCCTAGGCGGCATAGCTACCATCTACTATGTCGCCATACTAGTAATACAATCACATCCGCAATTTCGTATTGGAAATTGGATTCCATCATGAGTCGAGGCAAGGGGCATGCTCCTTTCGGTTCGAGACACTCTAGCAAATGCCTCAGGATCTCACACAACGGTCCTTGGAATCGGCTGGGCCGGTCCTCTCTTACTTTTGAGGATTGGCAATTCCTGAACACACGTTTCCTGGTCCTTACAGACCTATAATCGAGGCGCCGCGCATTCCAACAACCACACTGGTGAAAAGTATATATAAATGTCAAGGCTGGTAGGTCACTGACACCACCGTAGCTAGAAGGAAACGTCGTGTTCTCCCAGCGGTCCTTATCCCGTTTTTGACTCATACCGAGGTGTGAGGCTCAAGAATCCACGCTATACACAAAGCTACGCCACATAGACCATGCTTTGATCATCAACCACAAGACTTTGCTTTGCAACAGAAGCCTTGATCATATGCCACTTAGGCGCGCCACAAAGGCAATTCACTCCAAGCGACTGATTTCTATCGATATATAACCTCTGAGCTCGTACGTCTCAGAGAAGGGCGTTAAGCAAGAGAATAAATTCTCCACCGCCAAACAGATATATATTTAATAGAGATCAATCAGCACAGAACAAAATCCAATGTCAGACACACAGTCCATTTACAAGTTCGTTCTGGGTGTGAACGAAGCCGGAGGCACCATATTCCTCGCATATCCGCACAATCAACAATACGTCCGGACGGCTACCACTTCAGCTCCTTCAAGTTAGCTACTCCTATCATAAGCATCAGTAGCGCCCATCCATCCAATGTGAAGATCGTCGGTCTTGAACCGTCTTCAACTCTTCGACTTCTCACTGTCGATCGATTATTTGAAATGAGAATGAACTCGGCCTTTTCAAATAATCCACGTATATTTAGATTTTCAAATCAATTTTTCACATGGTTAAATTATTCAACATTCACATTTCAGTTCCTTAGTATAATTTTTCTGTCAAACACATTCAACCATCAAATATCAAGCAAACCAAGCAGAATCGGTTTATTTCTATTTTATATCGCCTATAATATTTTATAACGATATATCGCCATTTCTATTTATTTAAAAACAGCCATATTTAATTAAACAACGCTTCAGGTCGTGCCGAGGCGCTGGCGCTGTTTTTCACTAAATTTGTTTTACACATATCTGAAAATCTAACCGTTGGATCTTCACTGATTTTATATCATCAGAACGGTCTTTTCAAAACGAATCCAACGGTTTCAGTTTTGGGAAAATCTGACGGTCGGATCTCCCGCACTAGTCGTTTGAAGTTAGGATTTCAAATACGAACTACAGCGTCGTTATTCATTTTAATTTAATTATATTTATATTTATATATAAATATAATCGATTCTGGCGCTGTTTTTATTCAGATTTGAATTAAACATTCCAGACAATCCAACCATTGGATCTTTACAAAGTTGGTGCCATTGGAAAGATATTTCCAAGGCGAACCCAACGGTTGCGGTTTCGGGAAAATCCGATGGTCCGATCTCCCGCACTAATAGTTTGAAATCACGATTTCAAAACACGAACTGCACGGCCTCGATTCGTTTTAATTATATATATATATATATATATAGTTCATTCGGCGATTTCAATATCGTTTCCACTTCAAATATTTCACTAACGCCTTTAAAATTTGGAAAATTTCGCCATAACCTCCTTTGTACAGGAAGGGCTGGGAAAATTCCCAAATAGCCACACGGGCGTCTCATCTCAAACAGAAAAAGAAAAAGCCAATCGGCTCATAAAATCATCACCCAAGCAAAACAGTAAACATGTACCTATTTGTTGGGCACAAAATTTTATTCCTCTTCTCTAGCCTCTTTGCTATAACCTGTTCAATAAATATGCATGTACATATTTGCAATTCTTTTCACTAATCATTTTCCATTCAATTTCATATTTGATCTGATTTGATTTTTCGCTACCATTCATTCCAATGTTGCATACATAAGCTGAAAATCACATTATTAGCTAACTAATGAATATTTCCAACTCATGCATATTTATTTGAACAAGTGGTTATTTTTAACACTTCACAATTCACTTAAAAATGATATTTTTGACGAACTAAAATATATTTCAACACATGACTATTTTATTTAGTTCCTATACATGTTAAAAATAATATTCATAGCTAACAAATATTTATTTCAACACTTATATTTTTAGCAAATCACATCTACGATAAAAATGGCATTTTTATCATCTAAATTATTTATTCAACAACTGAATGTTTTTAACACTTCATATTCTCAATAAAAATGTAAATTTTATTGTTCGATCTTTTTATTCAACACATGTACTTCTCAACACATGAGCATTTCCACACATGGATATTTTATATAGATTGTACATATAAGAAAAGATGTTATTTTTATTGTTGAAACAATTTATTTAAAACACAAATATTTTACATACTTCTTATATATATTAAAAATATGATTTTTATTGTTTAAACACTTTATTCATTCAACACATGAATTTAATTTTCAACACATGAATATAGTTTCAACACATGACTTTAGTTTCAACGCATGAAAATAATTTCAACATATGAAAATAATTCTAACACATGAATATTATTCAAAATTTCGGCAGCATAACGGCAGGGTAGTTAAAACCGGCACCGTCCCGAGTATGGCTCCTCGCTCTACCTTAAAACCTCGCGGTTTTTGACAATGGGGATTTCATACATCTAATTCGCACGCAGGCGTGTATGATTTTTCTTTTCCACAATTTATTCCAATTTTTGTTTCAATCACAAAAGGGTATTTTTCAGCCTCAACCAAACAATATCAACCACAAACAATTCTATCAACCATTCGCATTATTCACCAAATTTTTCACACCAATTCACAATCAATAAATATCGTCCATGGTTTGTGGATGAGGGGAGTATATATATATATATTCGTATATAATATATTTTATTTCCATTCCAACACACATATCATTTATACAATGCATGTATAATTCATACTTCACTCATACGACTTATACTACGCATGTACATGTGGTATACAACACGTATATAATTTATATTTTTCTTATATAATTTATATATCACATTTCTATTCACATTTCAGTTTAGAAATCTCACCTTGGTTGTTGCTTTGCTAAAAATCGTGGTGAGCCCAGAAAAATCCGCGGCCTCTTCTAGAATGTAGAGAGCCTACTTGCGGTCACGATGTTTTCTGTTTCATCGAATTTCATTAATACACCATAAAGATATGATTTTTCAAAGTTCGCAACACTTAAAAGTGTTTAAATCAGTTTAAATATACTAAAGCCGATACCTTTCACTTTTGTTCAAAACTAGGTTTGCAGTTTTCGCGAAAACCGAGGCTCGATACGACGATCAGAGGGCACAGCATGAAAGAGGGTCGAGAGGGCTTCAGGTGCGCGGGTGAGGCGTCAGATTCGATCGTCTCTGGCGATCCTGGTGGCGGCGTGAAGTGCGGATGTTTGCGGGGCTCGTGCTCGACGATGGCGAGGAGAGGGAGGGCGAGGGTTGGTCGGATTTGAAGAGGGAAGGGAGGGCTTTCGAGATCGGGCAGTGGCGGAGGCTAACGTCGCCTGTGGCGGCGGCGATTTGGTCGGGAAGTGGAAAAAAGGGTTTCCTTCGATGTCGAGGGGGGAGGGGAGGGCGGGGTTTTCTGTTTTTTTATTTTAAATTATGAATGGGAAATTTCTATTGGTCGATGGTTTTATTAAATTTTAAAATAGTGTTTCTCCACACGGACACCAATCCAAACCCAACGACTGTCGCCCCCAGCTAAATACCCCCATCCCGGACACAATGGGATATGTTTCGTATGCCCATTCGACTGTTACAGTCAGTTATTATTCAAATTAAAATATAAAACATTCAATATTCGATTTGAACGTACATTTCAATTTGCCAGGGCCACAAACTGATTCGAAAAATTTCAGAAAAATAAATCTAGCTATGTTTTGACGCTACGATCCCAACAAAACTAGTTTTGTCGAATTCTGAGATCGTTTGAAAAATGGCCATTTTCTGGTCGATCCAATTTAACAGAAATTAACCTAACACGTTTTCTTTTTCCACGCTCACATACTAGCTTCAAAAATTATGGAAGTTGAAACCTAGCAATAATTTTCATCCCGGATCCAACAAAAGTGGTTTCGTCGAATTCCGAGGTCGTTTGCAAAACGTCTATTTTCAAGGGCTATATATTCTCTATAGCGACCTTTCTGAAAATTCATTTGGCCATAACTTTTGATTCCCACTATGAAACTTCGATTTTTCAGATTCGTTAGAAAGATATTTATAAACAGATTTAAATATTTTTTGTTTCACTAAAATCCGTTTTATTTTCCACCCGGTACAGTCAGTCAAAGTTTGAATTCAAAATTTTCAAACTGCCACACCATTTCTAATTCATTATTTTATTGAAATATTCTATTTCAATTGTTTAAATTCCTTTTAAATAACCAATTTAAAATTTTTAAATTGGCTTGTATTTTCTGTGTTGTTACAGTAATTAAAGGGAAAAGACGTGATGACGTGGCCCACTTTATCCCAATAGGGAAAGGTACCACCGACTAATGGGGTACGAACCTAATAACCTTCGCGTATAGTCCGCTTCCTGGGTCTTCAGCAGCTGGGGTCGAAGAATCCACCTAGTAGTAGGTCTTGCAGATTAGGGGTCTTAAATGGCATAAGTGTGTAGGGCCTACCCAATCCTGGAAACTTAAAATGTCATATATGGCTACCTACCCATACGGGAAGTAGTAAGCGACTAAGGGGGTTAACCAATAAGGTCAGCTAGAAGGTATAGCGAGCGAGAAAATACCATCTCTCACCTTATATGGGGCAAGGGTATATGCGTGAATGATGGAAGTCTTAACTAGTAAGGGCCGTATGAAGCGACCCGAACTTCCCCATGAAGGAAAGCCCAGATTGAGTTGAGAACAAGCCACATCGGGACACAAACAGAAGAACATTTCATTGCTTATTACAACAATTTATATCAGAGTACAAGAATATACAGAGTATGAATAAATATTACACATCAGAAAATATCAGAGATTACAATACAATACACATCAGCGGAAAAATAATACAATACACAACTAAAAGAGATAAACGGATACAGAGCTTTCCGAATATCGTTCCAGCAGCAAACCAGGATCCTGTGAATATAAATCTGCAAAACCAAAACTACTAGCTGCCCGTGTGGAAAATAGGGACACCCAGAGTTTAGGTTAAAACAATAAACTCCAGGTCATTCATGTGACTGGTGTGAGAACTAAAATAGTTATTAAATCTTTACTTTAAAAATAAAGTAAATCAAGGGACCACGCCGTATAACACGGAATGGGTTTCCTCCCAAGAATACCAGTGCGTATGATAAACAACGCAATGCTTTTGGAAAAAATGAAGCTATTATAAGACCCATGTCCCAACACACAATGCAAAGCAAGCCGGAGGATAGGGTTTTACCTTATAATAGCCAAATAATGCTTGATACGTTTAAAACAAATCATTTTGGTACTATTATAGTGTAAAGTGTATAAAACCACTTCAAATATAAATGTATCAATCATAGGCGACATGGGTACCATCTATCATGTCGCCAATACTAGGCTCTACAATCAAAACCGAAATGTCACATATTGGAAATTGGATTTCCATCATGAGTCGAGGCCAGGGATGGCTCCTCACCGCTTCGAGGCACTCTAGCAAATGTCTCAGGACTACACACTCTGGATAACCCTTGGATCTTCAGGGCGGGTCCTCCCTTACATTTGAGGATTGGTTATTCCTGAACACACGTTTCCCGGTCCAATCGGACCTATCCATCGGCTCCGTAGAGACCGATATATCTGAAGCGCCTCGCAATCCAACAACCACATAGGTAAAAATAACAACAATGTCAGGGCTAGTAAAACGCTGACACCACCCATAGCTTGAAAGAAACGTCGTGCACTCCCTGCAGTCACAATCCCATTTTTGACTCATACCGAGGTGTCAGGCTCGTGAATTAATGCCATACACAAAGCTATGCTGTATTAAAGCCGTGCTTTGATCATCAATCACAAGACTCTGCTTTTCAACAAAAACCTTGATCATTGCATCTCAGCATGCCATACAAGCAATTCATGCCCTGCGATTGATATCTATCGATATATAACCTCTAAGCTCGTACGTCTCAGAGAAGGGTGTGAAGCAAGAGAATAAATTCTCCGCCGCCAAACAGATATATATTTAATAGAAATCAATCAACACAGAATAAAATCCAATGTCAGACACATAGTCCATTTAAAAGTTCGTCTGGGTTTGGACGAAACCGGAGGAACCTTATTCCTCATCCCATATGTCCAATACAGGAGAGAGGGCATCGCATATCCGTCGATCTCCAAGTACGTCTGGATGATCACCACTTATTACCTGGTCTTGGGTGTACAGCCCAATCAAGACATCAGTAATCATCCAAACGATGTGAAGACCTCCGGTCTTCAACCACCTTCTTCATCGTCGAAACAGTTATTCAGAATGGGTATAAACCCGGCCTTTCTGAATAACTCACGTATATAATAAACAAGTGTTACAAAAACATAATATATGCCTCATTCCAATTCTGAATATTCTTTTATTTAAATATTCACATCTTTAGGGATTTGTTCCCATTAATTTTATCAAAGATAAATTCTTTTAAATTTATTCTTTAATATTCCTTTGGATGTCAATTCAAACCATGTTATGGTTTTCCAAACTAGTCAGGATTAGCGCACCTTACCTGTAACACCCCACCTCCGCTAGGGTCACTTACAAAGGAAATGCACTAGATTTGGTGGAGTATTATCTAGGTAAACATGCACAGAAATATTACAAGACAGAACATATAAAACAGCGGAAGAAAACATGATTTTATTACTTTATAAAAGTAGTAAGGCCTAAAACCTTTTACATCAAAGTGCCATTAAATTACTTACATCGAAATCTGTCTTGCAATGATAAAGAAGCATAAAACCATAGTCATAAATTATTCCCCAAGTAAAACAGTAAAATAGCCATAGCCAAGAAAAGTCCAAGCCATAGATGATGATCTTGAAGCAGAAAATCCACACTAAGTAGCAACATTTCCTCCCTGTAAACCTAGGGGGGGGGGGACGGAAGAAAAAGAGGTGAAACAAAACGGGGTCAGTCATAAAGACTGGTAAGTCCTATCTACTTCCAGCATAAAAACAGGTAAAGGTAACATGACATGCATAAACTGAGAGTAAACATAAGGATGATGACAAGATAGACAAGCTAAACCAAGGTAGCAGGATGAACTATTGTATCAATATAAACTACGGTCACTATGAATCAAGTATAACACACTAAGGTTCTATCGAGTATAACATCCCAAGGTTCTATCGAGTATAACCCCCAAGGTTCTATCGAGTATATTTGCCCTGCACCTTCCATACTAGTATCCCAACCCATGTCATGTGTTAGCTACTAAATGTCCCTTGCCCAATTTCATGAAATGGTCTATGTCGACCCAATGTAGATTTTCCCAACTCGCATGTTTCTTCCCATGTATATGTTTAGTCCGTTGCCGTAAATCCTACGGGCTTCCTCACGTAGTTCTATACTACTTCAATGTAGTTCCATTATCCTTGAAATCGTTTGGACTGTCACCCTTGATCTAGCTGTATTTTCTTATCATGAATTATCATGTGTTCATTTAGGATTTACGCCACCTAGGACCACTAGGGATTATGCTACCTATTGGACGTTCTCTAGATTCGATCAGGGTTTATGCCACCTAGGACCACTAGGGATTATGCTACCTATCGAACAACGCCCTTTTTTCCACGTAACGATCTAATCGATCGGCTCCCTACAAGTCCTAACTCGTCGTGTGTCGGTGTCATACGGCCCAATCACGAATGTAGCTACACTGTGCTAGGTCCACCCTAGGGTGTCAACCACTGACACCATTCCAAGCACACACAGTGTACAACTACTGGTGCCCACGCCTGCTTTTTCAACTCCGGACTACGTGCACGACCATAGTCCACCTGAACCTACAATGGCGCACCAACTCAGCCATCGTTTTGGTCGCTTACAATCAGCCCAGTAATCGTGCCCCACCCTAGCCTAGTCCCTAGGGTATCGTGATACATCCAAGAGGGTTACTGCTGAAAAGGACCGCGTAACTAGGGTTTCCGTCTAGCAGGTTAAGTGTTGTCATCTAAATTCAAGACTTAACCCCTATCAGTCTAGCATGTCAAGTTGGTTAAGTGTGGTCATTCAAGTTCGTGACTTAACCCTACGAATCACGTGTCAAGTTGGTTAAGCATATTCCAGCGGTTCATGACTTAACCCTATCCAAATCATCGTGTTAGATTGGTTAAGTATATTTAAGCGATTCATGACTTAACCCCCTCAAGTTATCATGTTAGATTGGTTAAGTATATTAAAGCGATTCAAGACTTAACCCCATCAAGTTATCATGTTAGATTGGTTAAGTATATTCAAGTGATTCATGACTTAACCGCATCAAGTTATCATGTTAGATTGGTTAAGTATATTCAAGCGATTCAAGACTTAACCCCATCAAGTTATCATGTTAGATTGGTTAAGTATATTCAAGCGATTCATGACTTAACCCCATCAAGTTATCATGTTAGATTGGTTAAGTATATGTTAACCTAACCCCATCCACTAGTCAAATTATAACGGTTAAGTGTTACCCTTGTGATTTTTCTTAACCCTACCATGCATCGCGTTATAATAGTCGGGTGTTATCGATCCATTCAGGTTAAACTAACCCATCCTCTAATCGTGTTATATGGTTAAGTGTCATCAAGAAATCAAGTCCGGTTTTACTTAACCCACCCATCCACGTTATATTGGTTAAGTGTCATTAGTCTAATCAAGTTACTTAACCCACCCGTCCATGTCATATTGGCTAAGTGTCATTAGTCTAATCAAGCTACTTAACCCACCCGTCCATGTCATATTGGTTAAGTGTCATTAGTCTAATCAAGTTACTTAACCCACCTGTCCATGTCATATTGGTTAAGTGTTATTAGTCTAATCAAGTTACTTAACCCACCCGTCCATGTCATATTGGTTAAGTGTTATTAGTCTAATCAAGTTACTTAACCCACCCGTCCATGTCATATTGGTTAAGTGTTATTAGTCTAATCAAGTTACTTAACCTTATCATGTGGCATTAAGTAAATTAATGCACCCCAACCTCTCGCATTAGACATTGTTGTGGTTACTGGATATGTCGAGCGGGTCCGGGCAGCTTTACACCACAACCTAGTCTAACCTCGGGTTTCAAGCGCGATATGACCAACTTCTCACATTGGGTCCTATTGTCTGTAGCTACTGGATTTGCCAGGCAGTTCCGGGAAGATTTATGCTACAAACTCAACCCAACCTCGAGTTGGCCACTTTCATGTTTTTCTACTTGTCATGTTCATGTCAAATTTAGGCGACGACAAAGTCCACGTTTTACACTTATGCCAATTTTCCCCTTTACTTAATTCATGTTAAATTTCATAGCCCATCTCACATTTGCCTAAACTACCCAAGGTGTATTCCCAACGCAAGTGAAAGCGAGTCAACATAGTAGGAATAATATGACAACATATTGGCCTCAAATCATGTATGATAGCATAAGGGGATTGGCCTCAAACATGTATAATAGCATAAAGGGATTGGCCTCAAACATGCATAATAGCAAAAAGGGATTGGCCTCAAACATGTATAATAGCATAACAATAGGTTCATCATCATAGGCATGTAAATGGTCATGAGAGGTTTAGGTTCTTTTACATGCATAAGCCCCAAGTCAAGTTCATATGAATGTTCCACAAGCCAAATGGTTCTAAGGGTTCATGCCAACATTCCATAAGTAAAAATTCAATCTTACATGATAAACTAAGTCAAACACAACATGAGTGGCATGATTTAATCACTAAGAAATAGCCCAAAGTCATAGGTTCAAGAGAGAGGCAAGACTAGATTCACATAGACTAGCATACTTAGGTTTCATCTCATTTTATTCCATGTCAACATTAGAACTACCGTTTTGATCCAAAAGTAGCTAGAACTTACAAAGCGTGGCTAGTGAATTAGGAGCAAGAATTGTCATAGAATCGTTGTAGAAGCTCTAGGAATGATGTAGCAACACTAGAAGCCTTGAGAATATAAGTAGCTCCTTTGATTTGATGTAGAAAGCTTGCTCCTTTGACTTGAATCAAGTTTGCATGCTTAGGCCTTTGAAGATGAAGATGGAGGCCATGATCAAGAGACATTTGGGCAGCACTTTGTTGTTAGGATGGTTTTTAGTGATTTAGGTTAGGTCTTAGGGTGTTTTTATAGAAGTTAGGACTAGTTTAGGCCATAGGATTAACCCTAGTTCAGATCTGAACCACTGAAAATCGTCACAGGCCAACCCACCAGACCACACAAGCAAGCAGGTGCACCAGGCTAATCTGGCCCGACCAGGGAGGTCGACCCCCCGGTCAACACCCAGGTCGACTGGGCAGTCGACCTGGTCCCTGGGGGGTCGACTACCCAGTCGACTCCCCAGTCGACCTGGGGCAGGGCGGGAAATTTTCCCGCCCAGTCTGGTTGGAGCTGAATTTGAATTTCAGGCTGAATTTTTGAATTTTCTAAAATCTTCTATGGGCCATAACTCGGTCATACAGACTCCGATTTACGAAATTTCGGACTCGTTTCCAACCAGAATTCCGAGACGAACGCAACGGCACAACCTGTTTTGCTTGATTCTTAATTTATAATTTAATTCTGCCCTGATTTCTTGTTTTAACATGTTATAAAATTCGGGTTGTTACATTACCGAAGTAATCATTTGTTTAATTTTCCAATCCCAACCTATTCATCCCATGGAGCAAAATTGGTATTACCCCATAACTAACACCACGATGTTATCGGTAAATTTAATTACCATTTCTCATTCAAATCTAATTAAAGATTTAACTATCGCTCGGAGCAAAACTGGCGATACTCCATTATCGATCATTTCCCAAATTTGATAATTTAAATGATCAATTCACATTTCAATCTAATTAAAGATTCGTTAAAACTCAACTTAGTTTTAATCTTCCCCAAAAATCAATATTATTGATATTTTAACTTTGGAAACACAAACATGCCGCATCGACAATCTACATGGTACTATTGATTTCTGCTTATATATAACCTCTGAGCTCGTACGTCTCAGAGAAGGGTGTTAAGCAAGAGAATAAATTCTCTGCCACCAAACATATTTATATTTAGCAGAGATCAACCATACAGTTCAAAATACAATGACAGACATGTAATCCTGTCTTTAACTGGGTCAAAGAACTAATGTCATTTAAAACACAGTTCACGATAAACCCAAATCACATTCCATTAATTATGGAATCTTCACGGAAAACAAACCAATATATAATCGATATCAATTTCCATATTTGACCAATAATATAAATGAAATAATGGCAAAGCCTTTTAAATTCCGTATGCATTAACAGACTTCCTCCACAGAAGTTCACTTCGATTATTATCAATCGAATTCCATTCAATTCCAATTTAATTTATTAAATTAGAAATCTTAACTTTGGAAAATTCTCGTTAAATCTTAATAAAAGATTTATAAATTCCAAATCACATTTCACTGTAATCGGGTTAAAGAACGAATGTCGTTAAAAACACATTTCACAACAAACCCAATTCACATTCCATTTTTAATCGGGTTAAAGAACAAGTGTTATTTAAAACACCGTTCACGATAAACCCAAAAATCAATTCCAATTCAATTCCAATTAAATATTAATTAATTGGTATACTTCATTAAATCTAAATAAAAAGATTTAATCTTTTCTCAACTGGTTTTAAGAACAGTGATAATGAAGACACCATTCATGACAAACCCAAATCCCATTTGATGTTAAATACAAGGCTCTGAATAAAAAATATATCGGCTTATATTCAATATCAAATTCTGAAATCAACAAATATTGTATTGGAATAACGATATATATGTATCTTCCAAATTCCTCCACAATATTCGTATAATCATGGAATACAATATCGAAATATTCCGAAGATAATTTCGATTCAAATCCATTCCAATTCATATATTGGAAATTCCATTTATTTCTAAAACCATTTCAAATCCAATTTAATTATTTTAAAAATATTGGATTTATTATTCTAGTTCATAACTAGTTCATTTCGATAAAAATATATTTTTATCTTTTCAAATATGGAATTTTTCATCCCAATTATTTCCAAATCATTTACTATGATTTTTTGCAAATTATTGATATTTTTAATAATTTTATCAAGGCCCGTACAGTCGATTTCCATAAATGGTCATCGAACTGCACTCACAACGACCTTTTCCAAATTTGATTTGGACATAATTCCAAATCCAACCGTTAGATTTTAAATCTCTCATATTCGTTAGAAAGCTCTTTTCGATACGAACCCAACGGTTCCGGTTTTAGGAGAATCCGACGGTCGGATCTCCCGTAATGTCCGTTCGAAGTCAATGGTCGAAATTCGCGAACTGCCGCAGCGCGGCGCATTCTATTCAGGCCATTATATATATAATATATATATTATATATATTTCGTCAATTTCCTTTTAAAACGTATTTTATAAATCGTTTTAAATTCGTTTTCAAAACGATTTCATCTTCATATTCGATTTCTAATCAAAATTGAATATTCCATATCATCGAAATATATATGATAGTATTTTCCAAATCATTATATTTCGAAATCATTTCCTTTTCGATATTCATTATAGAAATGAATAAAATCGATATAAATATCGTTCCCGTCAAAATAGCGTTAATCTAATCAACACGGCTTTATATATTTAAATATTTTCGTGTCCATCCCAAATCGGACATCAAAATCATATTTTGGTCTTTTACTGAATATTATTTTAAAATATTCGTTCTTTTAAAATAATCGTTCTTTTAAAATATTCATTCTTTCTCAACTGGAATCAGACACAGTTAATTACCATATAATTTGATTTATATGGATTTCATACACACATGTATACAACAACAATAAAACACAGTCAACCATCATCCAGAGTGCATTCTACACTGCATAAGCATCAAATATAAATATTTGAAGCTTACAACAGCCTGTCAATCAATCGATCGACATACAGCTAATTATTAGGATTAGTGTATGTCCAATATCATCCCAATACCCGTGTGGGGTTTCAATCAACAAATAATGAATTTTATTTGTGCAGTTTGGCGATGTGTAAAATTTATCGTCCCAATCAATATCAGTCAAATGTGTGTACATAAACAAATCGTCCGATTTGTTTATAAATATTTATTTTATTCATATACACGTTAAAATTATATTTTTAACTATAAAATATTTAATTCCATTCCAAATCCCACAATCAATTTTCATAACAAAATCAAACAAACAAACAAGTCGTCCATGGTCTGTGGACGACGGGTGTCGGGTGCGCTAAGCACCGTCTGCATTCTAGTATATATTTCTAACTAGAAATAAAATTAAAGTGAGCAGTTCTCACCTTTGGGTTCCACTCTGTCAGTCTTTATTTCTGAATGGTTCGGATTTTGTTTTGATTTCAGTCCATTCCATCGCACTCCTTTTCACGCTGTTCATAGTAAAAATCATATTTTTATCGCTTCATTCAAATAAAAATCACATTTTTAATTTGCTACTCATATAAAAATTATATTTTCACCATGTTAACATACATATATATATATATATATATATATATATATATATATATATATATAAAGATGTCACTTTAATCATATCACTATTTATATAAAAATCAAATTTTTATACTATAACTATATAAATAAAAATCATATTTTTATTCGCTAGAAATATAAATAAAAATCCTATCTTTTCATACATATATAAAAATCGAATTTTTACTTCGCTTATAAAAATCACTTCTTCTTCTAATTAAAATTCAAATCTTTTTATGCATAAAAATCATTTCTTTCATTACATAAAAATCTCATCTTTATATGATAAAAATATAATTAAAAATCATATTTTTACTTCGCTAAAATATATATAAAAATCATATTTTTATTTGATACTTTATAAATAAAATCAGAACTTTATATATTTAAAAACCATAACTTTATACGATTAGAAATCTTATCTTTATACGATTAAAAATCATATCTTTGTACATTTAAAAATCGTATCTTTACTAAGCTAGAAATCCTAACTTTATGAATTTAAAAATCATAACTTTTTATTACGCTATATCTATAAAAACTGATTTTAATTTATGCTAAAAAAAATCGATTTTTAAATTTATAAAATCAATTACATAATAAATAAACGAATAAAAATAAAATATAAAAATTTACTGTTTTTAATTGGAAAAGGGGGGCTGGTGTTGTGCGTTGGAGCTGGAGGAGGGGCGCTCATTGACCGGTGGCGGCGGCAGGCAGTGGCGTGGGGTCCCAGGGGCGGCGCAGCGTGTTTCAGTGTACTGGGGGCTAGGGTTACGGGTTGGGGAAAATTGGGGGGCTCGAACTTCGAATTGAGGAGAGGAGAGGGTGTTGGAGGCTACCGCGCCGGGCGCACTGATCGGGGGGTAGGGGGTGGAAGCGACGACATGTTTTTTTTCTTTTTCTTTTTATTGATCTGAAGTAGATCATGAAGGGGGTGGAGATAAAGGAAGGAGTTGACTTTTTATAATATACATATTTATTTAATTTAATTCTAAAAAGCAACTTTTTAATTCGAACTCCAAATCGAACCCACCGACTGTCGCCCCAAGCTAATTACCCCCATTCCAAACACAATGGGATATGTTTGGTTAGCCAATTCGATTGTTTCGATCAGTTTCCGTCAAAATCAAAATATAAATCTATATATTGAATTTGAACGCACACTTTAATTTATCGGGGCCACATACGGACCCCAAAAATTCCAAAAAAATAAATCTGTTTATGTTTTGATGATATGGTCCTAACAAAACTAATTTCGTCGAATTTGGTGACCATTTGAAAAATGGCCATTTTCTGGTCGATCCAAATTGACTAAAACTGACAAAACACGTTTTTCTTCGTCACGCTCACATATTAATCCCAAAAATTAAGGAATTTGGAATCTAGCAATAATTAGACATCCTGGATCCAAAAAAAGTGGTTACGTCGAAAACGGAGGTCGTTTGCAAAACGGCTATTTTTACGGGCTATATTTTCCATAGCGACTATTCCGAATTTTCAACTGGGCATAACTTTTTATTCCTGCTATGAAATTTTGATTTTTCGGATTCGTTGGAAAGATATTTTCAAATAGATTCTAATATTTTTGTTTTCGCTAAAATCCGATTTATTTTGAATCCTGTACATTCATTTGAAATTTTAAATCGAATTTTCAAACTATCGCGCCATTTCCAATTCCTTTTATAATTAAAATAAATATTTATATTCTAACGTCGATTCAAATAAATATATACATTCTAATTCTATTCAAAATAAATTTCTCGTCGTTATTATTTAAAATAATTCATTTTAAATATTCAAAATTCATTAAAATTGCCAAAAAAAAATTTAAAATTGGTTTGATTTTCCGGGTTGTTACAATCTCCCCCACTTAAAATCTTTTCATCCCCGAAAAGGAACGGAGCTGAATGTTGTTTTACTAATCAACTCAACTTTCAGTTTGGCTTTCATTCTTCAACTTTTCAGTTTCTAAGAATTTTCCAATTTTTCAAAAATTTGGCTAACACCCTAAATTTTCAAAAAAAATCGCCATAACCTCCTTTGTATGGGAGCACCGGGAAAATCTCTAAACCGCACACAGGCCCTCTCATCTCAAAAAGAAAAAGCCAAGCGACTAGCCAATCGGCTCATAAAATCATCCAAACCCAATAAATTAGTAAACATGTACCTATTTGTCGGGCATACAATTTTATTCCTCTGCTCTAGCCTCCTTGTTATGACCTGTTCAACGTATATACATGTATATGCATGCAATTTCAAACAATTTTCAATTCAGCTCAAAATTTGATACAATTTGGTTATATGTACCGTTCATTCATATGTTGGTTTAAATGAATAATCACATAACACAATCAACAATCAGCAATCAATTAGTTGATTATATTTTCAAATTCATAATTTTGATATATATATATACATATATACTAAAAAAATCCATTTTTGGTGCCAAATCACAACAATATATCGTATCTAGTTTTGGTTCTCACACCAGTCAATAGGAAATATACAGATATCCCACTTTCGAAACTCGAACATAAATACTGATGATGGACGTGCTATCATCAGTATCATCTCCGGGCGACTAGAGTGTGATTCTATATCTATCCAGTATATTAAAACTTCGAATACACGTTTGCAAGGCGTATATGCAAAATCTTTATATATTGGATTGTCCAAATTCAACACAAAATAAATATCCAAATACGTTGAATAAGGTTTAAATTTTCAAAACAATATTGTTTTCATTTTAAAAATATACTCTTCACACTCGTTCTAGGATACTACTGATCCCATCTCTAACGATTCATCCTCATTGAATATTACTAATCCAATCTCTGATGGATTCTTTCGTTTGGTTCTAATATGCCTTGTTCACGAGCTCTGTAAACCAAAGCTCTGATACCACGTGAAGCGACCCGAACTTCCCCGTGAAGGAAAGCCCGGATTGAGTTGAGAACAAGCCACATCGGGACACAAACAGAAGAACATTTCATTGCTTATTACAACAATTTATATCAGAGTACAAGAATATACAGAGTATGAATAAATATTATACATCAGAAAATATCAGAGATTACAATACATTACACAGCAGCGGAAAAATAATACAATACACAACTGAAAGAGATAAACGGATACAGAGCTTTCCGAATATCGTTCTAGCTGCAAACCAGGATCCTGTGAATATAAATCTGCAAAACCAAAACTACTAGCTGCCCGTGTGGAAAATAGGGGCACCCAGAGTTTAGGTTAAAACAATAAACTCCAGGTCAGTCATGTGACTGGTGTGAGAACTAAAACAGTTATTAAATCTTTACTTTAAAAATAAATTAAATCGAGGGACCATGCTGTATAACACGGAGTGGGTTTCCTCCCAAGAATACCAGTGCGTATAACAAACAGCGCAATGCTTTTTGGAAAAATGAAGCTATTATAAGACCCAGGTCCCATCACACAATGCAATGCAAGTCGGAGGATAGGGTTTTACCTTATAACAGCCAAATAATGCTTGATACATTTAAAACAAATCATTTTGATATTATTACAGTGTAAAGTGTATAAAACAACTTCAAATATAAATGTACCAATCATAGGCGGCATGGGTACCATCTATCATGTCGCCAATACTAGGCTCTACAATCAAAACCGAAATGTCACGTATTGGAAATTGGATTTCCGTCATGAGTCGAGGCCAGGAATGGCTCCTCACCACTTCGAGACCTCTAGCAAATGTCTCAGGGCTACACACTCTGGGTAACCCTTGGATCATCAGGGCTGGTCCTCCCTTATGTTTGAGGATTGGTTATTCTTGAACACACGTTTCCCGGTCCTATCGGACGTATCCATCGGCTCCGTAGAGACCGATATATCCGAGGCACCTCGCAATCCAACAACCACATAGGTAAAAATAACAACAATGTCAGGGATAGTAAAACGCTGACACCACCCATAGCTAGAAAGAAACGTCGTGCACTCCTTGCAGTCACGATCCCGTTTTTGACTCATACCAAGGTGTGAGGCTCGCGAATTAATGCCATACACAAAGCTACGTTGTATTAAAGCTGTGTTTTGATCATCAATCACAAGACTCTGTTTTTCAACAAAAGCCTTGATCACTGCATCTCAGCATGCCATACAGGCAATTCAAGCCATGCGACTGATATCTATCGATATATAACCTCTGAGCTCGTACGTCTCAGAGAAGAGCGTTAAGCAAGAGAATAAATTCTCCACCGCCAAATAGATATATATTTAATAGAAATCAATCAACATAGAATAAAATCCAATGTCAGAGACACAATCCATTTACAAGTTCGTTCTGGGTCTGAACGAAACCGGAGGCACCTTATTCCTCGTCCCATATGTCCAATACAGGAGAGAAGCCCTAGCATATGCGTCGATCTCCAGGTACGTCTGGACGATCACCACTTATTACCTCGTCTTGGGTGTACAGCCCAATCAAGACATCAGTAATCATCCAAACGATGTGAAGACCTTCAGTCTTTAACCACCGTCTTCATCGTCGACTTATCGTCGAAACAGTTATTCAGAATGGGTATAAACCCGGCCTTTCTGAATAACTCACGTATATAATAAACAAGTGTTACAAAAACACAATATACGCCTCATTCCAATTCTGAATATTCTTTTATTTAAATATTCACATCTTTAGGGATTTGTTCCCATTAATTTTATCAAAGATAAATTCTTTTAAATTTATTCTTTATTCATCCTTTGGATGTCAATTCAAACCATGTTATGGTTTTCCAAACTAGTCGAGATTAGCGCATCTTACCGAAGTAATCATTTGTTTAATTTCCCAATCCCAATCTATTCATCCCATGGAGCAAAAATGGTATTACCCCATAACTAACACCACAGTGTTATCGGTAAATTTAATTACCATTTCCCGTTCAAATCTAATTAAAGATTTAACTATCGCTCGGAGTAAAACTGGCGATACTCCATTATCGATCATTTCCCAAATTTGATAATTTAAATTATCAATTCAAATTTCAATCTAATTAAAGATTCAATAAAACTCAACTTAGTTTTAATCTTCCCCAAAAATCAATATTATTGATTATTTAACTTTGGAAACACAAACATGCTGCATCGACAATCTACACCGTACTACCGATTTCTGCCTATATATAACCTCTAAGCTTGTACGTCTCAGAGAAGGGTGTTAAGCAAGGGAATAAATTCTCCGCCACCAAACAGATATATATTTAGCAGAGATCAACCATACAGTTCAAAATACAATGACAGACATGTAATCCTGTCTTTAACTGGGTCAAAGAACTAATGTCATTTAAAACACAGTTCATGATAAACCCAACTCACATTCCATTAATTATGGAATCTTCATGGAAAACAAATCAATATATAATCGATATCAATTTCCTTATTCGACCAATAATATAAATGGAATAATGGCAAAGCCTTTTAAATTCCATATGTATTAATAGTCTTCCTCCACAGAAGTTCACTTCGATTATTATCAATCCAATTCCATTCAATTCCAATTTAATGTATTAAATTGGAAATCTTTACTTTGGAAAATTCCTGTTAAATCTTAATAAAAGATTTATAAATTCCAAATCACATTTCACTGTAAATCGGGTTAAAGAACGAACATCGTTAAAAACACAGTTCACAACAAACCCAATTCACATTCCATTTTTAATCCGGTTAAAGAACAAGTGTTATTTAAAACACCGTTCACGCTAAACCCAAAAATCAATTCCAATTCAATTCCAATTAAATATTAATTAATTGGTATACTTCATTAAATCTAAATAAAAAGATTTAATCTTTTGTTAACTGGGTTTAAGAACAGTGTTAATGAAGACACCATTCACGACCAACCCAAATCCCATTTGATATTAAATATAAGTCTTTGAATAGAAAATATATTGGCTTATATTCAATATCAAATTCTGAAATCAACAAATATCGTATTGGAATAACGATATATATATATCTTCCAAATTCCTCAACAATATCCGTATAATCACGGAATCTAATATCGAAATATTCCGAAGATAATTTCGATTCAAATTCATTCCAATTCATATATTGGAAATTCTGGTTATTTCTAAAACCATTTCAAATCCAATTTAATTATTTTAAAAAATTTGTATTTATTAGTCTAGTTCATAACTAGTTCATTTCGATAAAAATATATTTTTATCTTTTCAAATATGGAATTTTTCATCCCAATTCTTTCTAAATCATTTATTATGATTTTATACAAATTATTGATATTTTTAACAATTTTATCAAGGCCCGTACAGTCGGTTTCCATAAATGGTCATCGAACAGCACTCACAGCGACCTTTTCCAAATTTGATTTGGACATAATTCCAAATCCAACCGTTAGATTTCATATCTCTCATATTCGTTAGAAAGCACTTTTCGATACGAACCTAACGGTTCCGGTTTTAGGAGTATCCAACGGTCGGATCTCCCGTAATGTCCGTTCGAAGTCAATGGTCGAAATTCGCGAACTGCCGCAGCGCGGCGCGTTCTATTCAAGCCATTATATATATATATATTTATTTATTATATATATTTCATCAATTTCCTTTTAAAACGTATTTTATAAATCGTTTTAAATTCGTTTTCAAAACGATTTCAACTTCATATTCGGTTTCTAACCAAAATTGAATATTCCATATCATCGATATATATATGATAGTATTTTCCAAATCATTATATTTCAAAATCATTTTCTTTTCAATATTCATTATAGAAATGAATAAAATCGATATAAATATCGTTCCCGTCAAAATGGCGTTAATTTAATCAACACGGCTTTATATATTTAAATATTTTCGTGTCCTTCCCAAATCGGACATCAAAATCATATTTTGATCTTTTACTGAATATTATTTTAAAATATTCGTTCTTTTAAAATATTCGTTATTTTAAAATATTCATTCTTTCTCAACTGGAATCAGACACAGTCAATTACCATATAATTTGATTTATATGGATTTCATACACACGTGTATATAACAACAATCAAACATAGTCAACCATCATCCAGAGTGCATTCTACACTGCATAAGCATCAAATATAAATATTTGATGCTTACAACAACCTGTCAATCGATCGATCGACATACAACTAATTATTGGGATTAGTGTATGTCCAATATCATCCCAATACCCGTGTGGGGTTTCAATCAACAAATAATGAATTTTATTTGTGCAGTTGGGCGATGTGTTAAATTTATCGTCCCAATCAATATCAGTCAAATGTGTGTACATAAACAAATCGTCCGATTTGTTTCTAAATATTTATTTTATTCATATACACGTTAAAAATTATATTTTTAACTATAAAATATTTAATTCCATTCCACATCCCACAATCAATTTTCATAACAAAATCAAACAAATAAACAAGTCGTCCATGGTCTGTGGACGACGGGTGTCGGTTGCTGCTAAGCACCGTCTGCATCCTAGTATATATTCCTAACTAGAAATAAAATTAAAGTGAGCAGTTCTCACCTTTGGGTTCCACTCTGTCAGTCTTTATTTCTGAACGGTTCGGATTTTGTTTTGATTTCAGTCCGTTCCATTGCACTCCTTTTTCACGCTGTACATAGTAAAAATCATATTTTTATCGCTTCATTCAAATAAAAATCACATTTTTAATTTGCTACTCATATAAAAATTATATTTTCACCATATTAATATATATATAAAGATGTCACTTTAATCATATCACTATTTATATAAAAATCAAATTTTTATACTATAACTATATAAATAAAAATCATATTTTTATTCGCTAGAAATATAAATAAAAATCCAATCTTTTCATACATATATAAAAATCGAATTTTTACTTCGCTTATAAAAATCACTTCTTCTTCTAATTAAAATTCAAATCTTTTTATGCATAAAAATCTTTTCTTTCATTACATAAAAATCTCGACTTTATATGATAAAAATATAATTAAAAATCATGTTTTTACTTCGCTAAAAAATATATAAAAATCATATTTTTATTTACTACTTTATAAATAAAAATCAAAACTTTATATATTTAAAAACCATAACTTTATACAATTAGAAATCTTATCTTTATACGATTAAAAATCGTATCTTTATATGTTTAAAAATCGTATCTTTACTAAACTAGAACTCCTACTTTATGAATTTAAAAATCATAACTTTTTATTACGCTATATCTATAAAAACTGATTTTAATTTATGCTAAAAAATCGATTTTTAAATTTATAAAATCAATTACATAATGAAAAAAATGAATAAAAATAAAATATAAAAACTTATAGTTTTTAATCGGAAAAGGGGGGCTGGTGCTGTGCATTGGAGGTGGAGGAGGGGCGCTCGCTGACCGGTGGCGGCGGCAGGCAGTGGCGGTGGGTCCCAGGGGCAACGCAACGCGTTTCAGTGTACTGGGGGCTAGGGTTACGGGTTAGGGAAAATTGGGGGGCTCGAACTTCGAATTGAGGAGAGGAGGGGGTGCTGGAGGCGGCCGCGCCGGAGGGTGCGGTGGCGCGCTGATCGCGAGGTGGGGTGGAAGCGACGACAGTTTTTTTTTCTTTTTTATCGATCTGAAGTAGATCGTGAAGGAGGAGGAGATAAAGGAAGGAATTGACTTTTTATAATATATATTTAATTAATCTAGTTCTAAAAAGCAACTTTTTAATTCGAACTCCAAATCGAACCCACCGACTGTCGCCCCAAACTAATTACACCCATTCCGAACACAATGGGATATGTCCGGTAAGCCAATTCGACTGTTTCGATCAGTTTCCATCAAAATCAAAATATAAATCTGTATATTGAATTTGAACGCACACTTTAATTTACCGGGGCCACATACGGACCCCAAAAATTCCAGAAAAATAAATATGACTATGTTTTGACGATACGGTCCTAAAAAAAACTAATTTCGTCGAATTTGGTGACCACTTGAAAAATGACCATTTTCTGGTCGATCCAAATTGGTTGAAATTGACAAAACACGTTTTCCTTCGCCACGCTCACATATTAATCCCAAAAATTACGAATTTTGGAATCTAGCAATAACTTGATATCCCGGATCCAACAAAAATGGTTTCGTCGAAAACGGAGGTCGTTTGCAAAATGGCTATTTTTACGGGCTATATTTTCCATAGCGACTATTCCGAATTTTCAACTGGGCATAACTTTTTATTCCCGCTATGAAATTTGATTTTTCGGATTGTTGGAAAGATATTTTCAAATAGATTCTAATATTTTTGGTTTGCTAAAATCCGGTTTATTTTGAATCCTGTACATTCATTTGAAATTTGAAATCGATTTTTCAAACTACCGCCCCATTTCCAATTCCTTTTATAATTAAAATAAATATTTATATTCTAACGTCGATTCAAATAAATATATATATTATAATTCTATTCAAAATATATTTCTCGTTGTTATTATTTAAAATAATTAATTTTAAATATTCAAAATACATCAAAATTGCCAAAATAAAAATTTTAAATTGGTTCTGATTTTCCGGGTTGTTACACCGTAGCTGGTGCCCTCTAGTTTATAAGAATGTGGAACAGGTTATCGAGAGGTATTAAGTGACCAATAAGTCCGCCCGGGGTATTAAGTGATCGGGAGAATCCACCATATCTATCATTGATAGTGAGGTGGAAAACAATTAAGGGTAAGTGGATGGAAAGGTATATATATATAAAACTCCACAGTTAGGGGTTCACTTCTCAGTCTAATAATCAGCTAAATTATGGTTTAAAGGCTTCCTAAATATATGCGTAAACATTATATCTTGGTATCATAGCTTGAAACAATACTGTGCGAAGAGTGGTTGGGTCGTGAGTAAACATTTACAAGGTTAGGCTAGAATCACTAACCATGGTAGGCATACATCTTAAGTTGAACCAAAGGGATACATCTATGTATTATAATCGTTGTTGTACATTTCCGGTTCACCAGAATCTTGTTGTTCTGACCCCCCCCCCCTCATTACAACCACCCAGGTTTTCTAGAGAAGGTCGGGTTCTCATAAGTGTTTTAGTTTGGCTCGGTTCTCGTTCTCTCTCATGCTCGGTATTGGCAAAGTGACTTACTTAAAAAGGTAGTTGCTTGAGTTAATACTAGTTTATCCTATTTTGTTTCCGTTATGAGTTTTCTTATCGTACTCTGATTGTGCTCATGCTCATTTATTGCAGGTACAAGATATACACGCTCCATGCTTGGATGTGTTCAAGTTTCGATTTTTGCCGAAATTTGGACGCAGAAAAGTATGGGGTGTTACATTTGGTATCAGATCTTAGGTTAAATGATCAGAGGAATTAGTTAAATTAGGACTTGTGAGAGAGTGTAATTCGATTTTCTTTTTTGTTTTTCTTCGTCTTTCTTACTCGACTTTAATTTATTTCGACGATGAATTAGTCATGGGCCTAATAATAAAAATGGGCTTTAAGAGACAAAGAGTTGATATATGTTGAGTTCGGGTTTCTAACCAATTCTGTCCTACCCCATAGTACGCTGGCGATCTCGTCATAAAGAGCATGAGGATGACATATAGTGGATTTCGTTGATTCGAGTTTGGAGACCAGTATAGTAATATATAATATAAAAATCTAGCTACAACCGAGATAGACATGATTTCTGGTTTTTGGTTTCGTTAGTAGTTTCGGTTAAGACCATGGTTTCAAATATCGGATTTTGGCCAATATCTCGGTGTAATATATCGTCTATCTTGGGTGATATTTAAAACACTTATAACTAAATAAGGTGCCAAATCTTGGATTTTGGCTGATATCTCGGATTTTCATCTCGAGTGATCTCGGGTGATCTCGGGGAGATTTAAAACCTTGGTTAAGACCATTACTCAATTTAAAATGGGAAAAGTTCATATTAATATGTCATATCTATTTCGGAAATGTAATTACGAAGTAATATCCATTTGTTACTTCGTTGAATTTCCGAATCTACCTTTATTGAAACATTCAATTGAGTCCTTAGCCTTGTATTCGAGGAAATTTTATTTTTAAAACTATTTGGGAAAATAAAAATGGGTTTTGAAAGTTTTGAAATACGGTTTCGGAAAATGATTTTATAAAGGCCTAGTTTAATAAAGATATGGTTTTTAAATTTTTATCTATTAGTGTTTCAAAATTTGTAGGGCTTTGTGTAATCTATTACTTAAAAAAGAAACCGGAAACTCAACGATTTCACGTGGCAACTTACCCTTCTAGTTTTCCCAAATGACGACTGTGCGGCAACCCGTTTCCACCAACCCTTGAAATTTTCCTACCCCTCAAGTTGTCTCCCTAAATCGAAAAAGAGAAAAAGGAAAAGGAAAAAAAAGCCCCAACCGCTCCCTCCCTCTTCCACAGATTACCTCGCTTAATCTCGCTCAGAAGAACCCTACCTAATTCCGCACATCTGCCACCATAGTCTCCTTCCCTCGCTACCTAATCGAAGACCGTTAAATCAGACGCCGTGAATTTCGTCGGCAGTATGAATTCTTACCTTTCTTCCGCTAACGACAATTCACACTCTACATCAAAAGTTACAGCAACCGCCTTCATTTCTGTTAGCCAATCACCTTCCATCCATTTGTTAACCCATCAGGCATTGGCCGAAGACCGCCAGTTCCAATTTTTTGAGGCTAACAATTAATCTAGAGCATGGCTGATGAACGACGTCTCTATTTTTTCCTTGGCTTTGGTGAAAGTGCTACCGTCCATCGGATTATGAACGTGGATCGATGGTTCTACAACAACTTTACATATTTCGCATCAGGTATTTCCTATTTACAGTATAATTTTGGTTATAAAATGCTTTTTTTTGATTTTCTATTCTAAAATTATTGATTTTTCCTCCATGATTCATGATTTAACTTCATACATTTAGTTTATACAATCGAATAGCCTACAATTGCTTTATTTTTCAAACATGGTCATAGTAGATTTAATTTGTGGCCTGATTTTGCAACTGTTTGGTACTTTGGTTCTTCGCAAAACATATCCTTCCATTTTCCAAGGAAGGAAGAATGTGTATTTAGCATACTTATGGTAGTTTATAAATTAAAAATTATTACTCTATTGTACTTTCCTTTTTTTGAACCGTAACCTTTTTCGTTGTGGTACTGTTTGATGAGCAACATCAGCTTGAATATGTTAGGAAGAATCTACAGAATTAAGAATCCCAAAAGAGCAACTGCAGAATAAAAAACTTCATAGCAGGCTCCTCCAACACTAATTGCATTGCCTTGATTGTCCAAGATAATAGTTTCTCATTTTTCTGTGTTCATTTAGTTTTGGGTTATGGTTGATATGATCAGCTGTAGACTTTACTCTTTAAACATTGTCATATAATTCTATTGTTATATGTTTTTTTTTTCCTTGTAGCCTTTTTGAAGAATCTATTTTCCATACTTTCGTAGAAGTCTGTTTGAAATCAATACTACTGAGTATATAACCATATGCCCTTTTATCCAACTGTATTATTTTGTTATCAATTTTGGATATCCTCTTCTGATGTCTCAGTTTATTTATTTATTCCCAGCTCATCTTTCATTCATTGTGTCATCTTGATTCTCCAAGGTAATTTTTGTCATCCTCTCTATTTGTTCAGTTTCAGAGCATACTTGATTTATAACTCTTGGGCTCGACATTTGAAAATGTTACCTTTATATTACTTGTGATGTATTTGTCTTTCTGCTAACATGTTTTGGGTGAATCCTTTGTCTATATCTGTAAAATTTGTTTAATTAGAGTACTTTTAGTGAGTTATCTTATTTAACTTGACTTTTTTGTTTAATTTTTTGGTTCTATTCCAGTGTTTTTCTTATGTTTTACTTGAAAGTTTTTGGATGAATTTGCTTATGTTTACACAATAAATAATAAGTAAAATTCAAGTTCTTATGGTTGAATAAACCAGGTTCGTTTTTTATATCCACCTTGATTGTTTTCTCCTATTTTTGAACAAGAAATTGTTTTATATTGATGACATGCTAAACTAAATATAATTAAGCATAATGGTTGTTCTAATCTGTTAATGAAATGTTGATATTGACTCATTTTGTAAGTTATTTTACTAAGAAATTATTGATGGGCTCACTTTATCCGCTTTTTCTTTTTAATAGAAATAGGTGAGAACATTTCAAAGTTAACCTTGGTCTACTGCTAAATTAGATTTTGCCCATAATTCTGTTTGGAAGCTCTTTTAATTATTACTTAAAACCTAAAATAGGAACCACTCATGCGTAGATGGACACTCCTCCCTCTTCTATTTCAAAATACTACTCCGCGATTACCCGTGTATTTTATTAGCATAAGACAACACGTCCTATCACGTGATGATACTGCCCTTTATCCTCTTTTCTCCTCCAAATTATTCCTACTGCCAAAATAACCGCTCTTTACATCTCCCACCCATTGTCTCTAACCATCCCCAAACATTACGTTGAACATGATTTCACGATTGCCTCATCTCCACCGCTATCACCTTTCTGAATGGAAAATACTTTCCCCATCTCCCTTTTGGTTCTGCCGATTGAATGCTCTTCTTCCCTCTACTCATCAAGGCTGCAATACATTCCAGCTTCTCTCTAACTTTGGTTTTACCTTACCCGAATTCACAGCATGTCGACCTATATGAAGTTCTATTTTAATTCGATTGACTCCTTTCTTCTACCCGATTCCCTTCATTATCTCCTTTTTATGCAGTTGTGATAATTTGCTGAGATGGGCACACTGCCCATAGGTCATCGGCCGGAACTACGATGTCAAATCTTCAAGGTTAGTCCTTTGATGCGATTTGCTATATACAAATTGTCACATAGTTGATGTCTCTGTACTAAATCTATTACTAATTGACCGACATGATAACATACTATATTTTCTTGCTCCTGTTATCTTAGCGAATTCTTAGTTTCACATCTGGTTTTCTAATTTCCGTGGTATTCATGCCCCTACTTGATTCCTTTTCCCAACCTTACATTGTTCCTTCAAAGACGGGTTCTTCTCCCTACACGTTATTTGATTACAATTTAGTAACATAGAATAACCTACACTTCACCATCTATTTAATTCAGTCGACCTGAGTTTATATTTGTTTTGAATAGGAAGGAACTTGATGTTATGCATGTTAACCTGTTGGAAAATGAATGAGCAACGAAAGAGAAAAGTGGGAAGAAGAAGAGATAGGGGTAGCAACATTTAAACTCCCACATCATAGAAATATTAGCACAATCTCTCCTTATATATTAGAAGCCAAATAGGCTTATGTAAAATAAAAAAGAGAGGGATGATAAAAGGATGTGGACTTGGCCATATTAAATATATTAAAAAGTCAAAGATAAGGGGCCCTTGGGGCTCTTGGGGTCTGCTGATTGGATATGGCCGACGTTGCTGAATGGGTTAGTGCACTGACATGAGAATATTTTTTCTCAGAATTTTAAAAGGTGTGTCTGTTCAGTCCAGAATTCGAAAGGAATGTCTGTTAACTGAACGAATACAACCATTTGAATTCTCAGCATATGCGTATTAATAACAGAGCGGTTAAAGGGTCGCAACCTTTCCTATTCTGACGGTTACTGATGCATGCGAACAGGCACTCCTCCTTGCCTATATATACACTGCCCAAAACAAAGACAGAATTTACTTTTTTCTGCTGCATTATTCCTTCTTCTTCAACGTAATTCTCTGATCTTGTTTCTATAACCAACTTCAGTTCGTCGGAGCTCCGTTTGCTGGCACTAAGCTACGGAGTTGGTCCGTTTTATCCTGGGAAACAAATTGCAACTACGTCGATTGGTGTATACGACGGCAATATTGTTTCAAGGAAACAGAAAAGTTCTGGACTCGGACATTATTTAAACAGAATACTTTCTGTTTATCTTTGATTTTATGCACAAATCGGTTACGCTTTCTATGATTATTGTAAACATAGTTTGACGTGACAATTGTGACATAATTGATTAACAGTGATTGTTGTTGCTGTCTGTTTGTAATACAATTGTGTAATTACAAAAGTTCTAACAATCTTGAAACAATATTTTGTTGCAGATGACGAAAAACAGCAGCACTGATTCTGCACCGATTCAGACGGTGAAAACTGCTCAGCCAGCGCCTGTGCTTCCGACAATGGCTCTGTCTCATGGCGAAAGGCCAGAGAAGTTCAATGGAATCAACTTCAAGCGCTGGCAACAGAAAATGTTGTTTTATTTAACAACACTAAGCCTTGCAAAGTTTCTGACTGAAGAGGCTCCTGTGGTAGACGAACTCGAACCTGACGCTACTAAAGTAGAGGCACTTAATATCTGGACAAATTCAGATTTCATGTGCAAAAACTATATTCTGAATGGTCTGGATGATAGCCTCTACAATGTCTATTGTACTTTTGCAACGTCCAAACAACTCTGGTTGGCTCCGGAAAAGAAGTACAAAACTGAAGATGCAGGCATGAAGAAATTCATTACTGGAAAATTTCTAGACTTCAAAATGGTTGACTCAAAGACAGTGATAAGTCAAGCTCAAGAACTGCAACTTATCATCCGTCAATTAGAAGATGAAAAGATGACTCTTAGCGAGACTTTTCAAGTTGCTGCAACTATTGAGAAATTGCCTCCTTCTTGGAAGGACTTTAAAAATTACCTTAAGCACAAGCGTAAGGAAATGACAATGGAAGATCTCATAGTTCGGCTTCGCATTGAGGAAGATAACAGAAATTCTGAGAAAAAGATTTCTCAGAATATTGCTGCCAAAGCAAATGTTGTTGAGTCTGACAAAACTAACAAAAGAAAAAGGGAGAATGCTCCTAAGAAGTCAAAGAAATTTCTGGGTTCTTTCCACAACTGTGGAAAGAAGGGGCACAAAGCAGCCGAATGTCGTGCGCCTAAAAAGAAGAAGTTGGAAGCGAATACGGCTGATGTTTCGAAAGGCATTTCTGATATTGATTTATGTGCAGTAATATCAGAATGCAACCTTATTGGCAACTCAAAGGAATGGTTTGTAGACACTGGAGCCACTCGACACATATGTGCTAACAAGTGGATGTTTACAACCTATAAAACTGCAATTGATGCTGAACAACTTTTTATGGGCAATTCTTCCACTTCCAAGGTCGAAGGCAAAGGAAAAGTTGTGCTGAAACTGACTTCTGGAAAGTAACTGACTTTAAATGATGTTCTCCATGTTCCAGAAATTCGCAAGAACCTGATTTCAGGATCGTTGCTGAGCAAGCATGGCTTCAAATTGATCTTTGAAGCTGACAAATTTGTTCTTTCCAAGAATGGGGTGTATGTTGGAAGAGGTTATGTGTGTGATGGTTTATTTAAAGCAAATGTAACCACTATTGTACCACGCACTGAAATGAATGAAAGTGAATCTTCTGCTTATAATGTTGAATCTTCTAACATATGGCATTCTAGATTAGGGCATGTAAACTTTGATACGTTGCGAAAATTGATTAATCTAGAATTTATACCAAAATGCAATATAGATTCCAACTATAAATGTCAAGTTTGTGCAGAAGCAAAATTGACAAGAACCTCGTTTCATCATGTTGAACGAGTGACAGAACCTCTAGACTTAATACATACTGATGTATGCGATTTGAAAATGTGTCAAACTAGAGGTGGAAAAAGGTACTTTATTACATTCATTGATGATTGTACCAGATACTGTCATGTGTATCTCTTTGAAGTAAGGACGAAGCATTCGAAATGTTTAAACAGTATAAGGCAAAAGTTGAGAATCAACTCAACAAGAAAATAAAATCTTTAAGAAGTGATAGAGGAGGAGAATACGAGTCTCCATTTGAGGAATTCTGTGCTGAACATGGAATTATACATCAAACTACAGCCCCGTATTCACCTCAATCCAACGGTATAGCCGAACGGAAAAATAGAACTCTTAAAGAAATGATGAATGCCTTACTAATTAGCTCTGGCTTGCCAGATAACTATTGGGGAGAAGCTATTCTTTCGGCAAATCATATTTTAAATAAAATACCCCGAAAGAAAATAGCTAAATCTCCTCATGAACTTTGGAAAAACAGACCACCATCCTACAAATACCTAAAAGTGTGGGGGTGTCTTGCCAAAGTAGAGGTACCAAAACCAAAGAAGGTCAAAATTGGACCAAAAACAATTGATTGTGTATTCATTGGATATGCACAAAATAGTGCTGCATATCGATTTTTGGTACACAAATCTAAAATTGATGATATTCATGAAAATACCATCATTGAGTCGAGAAATGCTAGATTTTTCGAACATGTATTTCCCTTGAAACATGGTACTGAAAATCATGCACCTAAGAGACCAAGGGAAATTGAAATTCCTTACTCTATTGAGGACGCTGAACAAAATAACAATCAGTAAAGTAGTGTTGAGCAGCAAGTGGAGGAACCAAGAAAAAGTAAAAGGTCAAGGACTTTAAAAACCTTTGGACCGGACTTCTATACATTTATGTTAGAAGATGATCCATTGACATACAAACAAGCTATGTCTTCCAACGATGCCCCTTATTGGAAGGAGGCAATTAACAATGAAATTGAATCCATTATGTCAAATCATACATGGGAATTGGTTGATTTACCTCAAGGATGTAAGGCCTTAGGTAATAAATGGATATTTAAAAAGAAATTGAAACCTGATGGTTCAATAGACAAGTACAAAGCTCGACTGGTAGTCCAAGGATTTAGACAAAAGGAAGACCTGGACTATTTCGATACATATTCACCTGTAACGAGGATAACGTCAATTAGAATGCTCATTGCAATTGCATCCGTACATGACTTGGAAATACATCAAATGGATGTTAAAACTGCATTCTTGAATGGTGAACTAGAGGAGGAAATCTATATGAAACAACCTGAAGGATTTCTAAGCTCAGAAAATGAGCATAAAGTTTGCAAATTGGTAAAATCACTTTATGGCCTTAAGCAAGCTCCAAAACAGTGGCATGAGAAGTTTGACAATACTATGTTATCAAATGGATTCACGATAAATGAATCAGATAAATGTGTGTACATAAAACATACACACATTGGATATGTCATTGTTTGTCTTTATGTTGATGACCTATTGATCCTAGGCAACAACAAGGCCATAATAACATCTACAAAGGATATGTTATCCTCTAGATTCGATATGAAAGACCTAGGACTTGCTGATGTAATATTGGGTGTAAAAATTCTTAGAACACCACAGGGATATGCATTATCCCAATCGCATTACATCACCAAAATACTTGAGAAATTCAAGCAATATAATGTAACTATTGCAAAATCACCAGTAGATATGAACCAAAATTGGGTAAAGAACACTGGTGACGGTATTTACCAATTGGAATACTCTCGTATACTAGGAAGTATCATGTATGTTATGAACTGTACTAGGCCTGATATAGCATATGCTGTAAGCAAACTAAGTAGATTTACCAGCAATCCTGGTAAACATCATTGGAAAGCGATAATCAGAGTTCTAGGATATCTAAAGTATACACAGAGTTATGGTCTATACTATACAAACTATCCTTCAATAGTGGAAGGATACAGTGATGCAAATTGGATCACTGGATCAAATGATACAAAGTCTACAAGTGGATACGTGTTCACATTAGGAAATGGAGCAATTTCATGGAAATCATCCAAACAGACTTGTATCGCTAGATCTACGATGGAATCAGAGTTTATTGCACTAGATAAGACTGCAGAAGAAGCAGAATGGATTCGAAGCTTCTTGGAAGACATTCCTAATTGGAGCAAACCTATGCCTCCAATATGTATACATTGTGATAGTCAATCAGCTATTGGAAGAGCTAATAGTACACTATACAATGGTAAATCTAGGCATATTCGTCGTAGACATAAAACGATAAGACAACTTCTCTCTAATGGGGTTATCACAATAGATTACATTCGATCTAAAGATAACTTAGCGGATCCACTTACAAAAGGCTTGCCAAGAGAGAAAGTTCAAACCTTATCGAAGGGAATGGGGCTAAGGCCTATAGACTAAAGGTTTTTCTGAAATGGAAACCCCACCTAGTTGACTGGAGATCCCAAGATCTAGGTTCAAAGGGACAACGAAGTTTTAGAGAAACTTGATGGCACTGTTATACACAAACCATTCCTATGATAAGTCAGTGCATTATATGTTGAATAAGGATAAGTATTAGTACTTTTAATGATGTATGTACTTGAGGAATTAAAGAATACCCTTTACAGAATCACCTACGTAAGTGCGAAGGCGCCGCTTCAAAGAGAATTACGAGGCCAAATTCTCTAAGCACTTATGAGACCAGGCAGGTGTTCAAGGCAAAAACGAACACACACAGAGAACGAAGGGTTATAAGAAACATTTATCGTGTGTTATCTACTTTGGAATTACACAAAAGGCTTACAGTTCAAGGACAGTCTATGTCTACTGATTCGCCTGTGATTCAAATAGGTAATCACTAGGAAAGTTCAAAGCCCTTGTGCTACTTTAACCGATGCGATAAATGGTTCGTGAAACTAAGATCGATTGCTCATTCATGTGGGGGATTGTTGGAAAATGATTGAGCAACGAAAGAGAAAAGTGGGAAGAAGAAGAGATAGGGGTAGCAACATTTAAAGTCCCACATCATAGAAATATTAGCACAATCTCTCCTTATATATTAGAAGCCAAATAGGCTTATGTAAAATAAAAAAGAGAGGGATGATAAAAGGATGTGGACTTGGCCATATTAAATATATTAAAAAGTCAAAGATAAGGGCCTTGGGCCTTGGGGCTCTTGGGGTCTCCTGATTGGATATGGCCAACGTTGCTGATTGGGCTAGTGCACTGACATGAGAATATTTTTTCTCAGAATTTTAAAAGGTGTGTCTGTTCAGTCCAGAATTCGAAAGGAATGTCTGTTAACTGAACGAGTACAACCATTTGAATTCTCAGCATATGCATATTAATAACAGAGCGGTTAAAGGGTCGCAACCTTTCCTATTCTGACGGTTACTGATGCATGCGAACAGGCACTCCTCCTTGCCTATATATACACTACCCAAAACAAAGACAGAATTTACTTTTTTCTGCTGCATTATTCCTTCTTCTTCAACGTAATTCTCTGATCTTGTTTCTATAACCAACTTCAGTTCGTCGGAGCTCCGTTTGCTGGCACTAAGCTACGGAGTTGGTCCGTTTTATCCTGGGAAACAAATTGCAACTACGTCGATTGGTGTATACGACGGCAATATTGTTTCAAGGAAACAGAAAAGTTCTGGACTCGGACATTATTTAAACAGAATACTTTCTGTTTATCTTTGATTTTATGCACAAATCGGTTATGCTTTCTATGATTATTGTAAACATAGTTTGACGTGACAATTGTGACATAATTGATTAACAGTGATCGTTGTTGCTGTCTGTTTGTAATACAATTATGTAATTACAAAAGTTCTAACAATCTTGAAACAATATTTTGTTGCAGATGACGAAAAACAGCAGCACTGATTCTGCACCAATTCAGACGGAGAAAACTGCTCAGCCAGCGCCTGTGCTTCCGACAATGGCTCTGTCTCATGGCGAAAGGCCAGAGAAGTTCAATGGAATCAATTTCAAGCGCTGGCAACAGAAAATGTTGTTTTATTTAACAACACTAAGCCTTGCAAAGTTTCTGACTGAAGAGGCTCCTGTGGTAGACGAACTCGAACCTGACGCTACTAAAGTAGAGGCACTTAATATCTGGACAAATTCAGATTTCATGTGCAAAAACTATATTCTGAATGGTCTGGATGATAGCCTCTACAATGTCTATTGTACTTTTGCAACGTCCAAACAACTCTGGTTGGCTCTGGAAAAGAAGTACAAAACTGAAGATGCAGGCATGAAGAAATTCATTGCTGGAAAATTTCTAGACTTCAAAATGGTTGACTCAAAGACAGTGATAAGTCAAGCTCAAGAACTGCAACTTATCATCCGTCAATTAGAAGATGAAAAGATGACTCTTAGCGAGACTTTTCAAGTTGCTGCAACTATTGAGAAATTGCCTCCTTCTTGGAAGGACTTTAAAAATTACCTTAAGCACAAGCGTAAGGAAATGACAATGGAAGATCTCATAGTTCGGCTTCGCATTGAGGAAGATAACAGAAATTCTGAGAAAAAGATTTCTCAGAATATTGCTGCCAAAGAAAATGTTGTTGAGTCAGACAAAACTAACAAAAGAAAAAGGGAGAATGCTCCTAAGAAGTCAAAGAAATTTCTGGGTTCTTGCCACAACTGTGGAAAGAAGGGGCACAAAGCAGCCGAATGTCGTGCGCCTAAAAAGAAGAAGTTGGAAGCGAATACGGCTGATGTTTCGAAAGGCATTTCTGATATTGATTTATGTGCAGTAATATCAGAATGCAACCTTATTGGCAACTCAAAGGAATGGTTTGTAGACACTGGAGCCACTCGACACATATGTGCTAACAAGTGGATGTTTACAACCTATAAAACTGCAATTGATGCTGAACAACTTTTTATGGGCAATTCTTCCACTTCCAAGGTCGAAGGCAAAGGAAAAGTTGTGCTGAAACTGACTTCTGGAAAGGAACTGACTTTAAATGATGTTCTCCATGTTCCAGAAATTCGCAAGAACCTGATTTCAGGATCGTTGCTGAGCAAGCATGGCTTCAAATTGATCTTTGAAGCTGACAAATTTGTTCTTTCGAAGAATGGGGTGTATGTTGGAAGAGGTTATGTGTGTGATGGTTTATTTAAAGCAAATGTAACCACTATTGTACCACGCACTGAAATGAATGAAAGTGAATCTTCTGTTTATATTGTTGAATCTTCTAACATATGGCATTCTAGATTAGGGCATGTAAACTTTGATACGTTGCGAAAATTGATTAATCTAGAATTTATACCAAAATGCAATATAGATTCCAACTATAAATGTCAAGTTTGTGCAGAAGCAAAATTGACAAGAACCTCGTTTCATCATGTTGAACGAGTGACAGAACCTCTAGACTTAATACATACTGATGTATGCGATTTGAAAATGTGTCAAACTAGAGGTGGAAAAAGGTACTTTATTACATTCATTGATGATTGTACCAGATACTGTCATGTGTATCTCGTTAGAAGTAAGGACGAAGCATTCGAAATGTTTAAACAGTATAAGGCAGAAGTTGAGAATCAACTCAACAAGAAAATAAAATCTTTAAGAAGTGATAGAGGAGGAGAATACGAGTCTCCATTTGAGGAACTCTGTGCTGAACATGGAATTATACATCAAACTACAGCCCCGTATTCACCTCAATCCAACGGTATAGCCGAACGGAAAAATAGAACTCTTAAAGAAATGATGAATGCCTTACTAATTAGCTCTGGCTTGCCAGATAACTATTGGGGAGAAGCTATTCTTTCGGCAAATCATATTTTAAATAAAATACCCCGAAAGAAAATATCTAAATCTCCTCATGAACTTTGGAAAAACAGACCACCATCCTACAAATACCTAAAAGTGTGGGGGTGTCTTGCCAAAGTAGAGGTACCAAAACCAAAGAAGGTCAAAATTGGACCAAAAACAATTGATTGTTTATTCATTGGATATGCACAAAATAGTGTTGCATATCGATTTTTGGTACACAAATTTGAAATTGATGATATTCATGAAAATACCATCATTGAGTCGAGAAATGCTAGATTTTTCGAACATGTATTTACCTTGAAACATGGTACTGAAAATCATGCACCTAAGAGACCAAGGGAAATTGAAATTCCTTACTCTATTGAGGACGCTGAACAAAATAACACTCAGCAAAGTAGTGTTGAGCAGCAAGTGGAGGAACCAAGAAAAAGTAAAAGGTCAAGGACTTTAAAAACCTTTGGACCGGACTTCTATACATTTATGTTAGAAGATGATCCATTGACATACAAACAAGCTATGTCTTCCAACCATGCCCCTTATTGGAAGGAGGCAATTAACAATGAAATTGAATCCATTATGTCAAATCATACATGGGAATTGGTTGATTTACCTCAAGGATGTAAGGCCTTAGGTAATAAATGGATATTTAAAAAGAAATTGAAACCTGATGGTTCAATAGACAAGTACAAAGCTCGACTGGTAGTCCAAGGATTTAGACAAAAGGAAGACCTGGACTATTTCGATACATATTCACCTGTAACGAGGATAACGTCAATTAGAATGCTCATTGCAATTGCATCCGTACATGACTTGGAAATACATCAAATGGATGTTAAAACTGCATTCTTGAATGGTGAACTAGAGGAGGAAATCTATATGAAACAACCTGAAGGATTTCTAAGCTCAGAAAATGAGCATAAAGTTTGCAAATTGGTAAAATCACTTTATGGCCTTAAGCAAGCTCCAAAACAGTGGCATGAGAAGTTTGACAATACTATGTTATCAAATGGATTCACGATAAATGAATCAGATAAATGTGTGTACATAAAACATACACACATTGGATATGTCATTGTTTGTCTTTATGTTGATGACCTATTGATCCTAGGCAACAACAAGGCCATAATAACATCTACAAAGGATATGTTATCCTCTAGATTCGATATGAAAGACCTAGGACTGGCTGATGTAATATTGGGTGTAAAAATTCTTAGAACACCACAGGGATATGCATTATCCCAATCACATTACATCACCAAAATACTTGAGAAATTCAAGCAATATAATGTAACTATTGCAAAATCACCAGTAGATATGAACCAAAATTGGGTAAAGAACACTGGTGACGGTATTTACCAATTGGAATACTC